>WBNM01013990.1:113619-167257 GCA_013399055.1 Ramphastos sulfuratus
GAGACGGGGGGCAGGGGGGAAGGGGGATGGGGAAGAATCACAATTAGAAAAGGATAGAGAATGTTACTAAGTCTGTTCCAGTATTCTTGATTTCAAGTAACTTTGCTCTTAATTATTGTGAAGGCGAATAGTTCTGTCCACAATAAACAGTGCAGTCCCACAGCAAGCCAGTTTCCTATTCATCAAACATCATCTTAATGACGGCTGAGGTAATTTCATATTGAACTGCTTACTTAACGTGTTTTCCTCTGTGGCAAACAGTGTCTGATGTAGCAAGTCAAGACTCATTTTCAGTGATATGTCGCTGATATGGTGCAATGAGTCTCAGTCCAAGGAATAGCTGAGGAATAGCTCCCACTATTTGAGGCTGACTATGTCTGTGCATGAATCAAGGGGCAGTGTAGAACCTGTGCTGTTAAGAAAAGATTGCTTATTAAACATCATCTCACACAAAAACAAATAAATTTTGATTTTTCAATTTTATGTTCATATGCTTATCACAGTATCTTAAACATTTTCTGAGCATGGAATTTGACAGACAGTAGAAATTGAATGCAACTAAAATGGGACATATCTGAGAAAATAATTAGGCTTAGAGGAAAGGTTTTCCTTTGCAGGATGTTTCTGGAAAGGAAAGAAAAATAGAACTAATCGTTAAGTAGAGTGTCATATTACAGACTTCTGTCTGTGATTGTCTAGAAATTGAATTAACCTCTCTCTTGTGCATATCACTTAAAATGTAACATATGAAAAGCTGCACAGAGGTTAGGGCTCTGAAGGTCTAATAAGCAGAAATAGTAGCAGAGGTCCTCACACTAGGAGAAGGGAGGACTTGTGACAAGAGAGGAAAGGAGGGGAAGAGGGGGGAAGAGAAATGTTAATTTTGGCAGTCAAGCTGACAGAACAGATTTATCTCCAAGCCCAGTAGTTTTAAAAGTAGGCCAAAGGGGTCTATTGAGTAAACAAATGGAAGTTTGTTAGTTCCTTCCAAAAATGATACTTTCTGTGCACACTCTCTGGGCACAACAGAAGACAGAGCAGAGACTTGTTATTTTTTTAATTAGAGAAGACAATTACATATGGTTTTAATGCTACTATCAACATTTTTTTGCCTTCAGGAATAAAAGATCTATTGTTCAGAGGGACTGCCCACAGTTCTGGATTTTATTAAGGAGAATTGTCTTACTCAGAGGGCTTGTCCACAGTTCTGGGTATTACTAAAGGGAATTGTCTTACGTGTAAATCTGTTAGGTGACTTAACTCTGCATTCTGAAATAAGCATCAAATCTCAAGTTTTACAGTCTCCACTGATTGATACTGTATGGTATCTGTCATCCTGTAGGGTTTCATGATTTTCCTAAATAGGTAGAGGGATTCTGTAACTCTGGGGCTACTTTGTTTTGGAGAGCAGAGGAAAGTCAGCTGGTGGGGGGAGGGGATGATATTTCATTATGAACTGTAAAAATTCTCTCATAAACATGGAATTATAGAATGGTTTAGGCTGGAAGGAATTATAAAGATCATCTAGTTTAGAGCCCCCTGCTATGAGCATGGACACCTTCCACTTGATCAGATTACTCAAAGCCCCATCTGGCCTGGACTTGAGCACTCCCAGGGATGGGACATCCACAGCTTCTCTGGGCAATCTGTTCCATTGTCTCAGCACCCTCACAATGAAGAATTTCTTCCTTATATCTAATCTAAATCTACTCTTTTTCAGTTTGATACCATTATCTCTCTTCCTATCATTAAATTCCCAGATAGAGTTCCTCTCCATTTTTTTTTTTTTCAGGCCCACTTTAAAATCCTGGAAGGCTGCTAAAATGTCTTCCTGGAGCCTTCTCTTTTCAAGACCAAGCAACCCCAGTTCTCTCAGCCTGTTGTCACATAAGAGGTGCTCCAGCCCACTCACCATTTCCATGGCCTGCTCCAGTGCTTACTCCAAGGGGTCCAAGCTCTTTCTGTGCTGGAGGTCTCAAATTAAAGGAAAAATATTTTTTTTTAATAAAATGGCAGCAGTTTTTAAGTCTTTAAACATAATTTTTGAAAATACTGTCATCTCTAAATTTTAATTGATTTGCAATAAATTTCTGTGGTTACATTTATTTATGTATTTTAAAAGAATCCTTGTTACAGTAAGAAACAAAAAGTGTATAGGGGGAAGAAAATGACTGATCACTTTTGAAGCTTGGTGTCAAGAATTACTTAATTTGTCTTTATGCTCAGAATAACAAGATTTGAATTTTGAGGTGGCAGGGGAAGAAAAAGGAAAGGTGGGCAGAGAAGAAGAAGAGGAGAAGAAGAAAAAGTATACATTAGGATTATGGAGTGAGAGAAGGGAAGGAAAAGTGACTGAGATCAGACTGAGTTTATACAGCTGCAGCTCAGAAATCATTGGCAAATTTTGTTTTCAGGACATAGTGAAAATTGAGAACAGAAGGCTGTTCCTTTAGTGACTCACCAATCTACCATGTCTCACAAAAATGCATAGCAGCCCCTTTATAAAGAGAATTATCCACTTCTCACACAGGATGGACTGTTAAAGATATGGGTAAATCAGGAAAATACAGAAAGTATTCATTCTACCAAAACACAACAGAGAATAGCTGTAGATGTGTACAATTTTCTTAGCATTCAGAAATGTCTCCTTAGCTTTCAAACAAAGTTTATTCCAGCAAGTTATTTCTTTGTGAATGCCATTAAACACTACAAAAAACATGTGCTCATTTCAGTAGCAATTTAGATTTTTGCAGCAGGGTGTAATGTCTTCTTGTGTGAGATGGGCCTGAACCAATCTTTCATGTTCTTCTTTTCTTCGTCTTTCTAAATACATGCGGGCTGCAGATGGTTCTGTGAAGGAAAAGAACTCCAGAATACCCCTGACATTCAGATCCATTCTGGAAGTGGAGGACTTCATTCGCTAATTATAGCAGAAGCTTTTGAAGACGACACTGGGCGCTATACTTGTCTGGCTTCAAATTCCATCGGCTCAGATAGTACGTCAGCTGAAATATTCATTGAAGGTAAGGGGGGAAATAATAAGGGATTAGACACATACAGGAAAAGGTAACTAAGCTGAAATTTACTTTTGGTTCTGTATGTTAAAATTACGTTTGTCTTGCTGGTGTTTTTATGATACTCCTCTGCTTCCCTTTAATGAAAAACATTTTGAACTTCATAGGAATGTCCCAGAAACCAGTTAGTAAGTTGCTATTCATTTAGGGTACAAATAGTGAAAAAGGAGAAACAAGCAGAGCTTTTGACATTGGTTAGCTTTTAAGTAGTACACTCTGTAAATAAAGACCTGACTACTGATACCAATAATGACTTTCATGATAGCAGTAATCCTTGTATCAGTTCTGAACTTCTTTGCACTGCAATTAAATATGACTGCTCCAAATCCCAATCATGGGTAAATGTATTATAACTCTTCATATTTAGCACACCAACTTTAATTCAGGTTAAAAGTTAGTCATACTGGTTTTGTCCAGCATCTGTTTATTTTAATATTTACTATTAAATAATTGATATTTTAATATTAATTACTTAGTATTTATTCTAGTATTTTCACGTTTTGCTTATTTGTATTTTAATTCATGCATTTTTCAAACATTTTGATAGTAAATATTTTTTACCAGTTTTGTAACTCATTAAAATTAATTTAAATGGTTAATTTGAAGCACAAAACAAATTGATATTAACAATTGCCATGATTCTAAATAACACCATATCAAAATGATTCAATAGCTTTTGATTAACAATGCAATAAACTTTTCACTATGAACCAGCTAAATCATGTCAGAGATAGATTTATTGATTTTTTTTTTCATTGTATTTTATATTCTCAGAACTTTTTTACCCCACACTGGGATATAGTAGAAAAATACCAAGATTTTTCTGCATCTTAGGGATTCAAGTAGAAATTTTCTTCAAAACTAAGTATAACTTCAGAAATACTCGGGCTGCACTGTAGTATGTGTATTGACTAAGAATCACATGATTTGCATTGCAAATACAGCTATGAATATGTATACACAAACCTTGAGGAATAGTTTCTACTGCATAAACGTCTAGAATAAACATTGTGTAAAGTAACATTTGTTAAGAGAAATTAAGACGCAAAAAATAAACGCTTTTGTATTTGTTTCTTTGAGTTCAGGATATTGCCAAACACAGACATTGTATCAAGACTTCCACTGTCAGGAAATGCCAGTACATAAATGTTATGCATGGGTTAATATAAATAATCTGAACTGTGGAGATCATGGGTAGAAGGTTTAGTCTGGAAACATCTTCCTGTATTGAGTTGCTCTTACTTAAGTTTGAAGATTTGCTGTCTGTGTATAAGTCACATATGTCTGTTCTAACATTCGAATAAATGAAATTTTATGTTTCCAGCAAAGAAGTAGTAGACCTTTTAATTTTTTCTTTCCCCCCCTTTTTTTTGGCCTTATTTCCTTGAGTAGGAAAGAAAACAACTAAAAGCTTAAGGAAAAGAGTTTGCAATTGAATTGCCATGATTGTGATTTCTGTGGTCTGAAGTACTTAGTTATGATCTTCCATCAAATAAAAAATCTGCAGTAGTTTATTACAGAGGGTTCACAACTCATGAAGTGAAAGGCAAAGGTAGCACAGTTTGGTTGTGGGGGTGGAGTTTAATGTCAATATTTAATAAATCAGGAAAATGATATGAAATTATTGAAAATGTTTTCTTTTCCAGGTGCCAGTTCCACAGATTCAGAGACTGAAAGTTTAAGTTTCAAATCAAAATCTGGAGCTATGCCACAGTAAGTGTGCAAAGTCATACCAATGCTGTGTAAATGTTCTTAATAAGGAGTCCTGGAAAATCTTCAGTAGTTTTAGATCTGAATAAGCACCTGGGGTATATATTCATGCAAGTTTTGTCATTTCTCCTGTTCTCATATGATCTAAATGGGTAGTACTATAATTCTAGTTTGTATTAATATGCTTGTTCTGTCAAAGAAGTCTTACCCTGCCAACTCTATTTTTGATATCCTCTTTTCATATTCAGTAGTTTTAGGTTAACCAGGTCTTCATTTGTAATCACCCAGACTTGTGCCTCCAAAAAAAGTATGCAGACTCCTACAATTAAAGAAATAAAATACATTTTAGTTTGTATCTTAAATCAATACCTTTTTTGGGGGGGTGAAAGAGTAAATTAGCCAAAGCTTATATTCTACGCAAGCTTCCACCAATGCTGATTTATTTCAACTGATAATGGCATATTTAAAGATACAGAAAATACAAGATGGCTTATCAGTTACAAACTAAGATAATATGATTTCTGATCTTATCAAGTGCTTGCTGTTTTTCTGGGTTTTTTTAGGGCCCAAAAGAAAACCACATCTGTTTCCTTAACAATAGGATCTTCAACACCAAAATCTGGAGTCACTACAGCTGTAATTCAACCTATCTCTGTGCCCAATCAACAGGTATTTTTATGCATTAATTTTCAAATTAGCAAAAATACTATACATTTTATTTCAGAATTTGTAAGTCTTCAAAAATTCTGTCATTTTGAGGAATTATATTATTGAAGTACAAACTCATGATACATTAAGAATGGTTGTTTCAAAGTATTAAGTATATATATCTAGTGGGTGGGACATAAAAGCAAATATATGTATGAATTCTTACACAGTGTATCAGTTCAGTGTGTATGTGAGATCAGATTGCTGAATCTGAATTGCTGAACATATCACTTAAAAGTAACTTGGTCCAGCTGCAGAAGAATGTAATACAAATTGATGCCTACAATGTTTTTTAGAAAAAGTTTTAGATTTTATTATGAAATTAAATCATATTTTTGAGGAAAAAAAAATTACTGTCTAGAATTTAAATGTAGAAAATCAATATTCATTAGTTTATGTTAAGTTTTAAAGCTACTGTGGATGACTTAGAGTTTGCACATAGATCCTAAAATATAAATAAAAATCTCTGTTAAACAGTTCATGGTAAATTCTTTTCCCTTCCTTTGGCTAACTTTGACGAGACTTTAGATACTTGCATTCATTTATTACTGCATCAATAAAGGGATGTAATAACAGGAGAGGCAAAAATGCTTCAGTTCAGATGACTTACTTGCATGATGTTAATAGAAGTCAAGCCCTCAAAAATACTTCAAGACAAAGACTGGGTACAACATTCACATGGGAACTATAGAAACCTCTAAAGCTTGTATTTTGATTTCAGAAGCATCACAGATGTGAAATGATGATGTCACTCAAAAAGCATGCTAGAAGAGGCATAAAATAATCAGTCTGTGCATTTGAGAATTTGCATTATTACACAGATGTATTCAGGCCATATTATTGAAACCAATATTCTTTCTATTTTATAACATTGTTGCATTGCTTTGCAGGTTCAAAGCCCTACTTCATATCTGCACCATGCCGATGGATCTAAGCTTACCTATTCTGCACCCATTTTTACGAAGGTATATTTTTCCATTATGATTTTTATATTATACTTCTATTATCCAGATGGAAATATCAAAATTATATATACCTTAATACAGGAATGTGTTACACGTCTACAGTTTTTATAATCCTTGTCATTATTAATGACTTCCTAATACTTTTTCACTGCAACAAAGAAGTTCTTATGCCTTTTACCCTATTAAAATCACCAGTGGAATTGCATGAATATTCTGTATGTGTTTGTCTTATGTCCTTGGCTCTCCTTCATTGAGAAATCTTTGTAAAATAAAGCAAGGTAGGTGAAAATTACACACCATAATCATGATAAAGTTTCATTCACAATAATTTGTCTACTGACAAGAACAAATAACGCAGGCTTTATGACTTTGCTTTGGAAAAAACTCATGCAGCTGTGTTACTTAAAAAAGCAGTTCAGATATTCTTCATTGGAATGTCTTGTAAAATGTAAGGCATGGACCTGATAGAAGTGAAACTTTTGTTCTGTTATTCCGAAGTAATTACTTAAGCCAGTATTTATCTTCACACTCATCCCAAATCAAACTTTAGAACTGAGAATTAGGTAATAGCAAAAAGAAGAACAGCCTATTTCCAAAATCTCTAAACCACAACTTTAATAGAAAATAGGATTTTTGTTTTGCTTTCAAACCATAATTTCCACAAAAATAACTGTTAGTCACCATTAGCTGAAGTCAAAATGAAGAAGGTATTTCTGGTTATTACTTCAGAAAAGCAGTTACCTAAGCTAATATGGAACAGCAAGTAGTTCTGCTGAGAGATTTGTAAGAGTAAGCCCTATTGTTCACAACTGTCTAGCCTGGCTCCATCATATTCCTTTCTCACATCAGAAAAAGTCTGATTCTATCCCTCATATTACTGGTATCAATGAAGAGTGAGTAGTTGCGCAAGTGGGTAGAGAATATGGTTTCTGCAAAGTAGGGAGGCAGTCACCTTCCCAGTAAGAGTGGTAAACAGGAGAGAACCAGCTCTTGTTCAGAAATGACCAATACAATCAAAACTCTTCTGTTCCTTCCCAGTCTTCATATCTTTTGTCCCATAAATCTAATATTAACTGGCTTAAGCTAGTTGGCATTTACCAAACCAAAACAACTTCGATTACAGGAGAAATTAACCAGAACAACAAATACACTTACCCAGATTCCTGACCCAAATTTCTTTCTGTACAAATTTCAGGGAACAACCTAAAGATACTTAGGTTTCCATTTAACAGAATTCTTATGGCTTTGATTAACTAGAGAGCTACGAATAGTAACATGGGGTAATTCTGAACTTAGACCTGGCTTCAAGTGCCTAATATTTTATTAATAAACTGGAAAGTGAATGAAAGAGCCAGTATAGTTAAAAGGACTATTTGATTTATAATCTTAAGATGGATAACAAAGGCAAAAATAGTGTCTGTCTGCTGTCCATTCTGTTAACTTAAAGTACTGTGATTCTCCTCCCCCCTTATTCATCAAAGGTTTAGACTCTTCCTGATTTTTTTCATATGTACATACAAATTCATTATAACCGTAACACCGTCTCAAAAATTATCCATGCACAATCTCATATATCCTAATCATATTTCTGTCATCTTGCCTGGTTGCTTATGAATGGCAACTTCACATGCTAGAGATTGACCTGAAAACAGCACATACCAAATCTATCAATGCATAGCTAGCTGTAGAATTTTATTTTCACTCTGAAGAAGTACAAAAAATGAAAGGTCACACTGCAACCATCTGCTTGGGATGGTTTAAGGAATTAAGTACTTCTATACCTTTTCCATTTTTGGTCATGTTAAGAATATATTTGAAAATAACCTATTTAGTCATTTTCAACTGTATAGCTGGTATAACAGCTCACAGGAAATGTCCATTTAAAAAATATAATGACACAATGTCGTAGTTTGGGGCCACGAGCTACCCAGGACTGGATGGCAGAGGTGACTCTCACTCCTTTTAGAGAGTAAGAATGAAAATACTTCACACTGATTGGAAGTGTAAAGAGAGATTCTATTTACAGGTGCATATATGCAAAAGGCAATCAGGTAGAATGGATACATCCACAAGCTAAGCCAAGTCTGTTGGACTAAAACCGCCTAGAATCCTCCACCCCTTCCACCCTCGGCAGGCCTGAGAGTAGGCCATAATGGCCCCCCCTCCATCTTAGGCCTACAAGGCGTCAGTAGGCCACATGACACAGCTCAAAATTCCCTGTCAGCTAGCAGCCATCTCCCCCACAAACTGTGAGATAAGAAGGAACAGGCGCTCCTCCCAGAGAGAGGTGCGAAGGGAGGAGAGGAGAAGGGAAAGGTTATCAGCCAGGCACTGGCTTATAAACCGTGATACCGGAAAGCAGAGTAGAATAACAATATTACGACATACTGGCATGCCCAGATCTGTCACCTGGGGTAGGTCTTGGTTTCTGTAGTTTTTCTTGGGGGAACTTGGGACCCCTCAAACTACAACACACAATAAAATAAAGTTGAAATACCAAAGGAAGGAAATACTAATTTTTTTTTAAGACTATAAAATGCTTCTGTTTAATTTACATTGTGAATGTTATATTTCAGGAGCTACAAAACTCCACAGCATCCGAGGGACAAGTTGTGGTATTGGAATGCAGGGTCAGAGGACCCCCTCCCATTTATGTTAAGTGGTTTCGACAGGGTGTTGAAATTCAAGATTCTCCAGACTTCAGAATTCTCCAGAAAAGTAAGGCAATAATCTAAAGTGGCTACTTTTGATACAGGGCAGGGAAAGATCATGAAATTAGTCTGTCAATATAGAGTTTTTGACAGAGTCCTTTCTTCCTGAAGGGGGCCTACAGGAAGACTGGGGAGGGACTATTTGTAAGATCTTGCAATGACAGGACAAGGGGCAATGGGTTTAAACTGGCAGAAAGAAGATTTAGACTGGATGTTAGGAGGAAGTTCTTTCCAGTGAGGGTGGTGATGCACTGGAACAGGTTGCCCAGGGAGGTTGTGGCTGCTCCCTCCCTGGAGGTGTTCAAGGCCAGGTTGGACGAGGCCTTGAGTGACCTGTGCTAGTGGGAGGCGTCCCTGCCTATGGCAGGGGGTTGGAACTAGATGATCCTTGAAGTCTTCTTCCAACCTTACCATTCTGTGATTTTATGATTCTATGATTCCTCACATTTCAGTATTTAGAACAGCTAGAAGTAATGACTGAACTACTACCAATAGAAATTTTAATCTTGCTTGTTTTATCACAGTATCACAGTATAGCAAGGTTGGAAGAGACCTCAAAGATCATCAAGTCCAACCCACTACCACAGACAGTATGTCAGGACAGATTCTGTGCTTGTCTACAGTGTTTTAGTGTAATACGTTAATTCAATGTACTGCTGT
Source organism: Ramphastos sulfuratus (assembly GCA_013399055.1). Lineage (NCBI taxonomy): Eukaryota > Metazoa > Chordata > Aves > Piciformes > Ramphastidae > Ramphastos > Ramphastos sulfuratus. Next base: position 123,448 of record WBNM01013990.1, read on the forward strand.
TTATTCCTTAATCTCTAATGCCACCTTTCTTGTTTCTTTCTCCTCCTTATGGTCTGATATGCAGAGCCACGGTCTGCAACTGAACCTGGTAAGAATCATATGTAAAAATAATCTCAGGATTCACTAGCTCTTTGAGTTTGTACTGATACCATAAATAGAAATGGGTTTCTGCTGAGCACTGGTAATATGAAACCCCCTTAAAGACAATGTTACTTTATCACACCTTTCATACTCTACACTGTCCTTTACATCAATTCCTTTATTAGTTAAACAGTAAATCCCATTTAGACCAGCAAAGAGAGTCTCACAGCTTAAACTTTGAAGCAAACTTCATTCACAGAAAATGAGCAATTTGCATGTTACTGAGGAAAAAAACCAAATCCCACAAATTTCTGTTACCCAAATTGTACTTGTAAGAGTTTCATAACACCCAACCACTAAATGCTAGTTCTGCCAGTCTAACTAGACAGATGTGGAGTATCTTGAAAGAAAAGGCTGATCTTCAGAAACAAAGGCACATTGATATGTTCTAGCCTCTTTGTAAAATAAAGATTTTACAATTTTAGATTTTACAATTTTACAATCCTAGATTTCAGTAAGCGAAAACTGGTCTTCCAACTACAGGTTTTCTCTGGCTGCTTTGTTTTCCCATAATACTTCATTATATGCTGGGGTGGTTTCGTACATAGTAAGCAGATGCTAACATTTGTTCTTTTCTTATGTTTCCAACTCAAACATATATAGAGAAGACAGTGATACTGCCTGAGCCTTGCTTTAAGAGGGTGGCTCTGTCTGAATATGCTTAAATTTGGAGGGAGTTTTAATTATGGAGTAGAAAGATGAAACAGAAAAGTTTTCTCTCCAAGGCCTGGGTATCCCCCAAATAGTGTCTCTGAACTGAAGAACCTTACCAGTGGAGGCGTTTTAAACTTGTAGTGGTCAAATTGTCTGCAGGGAGAAGAGACCTGCCAGCTGAGTGCTGTTGTAAATAGCATTGCTATGAGGATATGGACTAGGAAAAACCAGTCAAGGGTTAATTCTAAGAGAAATGCAGCTTTCTCTTACTTTTTATGGAATGGAGAAAGGAAAAATCTTCAGTTTGGTGGGTTTTTTGGTTGGTTGGTTGGTTGTTTTTTTGGATTTGCATTGTTGCAGTTTAATAGACATAACAGTAGCGAATGCCTTTTTTTCGTTGTTTTTTTCCATGTTTGTATTTTTTATCCTAATGTATATAAGCACGTTCCTGCAACCCAAAACTGTGACAGTGTTTTACTTTGGTGGTTTTTTCACCCTGGATTCATTGGGATAAATATTTTCCCTGTAAAATTTGAGCATGTATCAGTTACCCCTAAGCCCTATGAAAAAATGTGCAGTGTCTTACTCTCCACTAGAATTAATGACAGTACACTTCCTGGCTTATTTCTGTAGGAATTGACACTGTACATGAAAAGGGAATGTAAATAAAGTTTGGGAAGAATGTAATTATTTCCTTTTGGCATAAACGATGAGCAGGTTTTTTTATTAATTGTAATATTTGTAATAAGTAACTGTTTTTTTGTTTGTTTGTTTTTTTATATTGTGAAGTCTCTTGTTCTTTCTACAAGAAAAAGCTGGCTAGATACCAGAAATATAATAGGTACAGCGCTGGTCTGTGATGCAATTCATACTCTGAAAAACCAGACAAAACAATGCCTGCAGAGGAAATTGTTCTTAAGCAAGCACACAACTGCTATTCAGTGCTGATGGTGAATATCTGTGCAAGACGGTAGGGAAATCAATGTGCCTGTGCTGCAAGTATCCAGAACTTTGAAAGATGGTGGTGATTTCTAATTTTTTTTTTAAGTCTATAACTTCCATGGAATTTAACATAAATTCCAACAAATTTAGTATCATTGCTGGTTGTCAACCAAAGTCCAAATGTCAATAAACACTTTGTAGTACTCAAAAACATTGGTTATCCCTTGCTAGGTCATTACTTACACAGATAAGTAATTAAGATGCAGGGATCAAGGGGTTGGGGGACTAGGTCACTACTTTTTTTGGGTACTTTCTATCTACCCTAATGTGTTTTGCACTCCTTTTTCTGTCTAGACAGAAATCAGTTTGCATCACAAATCTCTCCAGACTGCTTTGTGAATTAATAGCTAGTCAGATTACTTAAAGCCAACATCACAGTTTGTCAAATTACCTTCTCTGTATTTCTTTCTTGGACTTCTTGCCTATATATACTCATTGAATCTTTCAAAGAACAGGCTGCCTGAGGATGAAAAATCCCATGGAGTCATTTGCCAGCTGTTGATATTTTGACCATTACTCAGCTGTCTGGAGGCAGCCACAAACTATATTGAATTACATTAAAACAATTGTCTAATGGCATGTAAGAAGAAAACTATATGAAGTAATTTTTCTTAAATTGCCAGGAAATTGCCACATGTACATTTTTTTTTTTCCCCTAAGCACAATACTGTGTATGTTCACCAAAACCATCATCACTTCTCTTGGATTGTGCTTTCTTGTTCCTTGTTTTGCTGCTGTGTTCCAGTTTCAGCTCTCGTGAGTAACTCCCTTAGAAAAACTACTGCCTGTTTCAGCACAAAGTTTGAAGCTGAAAATACATGGCAAATGTTACAGATATCCTTACTGCCACCTCACACACACACACACACACACACAAAAAAAAAAAAAAAAGCTTTCCGACAGCTGGTGAGCTTCAAAACACAGGAACTTCAGCAGATCAGCATGCATGTTGGATCCTTGCATTTTTCAATGCAAGCAAGGATTCTGACTGAGAGTCTGACTCCCTCTCACTGCTCAGCAACAAAGAAGGGCTTGAAGACTGCAATCTCAAATGAACCAAAGACAGAAAAATGAAAATATGATAGAATTATTCTTCTCTGAAGGTGGCCTGATCAACATATGCTCCATTACTTGTCAATCACATTTTTCAGTTGTACTCTGTCTCCCAAGATACCTACAAAATTCTTGTCCTGTCAGTGACCCCATCTTAAGTCTGACTGCTACAACTGTTCTTGTCGATGCTTCCAAATTTAAAGCAAACCTCTAATCTTTTCTTCATTATGTGATTTTTACTCTTTTTTTACATTGGTGATATTCCTCTTCAGTTGCACATATTTAAAGCTTATTGGAGTGCATTAATCATCACAGTTACATTCCGGATTATGTTGATTTCAGCTTCTGTGTATACACTTAACATCAGACAAGCCATCTTAGGCATCCGTAGCTTCATAACTGCCTTAGTGTAAACTTTAGCACAAACTTTTCCTTGACCTTGATAAATAGCTTAATCTCTTCTCAAACCTGAGCACTGCTTTAGGGAACAGAGTCCATGTTGCCACAGCAGTATTCCTATTTATTATGTCTGAACTGCTTAGATAGCAGCTGTCCTGAGTATTGATTACATATACTGTAACCTAGGTTCTGTACCCTAAAACTGTGTTATACTGACCACAGCCACATTTGCTGTTGTTTGGTTTTCTTTTCAGCATTTTGTAAGTGTTGTTTATCATCAAGCATAGTCAGTTCTGTATATCTTAAAAATTTGTCTCTTGATTTCTTGAGTAGCATAAAGCCTATTAAATAAGCTAGAACTGCTGTCTGACTGGCTAAGGGTATACACAATAGTTATCATCAGAAACAGGTAAACTGACTACTTTTTTCTCTTGTGTTACTGCACATTAAGGCATCTACTGGTCTGCAATATTGCCATCTCTTATGCTACTCTGCATATTCAATTGTTCTCTGTTTTCGCACTTACTCTTTCTCTTTAGATAAAAGATGCACAGATACCTAAATGAGAAGATACCCGATGGGCATATTACTTTGTTGTTAAACTGTAGTTAAACTTCTGATGGTGAGGAGAGGAGGGAGAATAAGAGAGAATTTGTCTACAAGATGACAGGGTTGTGTTTGGCTGGATTTCTACCAGGAAACCACCACTGTGACTGCTTGCTGTCTGTGGAGCAGAAAACTTAGAACTTTGAACTTGCATATACAGGAATAGCTCTGTTCATTGCCTCATAATGAATAACTCCTAATAAAAGGCCTTACTTATTTCCAAAGACTGTTTGTGCATTATAGGGGAGGAAAATAATGGTCACATTTGGAGGCAAAGGTGCACTCTGCCTTTAATGTGATACACTGATAAATTCTGAAGTAAACACATTGCCAATGATTATATTTGTCAAAATGCAACAGTTTTCAGTCTTACTAAAGATTATTCTTCTTAATGGATTCATGAACCATAAAGGGAAAAGATTACTTTGTAAAATGTAATCTTACTCTCTAAATAACTGACAAAATGGTCAAGTACTTGCATGCCTAAGCATTTTACATGTTTCAGTGAACAGTATGCTTTTGTATTCATTTAGTCAAGTGTTAAATATGTTTTAAGGCCCTGAGAACAGCATTTCAGAGCTGCTTTCTGGAACACGTTTCTGTGATGAAATTATTTGTCAGCTGATGATTGCTTGGAAGTAGAACAGACATTATTTATTTTTAATCATCAGATTCTACTTAGCACAGTAACAAAAAGAAATAATTAAGTCAGGATATAAAGCTTGAGAAATATTGAGAGCACTATTTACATGCAGACCTTTACAGAATATTTCTTTTGTCAAAATAGTATTTTATTGCTATGCTTCCTACTGGAGTAAACCTTTTAGCAGGGAGCTACAGGTCAGTAATTCTTGGTTAGGGGGATGCAAAATTAATAATGACAATACATTGTTTGCATGTGCTTTCAGGCCAATCTGCCTTTTGATTAGTTTTTAGGAATTTTTATGCTTTCATTTTAGCCAGTATGCTCATGATTGGTCACAAACATGTTATAGTACGTTCATCTGGCTGAGAAGACTATTTGGAACTCCGATTATTTTCACCACTAATTTACTTTCTATTTCATTTACAAGGATTACTACAATTTACCACATATAATTTTCAAGTATACCACTTCAGTGAACAAACCACATCATGATAAAATCCATGAGAATTCTTTTGTCCCTGAAAAGTGAAGATCAGCCCTTCTCATATGATCATTTTAAATTCTCAAAAAATGGAAAGAACATTATGCATTATTTAGCTCTGCTGTTTGAAAAGTAGAAATTCTGCTGGTTGGAGTGCCTTTGCCCTCATTCAAACAGCAGTTCTCAGCATGCTGGGAGTGATTTTCTTCTTCAGTTCTGGAATACCCAGCTTTCAGAATTCTGCTGTTAAATGAAGAGGAAACTATTATGCTGTATGTATCATATTTCATCCCCAGAGTCAGTTCGATCCAGGAGTATGCACATGTGGTTAGCAATATAGCTTCAACTGCTTACGACACACCAAGACTCTAAAAAAAGCCAATCTCAGTAGTTCAAAAACTAGCTTGTGTTACCCATTGCTTTCCTGATAAGACCTTTCATGAGTCATTAATCTTCATCTGGGTCAGATAAGATCCAACGTGCTACAGTATTACTAGACATGCCTCTTGCAGCCACACAGAATGACTGGTTTGTGTTGCCAAGAAAAAAAAGCATGTTCTGCTGTCTGAAACATGACTCTGTGCCAAATACTTAGTTAGTCATTCATTTTTAGACTGTTTCCAGTACAGGAAATTTTTGGATACATTGTCAATTAAAACTGGATAAATTCCATGATTTTTTTTTGTCTGCTGTCTAGAGACAGTAGTCTACCATTCACAGTAAAAATTAGGAAAGAAAATAGAGAAGTGTTAGAAAATTTTTTCCTTCTTTAAACTAAAAGAAATGAAGCTTAACTTACTGAGTCTCTTCCACTGAACAATTTTCATGTGAAAGTGATGTTTGAAATGTTTTCCCTCAATTTTTGGTTTGTTTTTATTAGCTATATTTCATTGATTTTGTGATAATATGTGGGATTCCAAATAAATGTCCAAATCAAAAAATTGTTTGTTTTCTAATGAAACTGAATTCTATGAAATTTTCGCCACTTTAGTTTTGAGAGCAGAAAATGAGCACAAACAAAAGAAACTCCTAATCTACAATGTGACTTTATCTGGTCTAAAATTTTCTAGGGATGTTTTGTGAATACTGGAGTTACTTAGATTAGATATATTGTGATTTTTTAAAAAATTATTAGAATACCACTAACAGTAGAGATAAAGTGACTTTTTTTTTTTAATATTCTGGGGGAAAAAAAGCCTAAATAATTAAATATGCCCATTATAAATTGATGGAATTTATTTAGAAAACTTTACTGTTGAGACCTAACCTGAAATATGAATGGCCCAGTCTTCATGCAAATATTCTGACTGAGGCCCTGTTATAATCAGACATATATTATGCCATGTTGAAGGAGAATGAAGAGATTTCAAACAGCTGTAGAACATATCTATGTCACAGCACTTCTCAGTGTTTCTGGAAATGCTCTTCTGTCCTATGTTTTCAATTCATCCATTCTCACTATTGTGCACACAGACAGAAATTTTCTTCCCAAACTCTGCATGAGGGAAATATTTATGCATCTTGAGTTTTTAATTCTGGTCAATTTGAACCAAAAAACTAATCCAGAGTGATGACAAAATATTTTCAGGTTTTACTGGGAATAGGATTTAATCTGAACTATTGCATTAAACACAGAAAACTTCAGGGAAAGACAGAATGATGTGACATTCATTGAGCTTGCAATTATGAATTGTATATAGAAAACAGTACATTGGTTTGTAGGAATTAGTACTATCCTGTGTGTGTAAAACAACTGCACAGAGCTGAGACTGCAAAATTACTGTACGAGAGGTCCCTTTTGAAAAATTAACTTGCTTGATTTATTTTAGATACAAAGTAATTTTCATTAGTAACATTTATGTTGGAAGCTCTTCTGTAATTCTTGCAACATTTCTTTTTATGAGCACATTCCACTGTTCTAACATAAAATGCAAAAATATTACATGGTACTTTAAATATTTTATAATGCAATTTATTTTTCTGTTTATTTCCAGAGGAGATATGCACTCTTGTAATTGCAGAAACTTTTCCTGAAGATTCAGGCCTTTTCACATGTACAGCAACAAATGAACATGGCTCAGTAACAAGCAGTGCACAACTAATTGTCTGTTCAGGTATGTGACAAAGGGAAAGAGGAATTTTTAATCATTGATCTTAGATAACTGATTTACATGTGAAGTTATCAGTCTGCTTCCATTGTAAAAATGGGCTGCTGTGAGACAGGAGTTTTGTCAACATCAGAGCATTCATATAAAGCGAACTGAATGTTTTTATTGGCTCATTTCCTAGTTTAATATTTTTTATTTATGTAAAATGCATTCTTAAAGTGTCTGCCACAAGCCTGGCAGATTTTTAAACATTAGGGTTCTGAGACTAGATGGCAGCAGAGGCAAAATGAAAGTAGATGAAAACATACTCCTGAAGGTAGCATATACCATTTGTAAAATAAAGAACTGCCACATGGTGTGTTCAGGTTTGTAATATATTTGCATACATGTTGTTGTGGAATGCACTAGCCCAGCTGCCATTGCAAACATGCCATGTATACATACCTCCTTCAGAACTTTTAAATTATTTGTTCTTAAATGATACTGAGACTTCAGGAAGAGGAAATACTGTTTCAGTTGTTGTTTGCCAATCTCAATTAGTGGCTGGATTCCTGAAAAAGATTTAGAGGGATCCATAAGGTTCATTATTGGGCCTTTTGCATGGGGCTAAGTCAGAAAATAGCCAGTGAGGTATGTAATTCAGCATAAACTATCAACAAGAGGTCTAGAAAAATATCTGCACAGACCCAAAGAGATCTGACCTTTAGTGAACACAGCATGTATGTAGCATGTACTTTGTCTATGGCTTGTTGAAGAGATTTTTTTTTTTTAATTTCTTTTATCCAACTCAGAAAGCTTTAGTCAGAAATCACTGACAAGAGAATCCAACATTGAAGATTTCCATCATCTTCCACCACTTCCTCCTGCTGAAATTAGCTCTTTTGAGTTTCCTCCTAAGAAACATACAGAGACCCACCAAGCAAAAAACACTGCACCGAAATCTGATGTGGCAGCCCTTCAGCTACAGCTCAGTTCAGCTGAGGAAAACACAAATGGCATCCATCCCATTCATGGAGTTAATGGAATGATTAACAGCAAGCCGAATGGTGATAAATCCGTCTCACCTTCAGCTGTCTTTCTTTCACCCACAAAGGAGCCACCACCTGTGCTTGCCAAACCAAAGCTGTGAGTAATTTTTTTTTGTTGTTTCGTTTATTGTTGGGGTTTTTTCCTATAAACTTAATATTGGTTGAAAGCAAATTTTTGCCTAGAGCAATTTAGAGTTAGACAAATACTTGACAATGGTTGTCTGTTGTGCTTGCCCTCTGAACAATCTTTTTAGTGTTGTATGTCCCAAAGACCTGAAAACAAGAGAGAATTGTGTTATTTTTCATAGTGCTACGTGAAAGAGAAGTACATTCTACAGAAAGATTTAAGATAAAGTCACAAAAACAGAAATAAGTGGCAGTGGTTGTTGCTTTATGCTTTTTTCTTATCATAGAATTGTGGAATGGTTTGAATTGGAAGGGACTTCCAAAGGTCATCTAGTCTAACCCCCCAAGAGCGAGCAAGGACATCCTCTGCTAGATCTGGTTGCTCAAAGCCTTGTCAAGCCTGACCTTGAATGTCTCCAGGGATAGGGCCTCAATTACCCTCTCTGGGCAACCTTTTCCAGTGTTCCACCATCCGCAATGCAAAGAACTTGTTCCTAACATCCAATCTAAATCTACTCTTCTCTAATTTAAAACCATTGCCCCTTACCCTATCATTGTAGGCCTTTGCAGACAGTCTCTTTCCAGCCTTCTTGTAGGCCCGCTTCAGGCACTGGAAGGCTGCTATTATGTGTGGCCAGAGCCTTCTCTTCTCTGGGCTGAAAAACCCAAACTCCCTCAGCCTGTCCTCACAGCAGGCTCCCTGCTTCCTCCTTCCAGCTCCCTGATTATTTTCATGGTTCTCCTCTGGATCCAGTCTATCAGGTCCATATCCTTTCTGTATTGAGGGCTCCAGAACTGGATGCAGTACTTCAGGTGAGGTCTCACCAGAGCAAAGTGGCAGAATTACCTCTCTCAACCTGCTGGCCATGCTTCTTTGATGCAGCCCAGGATGTGATTGGTCTTCTGGGATGCAAGTGGACATTGCTGTCCCTTGTCCAGCTTCTCATCCACCAGAATTCCCAAGTCCTTTTCCATGGGGCTGCTTTCTATCACCAGCCTGTATTGATAGTGAGGATTGTCCTGACCCGGGTGCAGGACCCTGAAGTTGTTCTTGTTGAACCTCATGAGATTCACCTGGGCTCACCTTCCCATCTTATTCAGGTCCTTCTGAATAACATCTCATCCCTCTGGCATATTGACAGCACCCCTCTGCTTGCTGTCATCTGCTCATGGTGCACTCGATCCCCCTATCTATATCATTGATGAAAATATTAAAGGTCCCAGTATGGAGCTGTATTCTAGTCCATGAGGACTTTGAGCCATTGACCACTATCCTCTGGATATGACCATCCAGCCAATTCCTTGTCCAGTGAACAGTCCATCAACCAAATCTGTGTGTCTCCAACTTGCCAAGTAGGATGTTGTGGGGTACTGTCAAAGGCCTTGCAGAAGTCTAAATAGGTGACATCCATAAGTAGTCCTTTGCCCACTGATGTAGTCACTCCATCATAGAAGGTTGCTAGTTTCATCAGGCAGGATTTGCCTTTAGTGAACCCATATTGGCTGTCTTTGATCACCTCTTTGACCTCCTACCAGAGCTTCTTATCAGAGCTTCTAGGGGGATCTGCTCCATGATCTTCCTAGGCATAGAGTTGAGGCTGACAGGTTAGTTGTTCCCAGGGTCCTCCTTTCTACCCTTCCTTCTTCCAGTCACTGAGGACTTCACCTGGCTCCCAAGACTTTTCAAGTATTATGGAGAATGGCTTGGCAACTACATCAGGCAATTCTCTCACGACTGTGGGGTGCATCTAATCAGGTCCCATAAACTTATGCATGTTCAGGTTCTTCCAGTGATCATGAATCTGATCTTCACATAAAGTGGGAGAGGCTTCACCACCCTTATCTCCATCTTGTGGCTTTTTAACCTTGGAGAGAAGTTACCAGTAAAGACTGTTACTAGCTCACCATTCTTGCTCTTCAGAGGTAGTATGTTTTCTTCAACCTTCATTTTTTCATTGATGTACCTGTAGAAATCCTTCTTGTTATTCTTCACATCCTTCACCAAATTCTTCCCCAACCATGCCCTGGCCTTCCTGACTTCATCTCTGTACTCTTACCAGGATACCTGTCCCTGCTTCCACTGCCTGTGCAGCTCCTTATTGCCTTTTAACTTGACCAGCAGGTCACAACTCGGCCACATTTGTCTTTCTTTCCTTGCTAGATTTCTTGCACCTGGGAATCGAGATCTCTTGTACTGTAAGGAATATGTTCTTGAAGATCTGCCAGGTCCATTCTGCTCCCTTGTTCCCAAGCACTATTTCCAAGGATATCCTAATGACTAATTCCCTGAGGAACTGGATATTTGTTTTTCTGAAATGCAGGATCCTTACTATGCTCGTGGACTGATTTGTCCCTAGTACTGTGAATTTCACCAGTGCATAAACACTTCAGCCCAGGCTGCCTCTAATTTTGACATCCCTGATAAGCTTGCCTATGTTGGTGACCAATAATAGTATTACATCCCCTCAGGTAGGCATGTCTACTACTTGTCTCAAGAAGTTATTGTCAAGGCACCCCAGGAGCTTCCTGGATTATCTACGGCATTTTGGATTGTGACATTACAGTTGTATATAATATGTAACTCATTCTGTCATCAAACAGGTTACAGTGGTTCTTTTGTAACTAAAAATCTTGAAATTAAAAGCTCAAGTTGAGGAGAAATAAGTGGGAAAAAAATTTACCTTACATTAGTGATGATACCTTACTTGTGCAAGAGTGATCTTATGCTGCTAACTTATACCTTGATTTCAGAGTTGTGCAAACTCTTTTCCATCTCCCTCATGAATATTTGGAGTGTAACAAAGGAACTAAATTACTATTTTATTTCATTTACAGCAGTAATCAGAAGGAATTATTAATGACAAAAATATATTTAAGAGGAAGCACGAAATACGGTCTCCAAGCTTAGCAAGGTCATTTGCTTAATTACATGTTTTCACAGGATAACTTGCAAAACATAGAAATCCTGTTCTTGCAGCAATCATCTCCTGACTTTAAAAATACAAAAACATTTGCTTGAGGCAGCAAGCCAGGGCTGCTGTTTTGCACTCACCACTTTTCTCTTTCTGTGGTGCTTTTTCATTCTAAGCGGTCCTTGACAACTGTAGGAGTGGAAGAAGTACAAAGACGGTGTGGTGGAATAACAATATATATGGTGGTGATTGTGTGTATAGAAGGGAGGTTGTTGAGAATGTCAATTTACAGATGATATGCAATGCATACTGAGCCAGGTGATCTTGTACTTGGCGCATCTATTACAAGATCCATTTGCAAAGAAAAGGACATAGCAGCTCCAGCAGAGGAGTAAAAAGTACATTTCACTTCATGCTTTCTTTCTCAGAAGTGAGGCTGCTCTAGGTAAAGGAAAGAATGAGTAATAGACTTCCCACTGCATAATGTTCACTGCTACTTGTGCAACATTTGTTCTGTTTTTGAATGTAGTCAACCTATATAACCAGATGTTAACATTGTATGCAATGATGTGAGTCGGATGTGAATCCTTTTGATTGCTGACGTCCAGACTGATGACCTTGAAATCTCTAGTGCAATTGCTCTTAAGCTCTGTGTTTTACTTGATGCACAAGATACAGATTTTGCTTGACCAAAGCCAGCATAATCCATACTGCTGTCAGAAATGGAAACCTTACCTTCCCTTCAGACAAATGATTTGCTCCCAAGTATAGTGATAGCATAAGAAAGGGAAGGAGGAGGAAAAGGAAAGTCTGGCTGCACATACTTTCAGCATTTGGGAAATTGCATCCCAAGTCAAAGCTAACAAAATATTTGCATAAAATTGGTTAAGTAGTAAATTAGCTATCTCAACCATGAGAGTGATCCCTCTTGAAAAGAACTCATCTATGAAGTTATATCTGTCCATAGAGTATTAGCACGTACACTGGGTCTTAGGAACAAGTTCTTCGATATAAGGGTGGTGGGACTCTGGAATAGGCTGCCCACGGAGGTTGTGGATGCCTCCTCCCTGGGGGCGTTCAAGGCCAGGTTGGATGAGGCCTTGAGCTGCTGAATCTAGCTGAGATATGTCCTTTCTCATGGTGGGGAAGTTGGAGTAAATGATCTTTAAGGTCCCTTCCAATGCAAGCCATTCTATGATTCTATGACTGTAATGAAGAAGCAGCATATATTAATAATGACATAACAGTAAACATGTTTACTATAACTTTTTTGTTTGTTTAAACATCTAAGCGAATGTTAGCTTTGTAGAAACCTTGAACCTTATAAATATCATTAGTGAGTTGTACTATTGATGAAGACTGAATTTAAATTTCCTAAAGGGCCTCTTCTTTTCAAGTTTATCATAACTCATAAAATACTTAGAGAGTTCATGGATAAACCTGTTGAAAGTAGTTTATTCAGCCAACACTGAAAGTAATCTCAAAGCATTCGGGAATGATGGGCTGGTTTTGGTTTGTTGTTGTTGTTATTATTACTATTATTAGTTTAACAAGGAGATACTGAGTACATTCTTGAAGTATGAGGTACATCTGCACCTTGGCAATGCAACTGTAGCCAACATCTATAAATAATGATTTACCACAATTCAGTCCAAGGCAAGAGCTAGCGTGATCCAGAGAGTTACTGTGGTTGTTTTCAGGGTTAACAAGTGCTTTTAAAGTCCTACAAAATACTTCATTTGTGGTTATGGACACTTAAGTAATCCTTAAGCCATAGTATTAGTTGTTGTCTCATTCTGATTTTAGGAATATTTAAAACAGAGCTTAATGCAATAATATACAGAATTTTCCAGGAAAAGGCTATCTAGAATTAACTGGAAAATCAGTAAATACCAGGTATTTTGCTAATGTGGATTTTAGAAGACAATAAAGGTACAAAGTTAGACTAGACAGCACTTCATCGTGCCTTATTTACGTAGACAAGAGTGGAAGAGCTGTTGAACTGAGACTAAAAAACTCTGCATTTCTGCAGTTCTGATCTCTGTTGCTGTGACTTATTTGAGGTAGTGGTGCACACTGGACTTTTCCAGGAAATGCTGGTGTGATGCACAGATGAAGTTTCAGAAATGCACCATCTGATATTTTCAGATACTTTGCATCTGTCAATATTAAACAAATAAATGTTGACATAGAATCATAGAATGACGCACGCGCTGCCGGCACTGTTTTAGTACGTAGCCCATGTGTGGAACTGATGCCTTAAACCCTTCATAATCTTCAGTCTGAATGTCTGCAAAAAATGCAGAACGCTGTTCTGGAACTGTACATAACACATCCATGGTTTCAAATGAAGAACCTTCTTTCAAGTGGCATGGTACTACTATAATTTTTCCACATGTCTGTTGAAGTAGTAACAGAAAAGATAGTGTTCATACAGTTGCTGAGTGTACCTATCTGTGTGATGTTACTTGGCTTTATGACAAGTTAAAGGGTTGTGAACTCACTATGACTACAATATGGTGCCAGAATTCCTGACCAGAGAGCTTCAGATGGCTACTGTTCTATTCTCTTTGTGCTGAAGTGTTCTTCCCACCTGTCATATTCATCAGGAAGAGTATTAGCTCAGTAAGAGCAGTTCTCTTCCATGCTTCTCACTTGCAGATGGAGAGAGCAACTATAGGTATTGATAGCCTTCTTTCTATAGTCAATTCATTAATATAAATTGAAAAGCAGCCAGTTGGAAGTGACATGTTTGACACCTTTAAATTAGCATTGAAGTATACTGTGTGGGCATGCATCCCACACATTGTGAAGATGAACAGACAGAATTCCTAAATTCCACCTCGCCCGGTGCTCTGAGGATATCTCTTTGCAGTGAAAATGAAAGGCAGGTATTAATTTTGTAAAAAGAATCCCCATTTCAAATGAAGAGCAATAAGACATAATATCTTGTAGCTTATGAATTCATTTGTAATCAGTATTTCCCTCAGTATCCATAGCTATATTGTTTCCTGTTTTTTCTGAGATTTCAAAAGTTTTGGTTTTTTTTTTAAAGTAATTAATCTTAATAATGCTAAAAATCAACCAGTTTATATGTAACATCTATAAGGAACAGCTGAGATTTTTATAATTAAAATAATTTCTTCAAGATAAGCAGTTAATCTGGTTGCTATGCACTGCAGTGCCTGTCCTGCCGGGACCGAATTATAAATATACTGCAAGAAATTACCACTTCCATAATGATCGTATTCAATATATACAGGTAGTAAGTCACTGTTTAGACTATATTAGGAAGAGCTGGATATGAAAAGGCCATGTGAAAATTGTCAACAATCCAATGATTAATGCCTTGGAATATAGAGAAGTCAAGTGTAGGTCCTTAGTGTGCCTGGGACCTAAGGCCACTGAAGCCCGGAGAACACACTTGCGCTGGGCACTATGAAGGCTTCACATTTGTTTGTATGCAGAGCAATAACAGGGTGGAAATGGTCAAGATATGTGAGGTAGGAAACTTTTTTTTGCGCTCAGTTCTACTAATGTATGTGAGTGTGATTTGCCTTGGCATCTAATTTTGAAGAGACTGACAACAGAAATGTTCAAATGGAATATTAAATGGATTTATATGAGTTTTTGTTGGAAGTCATTGCATCTTCTGATAAAAACCTGGATAGAAAACCATTCTTGCTGAACTTCAATGACACACAGAGCAGACCTCTCCTGCCATTATTTCTATGAAACAAAAAGTAACAGAGCCTTTCCCAACTGTGGGAAAGATATTCCTCACCTCTTATATGTGATTCAGCAATATAAGCTCTGTCCTAGCAGGTTTTCCATATTTCTTCAAAAGCTAAGTTAAAAAATAAAGCAGTTGAATTAGAACTGTCAACTAGAATTAGAACTGCACAGTATATATTTAAGATTTATTTGCTACAGCAAAAATGAGGGAAGCTTTGTCATTATAAAAGTGCAAAGGTAAAAAGAAAACATGACTATTAAAAAAAAAAGTGAAGTTATGAAAAAATAATTTAAATAAAAGAGCAATAATTTAAAATAATTAAAAATTCCCTGGAGTCTGAAAATTCACATTACAAATATGTAGTCTTGTAAAGAGTAAGACACTGGTTTGCATGCCCTGGAATAATTTCTGACAGAAAAGACATAAAGTAATGTAAAACTGAGGCTTACCTATTCCGTAAGGCTAAACAAAATTCAAAATACAAAAGAATGAAGATTCTTAACATTCTACTTGGAAATTAACAAGGCAGTCATCATCTATATAAAAAGCACTCGTGTGATCTGGGTGATAGTGATCACAGTAAACATGTAACTTTGGATTCATGAAGAAAGTTTCATCTAGATCCACTTCTTTATTTCACTACTGTGCTCTTTCAAGACTCATAAAGTCTACCAACAATAAAACTTTGATCTGTGTGTATTTTCTCCTGTAGTAGAAATAATGAATGCTGACAATTTGCTAAAATGTTAAAGAAAGTACCTACAGACAGAGTTAATGACCTGATTATAGTACAAGTTCTGAGCATTTTCTACATCCGTTTTCACAATTAATATAGGAATGGTTTGTCTGTAGTACTCTTGTTTATTTCAGGCCAGCATTTTTTTTAACAGGGTTAGAGATAAATCAAGGAAAACTTTTGTGAAGAATTTCCGTTTCAGTGGCTACAAATGAACTAATACTCTTGTACTAGGACTAGGGTTTATAATCTGCTAATAAAAAATAATACATATAAAATAAAAGAGACTTTGTGAGAGAATATACTAAGAATTAGGGATTTGTCTCCATTTTCTCAGGCTCTTTTCTTACGCAAAACCTGCAAATGTTAGGAAGGAATACATGTGCCTCATGTGCCTCATGGCACAGCTGCAAACTGAACGCCCTGAATTGCGTTAGTCTGAACCACATTTTTAATTGACTTGCTTAATGATCTGAGATCACAGTAGAAAGCTCTGAGATCACTGGGAGATGAAAGAGAGGAAATAGGAAGTGTTATGAAATACGGGTAGAAAGTCACATTTATTTTTCAAGCTCTTATCTCACTGTCTTAAGGAATGATGGGAGTGTTGTTTAGTTTTTACCAAAAAAAAAAAAAATATATATATATATATATAGAGAGAGAGAGAGAGAGATATCAGTGGAACAAAATTTTGGAGCATTTTATGGCATATTGGATTGATGTTTGCAGATAGGAGAGATGGACAATTACAGATGATAGGATATTGCAGAGGCAGCTACCTGTTAAATATATTCAGAGAGATCCAATTACTTTCATGATTCCTCATTTGGACACTCTAGGTCACATGCAAATGTGTCAACAATTGCTTTCCTATTCCTCAAAATAATCATAAATAACTTAAATATTGAAATATTTAGTCTGCTCTTAAAGGCAACCTGCTCAGGCAGTCGAATGTCACTTTTTTTTTTTTTCCTAGTTCCCAAGGTGACTTTAATGAAATCCTAAGAACAAAGGGTAACATGAAATTGTAAATAAAAACAATTAATCATATTTCTGTGCATATTCTACTGTCAGTGGCTTTATTTACCAATTTTAGACCAAGGAATAGTATGATCCAGAATCAGTGGCAGTTACTGCTAAGAAATTTGCTTTTTACTAATGCCTGTGTTAACATAGTGTTAAAGGGTAATTGTAAATGAACTTTAAACTTTTTAAAATCTGCAGCAATAGAAGTCTGAATCTCTTTGTAACAATAGATATCATCAAGAAAAATAGGTTAAAGATAGATGAGAAATGCATTTTTTACATTTTTTCCTTTGGCACTGTTTCTGACCTTTAGTAGGTGGAGACAACTGTACATCCTGCTTACATAAAAGCTAATCAGTATTTTATCAGAAAAAGTCAAATATCCTTGAATCAGTTATAAAATATGTGTAGCACAAATGCTGCAAGTATTACATGCACACAGGACTTCTCTGGTATTTTCAGTTTTTTAACACTGAAAGTAATCCAGGTTATAGGATAAGCAGGGAAATGGAGGAAAACAGTTCATCCACCTGTTTAAGTCAGTGCACACTAGGACTTTAGTTAAACACATGCTTAAACCTGCAAAAACCTTTAGTGCTTCCAAGAGTGCTCTACCTCTCTTTTCTGCCTGTTTCCCCTTTTTCTCCATAGCTGTTGCCTCTCTTGTTCCTCTCCAAGGTGCCAAGAGTAGGCTTTTTTGCTAAAAATCAGATAGAAACTAGAAGCTTAGCCTAAGTATGTCTGTCACCTTTGTCTTCTATGTGGCTTCCTAGAGAAAGATCCCCTCTGATTCAGGCTAAGAGCTTTAAACTAATATGACAGAAAATTGCACTGCCTCCTTCTTCAGCACTCAGGTCTGTCAAGAAATGGAAAAAAAAACCAAACCAGCATACGACACAAGTGTATACAGCACTTAACATGCTAATCCTAAATGAGAAGGTGGAAATCCTTATTCAACAAAGACATGACGTGTAAGTTGATTAATATTAGAGAACAGAATTTCCTTTTTACACAATTTGCTCGTACATATTTTTACAGTACTTTTTATCATGTTCTTTAAGTATAAAATTGTTCAAGAAATTTTTTATTCAGTAGAATTAGAGTAGTAAAATATACAGGAATAAAGTTCCTTCTGATTACATGAGCTTTGAATTATTACGAACACTTCTGCAGTCCGTGATAGGCATAAACATAATTATGTGAATGGTAACTGGAGTAAACAGCATGTATTCTGTTTGAATGGCATTTGGAAGCTACATGACTTTGGTTTCAAATCTGCAACAGTTTGAGGACTGAGTAGTAACGGATATACCACCCTTTCATTCAAGAAATACAAGAAAGAAGGTTATTTGAGGATGCATTTAACATGAATAATTTCCAAATAGCTAATTTACTTATACTTGTTTGTATACGTAAAACCAAAAGTAGCTTAGTGGATTGCAAATTCAAGTGCTAGGTACTTTTAGACTCCCAGTACCTGCTGTTACAGTGTCCTCTTGATTCAATAAACCTATTGCTGGAACCTAACTTACCTTATCACAAAAACATCTAACCACCTGCAGTTAGAACTGCTGTTGGTGATACTCATGCCTAATAAAATGCTCTGCAGAAGTAGGAGCTCATATTTGGGTAAGGAGAATTGCTGGACAGGGTGCTACAACTTATGAAGTTTAATCATAAACTCATATAATTACAGACCTACTAATTTTTATTATTCTTCTGCTCCCTCCTGGTGTATCATAGGGTTTTTTATTGAAGTGATATAATCATCTGATGGTTTCAATGCTTGTTCCAACTGTGATTATATTACCAAGCTTTCCTTGTATGTAATTTCAAGTTTGTTTTTTTACCCCAGGTTTTCCTTCCTTCTTTTTTTTTTTTTTTTTTTTTTGCATTTACTTATATTAACTGTATTTATTTTCTTCCCCATGTTAAGAAATGTTTTCTGGTGATAAGAATAGGAGATTGGAATTCAGTGGCATTCATTTCTGTTTGGTTCAGTATGTATGCTATAAAACTTTGGATAAACGATTTCCATGTGGGGTTTTTTTGTTTTGGTTTGGTTTTGGGTTTTTTTTGTTTGCTTGTTTCTTTGTTTTCTATAAAAGTCAGTAGAGATGCTGGGGTTTAAAGATACTAATGTATCAGTTAATTAAAACCGTATTCCCACTTGATGTGCTCAAGCAGATTTCCAAACTAAATAGACTGAAAAAGATCTAAGAACCAAGCAACTGCTGCAGATCCTGTTCTGTCAGCCTCATTAATGCTCTCAGCTATTTCTTATCATAAGAAACCTTATTGCTCTCACAAGGCAATTGACCTTTTATGGATGTAAGAACAGAAAAGGTTTATCCAGTGGAGGGAGCTGTGTTGCCTGGGTCTGTGAAGACGACAGCTTGATACTTTCTAGAATACTGGGAAAAAGGGTATGAGTCAGAAGACCTTGTTCATGCCCTAGAAGTCTTTTCAAGCATGAATCTGTGATTTGATTATGGAGGGTAAATTAAGTATTTGGTTCAAAACTGATAGTAGTGACAGAAAAGACCCCAATGCTAAGGACAGGACACTAATAGCCTTTACACAGAAATCCAAAGACTAATATATAAAACATCTCCGGGGGATGACAAAAGGCTGACCATTTTATCAAGTAGAACAGTTGTTTACTAGAGATATCATCACTTTTCTAGCCTGTGGTATATTTGATAATTAATAGATAGATAGATAGATAGATAGCGTTTGTGCACATGAAAAAAAAATAATTGTGAGAACCTAACATGGTTGCTAAAATTCCTGCCTGTTACCTTGTGTCAGGCATCTAGGTATCCTTGCCAAGTGCTGCAGTACATTTAGTCAGAAAAGAAATTAGCCTATATGAAACTAACTGAATCGAGATTTTGGCTCCAGAATGAGATCTAGGCAATGCTCACATCACCTCTCAAAGGAGCTGCATTTTTGTTTCTTTCTGTTTCCTTATTATTAGTCATCACAGAGTTATTGCAGCAGATCTGTATGTTTGGTAATATGCACTGCGTAGACTCTCTTCAAGAATGTGAAGCATCAACTCAGTAAAACTGGAAATCTGTATTTATCTTTACTCCACATCTTTACACATGAAAATTTATTAGTTTCTTGGATGCTCTTTGAAATTTGTCTGGTTTATCTCCATTATCTTGATTCTGGAGTTCATCTGTATTGTATGGACTGATACTTGAAAACAATTTTAATGGGTTTCTGCATATATTTGAAAGACACAGTTGCAAATTTTCTAGGGTCTTTTACTTCCTTCATCTTCTCCCTTTCCTTCTCCATTGCTCTAACCACGTTGACCCCTGTAATATTTCTGATTGTAGTTTCATTTGTTTCTGTAAACTATTTAAGAAACATACATGGCTTGTGTTTTTTCATGTTTCATTCAAGCAGATTTTGTCCATGAAGATTTTTTGCTCACCATCCTCCATCTCACCTTTCTCACTAATCTGTGGTGAATCATGTGAGTCATAGAAATAGAATTGGTCTCAGTTATTTTATGATACCTAAGCAGTTAGAGTCAGATAACTGGTGTGTTATGTGAGTTTAGCTAATCAGTGATCTTAGGACAAAGTGAGATTTCTGTATGTACTTTTCCACTAAAAATCTTTTCTATGAGACTTGTAGAGCTTTCCCTATGTACGGTTCTTCAATTGCTCCAGCTTTTCCATTTATAGCATATGCAGATCTTCCTCTACACTCCATGCAGAACTGATCTGATCTCAATGTATATACACAAAAATGTGCCATCAATTCTTATTTCATTGAACACCAATCAAAGTGTTCTCATGGATAAGCTATTTCACCCAGGGACCTGCCTTTCAAATAGTAAGGCGATGATAATTTCCAAAATCAGGTGTGAGTTTAACATGCCAAATCTTGGTTCTAGTTTTAAATGTATGTAAACATAGATGGCGATTTTTATTGGCTTTAGTAAACTGTATATAACAATCTGTCTTTGCACAATTAACCTTTGGAATATACTGTGCACTTGAGCACTGTCTTTGCTAGTAGTCAAGTATTTTACTGTCTGTTGATGTTGCTTGCTAGAGACTACAATGTTTGGTTGCAGGGGAATCTAGAAATAGGACACGGGGCAATGATTTTAAACTAGAGGAGAGCAGATTTATATTGGACATTAGGAAGAAGTCCTTTACTATGAGGGTGGTGGAACACTGGAATAGGTTGCCCAGGGAGGTGGTGGAGGCCCCATTCATGCAGACATTCAAGGTCAGCCTTAATGGGGCTCTGAGCAACCTGTTCTAGTTGCAGATACCCCTCCTTACTGCAGAGGAGTTGGACTAGATGACCTCTAGAGGTGCCTCCCAACTCAGTGCATTCTGTGATTCTACAATTCTGAATATAAGTATAAAAATAATAGAAATGTATCAGAACCTTCAAGTGACCTGTGCAATATTTAAAGCTGATTGCAGAAGGATATTTTCTCATTATGTAATTTTATATTTATTCTATGTGCTAAAGACTGGCTTAAAATCTGGAAGAAAATTGTTTTTTATAACCTCATATATATGTGCAGTATATATGTTGAACATTAACAGATAGTGATCTTATGGGTATTTATCTGAGTTTATCTCATGCACTTTCATAAAGTACCTTACCAGTGAATGAATTGTTCAAGTCCTTTGTTTTTTTTTTTTCCCCTTCCCTATTTCCACTTGTTTCCTTTTTCTATTTCCACTGGTAGTTGATTTCTTACACAAAGGATTTATTTGGGTGTTATTTGCCTTGGCAACTACAGCCCAGTGATTGTGGGTTGTATTTTTTTCCCCTTTTTAATTTGGAAGAGAGCGAGACAAGCAAACTTTACTAAGCATAAACCCTCCAGAGTTCTAATGAGGGTCTGCATTCAGAGTACTTGAATGCAACCCGCTTCTAGTTCAGCATCTATAACACAAATTGGGTTAGGGAAGCTAGTATGTCTGCAGAATCTTCTCAGGTATTCAAGAGCAACAATAGCTGTGTGAGTGATGATATAGTCAAAGAATGCAACTTTGAGATTCAGTAGCAGTGTTTCTCCCTGGTAGCTGAATAAATTAGAGCACCAACAGCATATGCAGCTCCAAAATGCAAAGTGGAATGGCACGGATTGCTGCTGTTGTAGTTTAGGGAAAGCCTAATGTATGTCAAGTAACAATTACTTTGGGAGAGTGGCTTAATTAAATACTAACAGAAAGAAAGCTCAACAAGCAACAGCAGTTTTATTACAATAGTTTGCTTCTGGTTTCACCTGTGGGATGGAAGTATTTTTATGTTCCATCTTTCCGAATTCATTAGCAATAATTTGTTTTGTGGCACTTTTCAGAAAAATCCTCTTTAATTTAATATTAAGTGTTTAAACCCTAAATACTGAAATGGCAAACATTATTGGAAAAGCCTGGATTTCTCTTCTGACAACTAATTGCTCCAAACATGCATATTAATTACATCTTTAAAATTCAGTACATTTTCCTAACTGCTTAAAGGATAAAATTGTCATTGCAGATTACATGGAAGTGAGAAGTCCTCTGAAGTGGACTCAATTTATCTTCTTTTATTATTATTAATAATTTCTGTGCTATTTCAGATACTTAGGGAAATAGCTGTCGTATTGGCTTAGGCATTCTTGGGTTGATGAAATTGCTTAGAATTTTTGGATACGCTTCAACTTCTGTTTACTTTTATAATGCTCACTGGGAATTAAATTCTTCCTCCCTAGAGTAAAATAGGATAAGGAGTGTTTTCTGTCAGAAACAGAAATTCACAACTACCCTTTTGGCCCTCTTACTAATCATGTTTACTTAACTCTCAACACAGTCTAAAAAGGACTTTAGTGTCATTTGCAGACTATGTTATCTAGTAAATGCTTCTCTCATTAAAACTGCCCACTTAGGCACTGAAGTCAAAACTGTGTGCCTTCAACTACCATTAAAACATGTAAACACGGTGCTGGTTATCAGCAAAGCCTTTTAAATGTGTAGCATAAAATACTAAATAAGCATAAAAGTCATAACAGCATCCACAGCCAATGGGATCATGTAATAAGCCTCATCTTGCTTTTATCAGTCACACAAGATTTTGAGAATGTGCCACAGCAGAGGACTATGTTCCGCATGCAAAACACTTGCCTCAAAACAAAATATTCACAAGGGAATTTCAAAAACCCTTACAGATGTCCAGAACTGCAAATGCCCAGCCTGACTCTTGATGTAGTATAGGTAAATATAGGTGATATGTTGTTTGGGTTTGTTGTTTGTTTGTTTGTTTTAACCCTAGTGCATATGTTTGTGTGGATGAGAGACTAAGACTTGCTAACTTAAAAGACAGCAGAGATGTTAGAATCACTTAGCTAGGACTGTGGAGTTCTGATGCTCATGTCTGTACTTTTTGCTCTGTTCAATTTACTTTTCCTATGTGAATATTTGTACCTGGGTTTAGAAAAGCAAAAGACATGGAAACTTGACTTT
Organism: Ramphastos sulfuratus; assembly: GCA_013399055.1. Taxonomy (NCBI): domain Eukaryota; kingdom Metazoa; phylum Chordata; class Aves; order Piciformes; family Ramphastidae; genus Ramphastos; species Ramphastos sulfuratus. The sequence continues at coordinate 146,593 of WBNM01013990.1, forward strand.
TATTGTCACTAATTCACAAGGTTTCATAATTTACTGTTGTTGTAGTCATGAGTTTTATTGGAGAAAGCTATAGATATGGTTTTTTTTAATTTGGTATTGCCTGAATAATTTATAATTTCATTACATCACAAAGTGCTAAATAATCTTCTGATGATATTCCCAGGATGAGGAAAATTGGAGGTAAAAAGCTCCACTTTTCTTGTTAAGTGTATAAGCAGATATAACAGCTTATTAGAGATGCTGATGAATTATCATCTAATTAAAGTGTTCCACAGTATTATCATGTCTAAGGTAAATATTTACATTCTAATCATACTGTGTTTCATTAAGGAAAAATCTGTAAAGCTATACATATTCCAGAATTTTGCAAGGCTATCTGCCATATTGCATATTCAAGTTTCCATGTTGTTTGCTATCACATCTGTTGTAGGCAGTCTGGCATCAGATTCCATGTTTTCTAAGAATCCTCTTACAATAGGGCTATTAACAGTCATTTAAGGTTCTCTGACATAAACCGTGAAGAGCAGACAGTTGTTAAGACATGTAGGACCATAGCAGAAGAATTTTATCCTTAATGGAATGTAATTCCTAACAAATTATTGACATACAAACGGTTCTACACCAGCTTGAGTTCATGAGAAAACCTCTGTGGATTTCAGAAAAGCATTTCAGTTTAACCTGAGCAGGGAGTAGAAGTTACCCAACACTGGGTAATATTCTGTGCTGATTGGTTAAAAAGTATCTGAAATAAATCTGCCAATTCTCTGTTAGTATTAAAAAGACAATATTGAAAAAGGTTCCAAATTGCCTTGCCATATACTTTTCTACTGCTAGAAATGAAAATTTGTTAATACTAACAAGTTAGTGTCACAAAAATATGAAAGGCAGAATTAAGTCACCTTCATTTGAGGTATCTAGCTGCTTTTCTGACCTGGAATTTAGAAGGACTGAAATTTTGATTTAAGAAATGCTTTTGAAAGAGCACGAGAACTTAAAACACCTACATGTCAGCATTTTCTTTACTTGCTTACTGCCCATAAAATCTCCCATAAGTGTTATGGGACATGAAGTATAGTCCATCAAAATTAGGCAAAGGACAAAGAAAAGGTGCTTTGTTGGGTTTGTGGGTTTGTGGTTTGTATATTTTTTTTTTTAAAAGAGTAAGCTAAATACGTGAGTGGATGCTCTTCCCAGGCTTTGATGTAGATGGCTTTTTATATGAGGTTTGTTCTGCCAGTTCTGAGCAGGAGAGAGTATGCACGTCAAATCCTTCTCCAAACGAGCCTCTCTGATTTCTTCCAGAGAACCAGCCTTACTAAAGCAAGGCAGAGTTAACCCTTATTTAAGAAAATATAGCACTATATAACTTAAAATAAAGACATTGTAGCTCACTGGAACAATGCTAGAAAGACATTAAAGGAATTAAACTATGCCATTGTTTCTAAAATGAGATAGGGCCATTTCAGACCAAACTTGGAAAAAGGGGGGAAAAAAGAAAAAAAAACCAGTTTCACAAAACATCATTTACATTTTCTGAAAAAATATTGAAAAAGTCAGTCAGCAATTAATGACATTTCATAGCTAAAATCTCCCTCAAACTTATTGTTAAAATGTGAGGTTGAGAAATGTGTTTCTTTGTATTCTTTTACTGCTACCATACAACCAATAGTGGTATAAGTAATGGAATAAGCAGTAAAACTGCTTATTTACCTTTCCATAATAAATTTTGATATAGTATATCATGTATCCTATTTTTACAGCAAACAAAATTCAAAACAAAGTAACATCTTTGAAAAATAAATTCTGATCTCCCTAAAAAGGCATTCACCTACTGAGAACCATGGCTGTATCACACAGAATCACAGAATGTTAGGAGTTGGAAGGGATCTTGAAAGATCATCTAGTAGAGTAGGTCACCAGGAACACATCCAGATGGGTTTTGAATGTCTCCAGAGAAGGAGACTCCACAACCTCTCTGGGCAGCCTGTTCCAGTGCTCTGTCACAGTGAAAATACTTTTCCTTGTGTTTGTGTGGAACCTCCCATTCTCCAGCTTGTACCCCTTGCCCCTTGACCTATCATTTGACATCACTTAGAAGAGCCTGGCTCAGTCCTCCTGACACTTGCCCTTTACTTATTTATAAACATTAATGAGGTCTCCCCTCCATCTCCTCCAGGCTAAAGAGACCCAGCTCCCTCAGCCTTTCCTCATAAGGAAGATGCTCCACTTCCTTAATCATCTTTGTGGCCACATCTAATTCCCAGTTTATACTCAAATGATGAAAAGCAAGCTCTGGACTGCCAGGCTAGATCAGGCAATATTCAGAATGAAACAGTTAAAAGCAATGCTCGTGACAACAAATCTTTACAGACAAAGGTTAAAAAATGCTAACAGTTAAGTGCTAGTCTGATCTTAGTGTCTTATGAAACCAAGACTGGAGTTTTGAACAGTATAAATGTAAATTGCTAAAGGAAGTATTAAGGATGGGACATGGCTGTTTGTATTCATGTTGTTGTGTACCACTTGTACATCTCATGTTTATGCACCCATGGAATGTTTCAGAAAAACATTGGGAAACTACATCGACTCTTTGCCAACAGAAAATGCAGTACAGCATTATTTCGGGACAAAATAACATTTTGAAGACTCCAGATTTCAGACATTAACTTTATCAGTTTTTTTATGTTGACCGTTGGGTGTTGACCTTGCTAAAAGTATGTAGCAAGTATGTTGAGTTTTCTATATCCATTTGTTCTTGCTTTTATGGGAATATGCTTTTAAGCACTGTAACAGGTTTGAATTATTGCCTATATACCACCTAACGTACTCTGTAAAGCAGGATCTATTTTTAGATATGGTCAAAGGATTTGTCATAAGGTGTTAGAAAACAGTTGGCTTATAGCCCAAGTATTTTACTTTTTAAATTTTGGTTTAAAAGGAAGATTATTCACTTAAACTTCAGGAAAAATAGAGAGAAATATTCTCTCTAAACTGATGAAGTACAAACCTACAAAACTGAGTTTTCTACCTCTGACCTAAAAGCAAAAACAATTCTGAGAAGACAAAGGTATTTTTGTAAGCTTTGTTTTAGTATTCAATGTCATACTTTACAAATGTCCGAAACATAAACTTTCATATCTCCATTTTCATTTTTAATAACTCGACTCCAAGTTTCTTTGGCTATACTGGTATATGCACTGAATAACCCACGTCTGTGTAGCTTCTCGGAAACAAATTTAAAACTCCAGTAATATTGTAGCTTATTTTAGCAAAAAAATTCAAATGGATTTTGTCCTCATTTGATACCACTAAATCCTTTCTTCTTTTTTTCCTCCCTTTTTCCCCCCTTTTTTTTCCATTTGGTTTGGTTTTGTTTGGTTGTTTTTTGCTGTTGTTTTGTTACATTGTTTTGGGTTTGTTTCGTGGAGTGTTTTTTTGTAGAGGTTGAAAAGAGACTTTTATAAGACCCTTTGAAAAGAGCCTTTGAAATTACCTGTATGTGTTAACATGAAAGTAAGGAGAAGTGTTTTTTTCAGATACTAATAGCTTAATAATTTCACCCCTTCTGAATATCTGCAGACCACAGTAATTATCTTTCTGTATGGTCATGAAATGTGCTATGTTCCTTACTGGGCCTCAGAGCAATAACATTACACGTATCTTCTAGAATATAGAAAGAATAGGGTTATCAAGTAATTTCTTTTATGAACAAGAATTAAGCTGGCTGTATCTATGGTTATGATAATTAGTATGTATGTATGCATACATGTGTAGTAATCCTTCTAAAAGATTCCTTCACCTGAAAGTATTTTCTGGTATTCAAGAGGAATCTTCAATCCTACCAGTTTAGAACTGATATATGATAGTCATTGCACTGGGCATGTGATATGCTGAATGTGAATTCAGTTTAAATTTTGTGGTATTTAGCTGGAAAAGACTTTTGCTGCCACTTGAGTTTGTTAGGTATTTTGTCGTTGTCGTCCTTGTTTATCCCTTATTTGACAGTTGTGCTGAATATACATTCCCAAATCTGGTTCCAGGTTAACTGATAGAATAGATACAGCATACTTCAGGAGTATTAGGATCTTGTGAACCTCTAATTCTTCACAGATTCCAAATTAGCACATGCCCTTTCTCTCTTTGCTTTGATGTCCAAGAGTTGTGTTTACAACTACCTCGTCAACTTACAGTCTTCCAAGTGCAAACCTGAATAATTTTGTCTGTTTCCACTTGGGTAGACACAGTGTCAATTTGGTTATACACTTGACAGATCACGAGACCTATTAAGCTAAGGCCCAGCCAGGATTTTTCCAGTAAGGTTTCAAAATTGCCTATATATTTTCTCCTTTGCTGCAATGCAGGAAAACAACTTGAGAGACTGTTAGTTGCCAGATGAACTGCATCAGTTCCATCCTGTATGTAGGAAGAAACTCGAACATCACTCAGAAGTCTGACACTTCTTTTGACACTTCACATGAGGTTTTTGCAGCTCACTTCATCTGATCAATTAAGTTTTGTCATTTGTTTATCTTCAGTATGTCTTGAGTGCAAGTCTCACTTATGAGGCTGGTTTCACACGGTCATTTAGAGGTCAGCCTGCTTTCTTCACACAATCTGTTAGAAGTCAGTTTGTAGTCATCTAATCTAAGCTTGTTGAACTGCAGTCAACTTTTTTTTTTTTTTTTAATAAACATTATTTATGACAAAATAAGGCTGCCAAAGCAGCACAGAAATTCTAAAACTGTGATAGTTCATTTATAATTTCTTCATTGAGTCTACATTATGTTGAGGGTTCTGGTGGTGCATAGTTGCAAGATCACTCTTACATGACAATATTGTTGAATTAGAAAAAATCTATAGCTCTAGATGAAAACCACATTTGTTACACTCTGGTTTTACCAAACTGCCAAAAGAAGTTTTAGGTAAAGCAAAGCTGTCAGTCCAATACTGGTTTCTTCAGCTTGCCAAAGCAAGGCAGCTTACTCCAAATCACTGTAAATATGCTCTGGGAAGGAAAGAAGACAGTAGTTCTTTCTTGACCAATTAATTACACACTTTCAGTTACTATTTTTAGTGGGTGGTTGTAATAACCCAATGACCCACAAATACAATCATGGAAAGCTTAGAAAAGTATTCTGTTTCAAGAATGCTTTTACTGCAAACTGTACAGCTTTGTTCTTTCATATAATTGTTAACGCTAAGAATAATGTCGGAGCAAGAAAGCCTTATCATAGAAAGGAGGTGCTTTTAAACTGGTTGTAGTAAACCCACTTTTCTTAGATGATTGAGAGCCTGCAATGTTTCCAGCCTTCTGTAGCTTACATTGCTTTTTTTCACAGGCTTTTTATGAATTCTCAGTAGTAGATAATATTAGTGAGACACACTTCAGGAGGCCTCTTGTGCTTTGGCCTATTTTCAATATGTCAGTACTGAAAGACGTGAGAGGATTAGTTTAGGCTGTGGTTTCATGTATGCACTCTGAGCAAGTATAAGTCAAAGTTGCTGTCACCCTATTCTGTTCTCCCCTCAGACAGCCTAGCCCCATGACACTTCTCTTGGAGCACATGAAAAATCAGTCCAGGTTGCCGTGCCAGGTGAACAGCAGTAAGTGCTTGCACTGGCACTGGTTAGGGCACAATGGGCAATAGTATGTGAAGCTATGGCTTCTGAACTTCTGTTCTCTTGGTGATTGTGAGCTCGTGATAAATACTGTGCTGACAGAGATGTTTTTGTTGCTTTCCAGTTGTTTGTTTGTTTGTTTTTTCCACAACAGTGCAGTATAAATGGGTGTTACTTTAATAGAAAGTACTTTTGGCCCAGGATCTTTATCCATTAGTATATTTGCTCCTCCTGTTTTGTTTTGGGGTTTGGGTTTTGGGGTTTTTTTCTGTTTCTCATCATGGATTTAGAGTCCCTTGAGATCTGGTAACTAAAAATACAAAGTTGCTATAATGAGTATCCTAGAAAATCAGACTATCAGACTCCAAGGAAACACCTACAGTTGATTTATCCTTTTAGTGAGTTTCACCCCACGCTTCAGAAAAAACATGAGGGAATGTTCAGCCATTTGAAAAGAAGGAGAGATGTAGAAACTCCCATAGTGACTAAGTCATGTAATAGCACTGCTCCTTTCCATTTGTTTTGTGATCCTGTGTTGTTCCACTTCCTGCTCATCTCCAGGTCCTGCCTCCCTCCTCTCCATTCTCATCCCTTCAAACACAGAAGCCTCTCTCCAAATTCCTTCTTTTTTTTCACTGTTACTCTAAGCCAGAGGAACCACCTCACTATGAAAATTGGCAAATACAGGTCTTGTTCAGAATTAGTTTCTTTCCTTCTATTGTACATTGATAGTGCTATTGGGAATCTTGCATTGTGTACTTTTAGTACCAAAATTTCTCTAATGCAGCTGTGAATTTTGCTTCACAAGTCAACTAGTAACTGATTCGCAAAAGACTAAAAAATAGATTGTGTCTCTGAGGTGACAAATAAATAATTATCATTTAAGATAAATATGTTTTATGCCACCTGAGAGTCTTAATTCCACAACTGTGTTATCAGAAGAGAGGTGAGAAACTGTAACAATGGTGACTAAAGTGGTAAAGGAGTGACTGAACAGAAGAAGGGGAAAACAAATTCCTAAACTTACTGATCAAAAATGTTTCTCTTCAACTTATTTAAAGTTTCCATTCTCTGTTCCCAGATGCATGTCCAAATCCATGAGGTAGTGCCAAGACCAATTATGTGTCTGAGACACAAAAACCTCTTCACAATGTAATGAGAATGTTATCAACAATGAGCATGGTACATAATAACATTTCATAAGGAATTATGATTATTTCAGTGCCATAGAGATACTTCACAGAATTTGTCACTGTTTTGAATTAAGGCAAATCAATCTTATATAAAGCATAAGACTGCAAGGCAAAAATGACACCTAACAGTACAAACTAAGGTAAAGCAGTGGAAGTAGTTAAAAAATGGCAAATGTTACTTTCTCCACAAGTTCATAAGTTGTGTTTTACAGTTACAGGGTTTTTTTCCTTACAACTTCTATTCAAAGATCAGCATTTTTTTGCAGAATTAGAGAAAAGTAAACTAAATCAGATAAAGTAATAATGCTGTCATCCCAGGTCTTGATCAAAAGCCTAATGCATGTGCAAAAATTACTGGATTTAGGGTTATTTTGTTTGTTTGGGGTTTTTTAGCTGTCAAAAATTCACTATGAAGAGATTTTTTGTTTTTTTAAATGTCAGAAACCAGTATGCAGTAACATGAGCTTTTGAGGCCAGTGTCCAAAAATGGATCTGTACCTGCTCTTTTTTCTGATCATAGCTCTAATTTAGGAAATAATTTGTCAATTTATTTCCTTTAAAAGGCAATGCATGACTGTCAATTTCATTAACATGTAATCAATTGTCAATTTTATTAACAAGGCCAAGTGTAAGGTCCTGCACCTGGGTAGGCACAATCCCAAGCACAAATACAGGCTGGGTGGTGAATGGCTGGAGAGCAGCCCTGAGGAAAAGGACCTGGGGNTGTAATGTTTATATTAGCACTTAGTCTAAACATAAACATCCATAAAAGTAGCTGTGGGGTATCTATGTTTGTATATTTGTGGGTGGCTGCAGCATGGACACGTGCACTGGTATAAATTGTATGCTGCAGCTGGGTTTTCTCATTTTAAAGACCTGAACATAAAATTGTTTGCTTACACAAAGCAAAAAAGTACAACTCTAAATACAGTTCCACAATGGCTTTCTTTTACTCAAGTGGCAATTTGGAAGATGATTTTCCTGGGCAGATGAAAAACACTGGGTGCTCCAGACAGAACAATTGAGTATTTCAGAATGAATTATACTAATTTGCTGAACCAGACTCTTCTCCCTGTGGGCCTTTGTCTGTTTGCATATATTTATCAGTCTGCTTGGAAACAAAATGAGGAACAGTCATGCATTGCCTTTTAAAGAAGAGTCTGAATGGACTCTTTTTAATTGTCTCAGGGTAAAAAAAGCATCCTAGGGAAGGTTGCAGCTACTTATTGTAACCTAGAATGAGGTTCTAAAGGCTCTCTTTCCCATGATTTTCACACAGCATCAGCTGTTACTTCATCTTTCCTTTAGATAATTCCAAGCTCTGGTTTAACGGTGAAGCATGCTGTAATTCCCTCTCTCCTAGTTTAACCTCCCTAAGGGAGGTAATTCAGAAAGCACATGCATGCAATTTCTTGATTGTCAGACCATTTTACTTTTATTTTTACTCATGACCACCCATAAAGAACTTTAAGCTTCATCTGGTTGCTAGGATTTTAACAAGTTCAAATACTTTCAGAATTAAAAGAGTTCTTAAAATAATGGATCACTTACTACATTTAACATTTTAATATCCAAGTTCTCATGAAAAAAATTACTGGTTTGTTAAAGTTATGACTTTGTGGCATAAAAATTAGGTTAGGTCTGTTTTAAACACCACACAGAGTAATTACAGCTATTGACATACCAGAATTTTTTCTTTGTGAAAAGCTCTTTGCCCAGCAAAAGTTGGTCCAGCATTTGACATAAAGCAAATGTTTACTAGTCACTGTGAAAGAGTCACCTTGCAAAGAACTATGAGATATTCACACTGCTTAATGTACACAAAGAGAGCTGCATTAGGAGGCCAGTTATTCATCATCTGCTATGTGAGTTTTATGAGGAAGAGCTCTTACAAGGGTTGTTAGAGATCATCGGTCTGCAGAACTTAGGAGCCTCATCAAACCACATTATGATTTTAACTAGTGAGAAGAATCAGGATGAACTATCCACCCTTCTCATTTTATTTCCACATCAAAGAAGCCTGACTTCCATGGCGTTTCATGTTGGGTTTTGGTTTGTTTTGTTTGTGTGTCCTTGCAAAGTCAATGGTATTGGTCATTTGATAATTTCTAAGATAGGTTACTTATAGCTCCCACTCTTAGAACTCTGAACTAAAACCCTAAATGCTAATACAAATAACTTTAGCATAGCTTACATCTCTCCTTCAAATAGTAATCATGTAAAAGGCCAAAAATGTTGATGAAAATAATTAACTTGTTATCCACATTTTCCATAAAGTGAAAATGGCATACTGTCCTTTCAAGAGAATACTCTGGATCTAGGAATATACCCTCTTCATTTGATAATACTTTTCTTTTTGTGAAATGTATATTAAGCAACAAGAATATCAATTCCACTGGTTTTGCTTGTTTATGCTTACTTTCTAATTGATCTGACATAACCCACCCATTCAAAATGATGCATCTAGATTTATTGTCTGTGTTTGTTTATATTTTTCAAAGAATAAAGGTTTAAAGCAAGGCTACTTGCTTTCTATGGCTGTTAAAATGTGTTGGCAGGAGTTTGCAAGTCTTGGGAAGAATCTGACCAATCTGTACCAACTTCTTTTCAGTGAAAGCAGTCATTCACTTTCACCCACTATCTGGTTAGATTATAAAAGCTGGTTGAAATTTTTAATAAGGAACAACACAAACTTGGTGAAATCAGGTAACTAGGGAATAACATCGTTTTTTAAAACCTTCACAATTTGTTTTATTAGCACTTTACAAACTAATCTGCAAATTTATTTTACACAGAAATTGTAGATTTTTATGACAAATGGCATTTGTAACTATAATATGCCATGATGATTTTCCTCTCTGCTTTGGCCATTCATTTACAAAGCCACAGCAATCTCACTGCTGTAATCTTTTGATTTATTTTCATGTACTTCTCTCATGTGACATCACATCAATCTATGTTCTGGACCAAGTATGAAGTAATATCCCTGAAATTTATTTGTGGTCAGAATTACTCTCATGAACTGGCCCAGCATCATAGTTTAGTCTTAGTATATCCTGAAGGATTCTTTGCCAAGTACTTGGGAAGGCTTAGGGAAGATCTTGAAAGCCTTTCAAGATAACTTCCCCTTTCCTCCTCCCTTGCAGTGAGACATAACCCATGTCATGGAGGTTTAGCCAGGCAGACTGCTTCACAGATCTCTTGGTCCTTGAAGCTGAGATAATTGTGATTTAAATTTAAGGCCATTGCACACAAAGAAGCTTAGTTGCATGGCTGAGTGACATTTTTTGAGTTGAGATGAGCACTTTCAAACACAATTGTATGTTTTAATTCATTACTGTGTTTAGCAAGGGTGGATTATAGACATGAGAGGCTCAATAGTGACAGTTTCCAGATGGAGCCTCCTGTTGGCTTATGCAGCTGACATTCCTAGACATCCCAATGGGACTGCAGAAGAACAGAGCTGGTGGTGGGCAGATAGAATGGCAAACATGTATGTTGGGACATTTCTCTCTGCCAGTATAGTGGCAATGCACTCCCAAAGTGAAGGTCATTGCCAGTGAGAAAGGTTTGTTCCAGTAAGTGGAGCAGTGCAAATTACCACCCCCTCCAACACCAGAAACGCAGAAACCTTTGCCAAGTAGGAATCTACTTCTGCTCCTTGGACTGCTAGTGGAAGGATAAAAGAGGGAATGTGACTTTTGTGCTGCCCTCATTTCTAAAATCCCACCAATGTCTTGTAGAGACAAGACAAAAAAAAAAAAAAAAAAAAAAAAAAAAAAAAAGTAGTCATTCGATAGTGTCATATCCCTGATACAGAGAAAAAATTGAAAATTACTGCTTATTGTTGTTGAGGAATGGCAGTCATCCTTATTAATTCATGTGAGAAACAGTTTATAGAAAACAATATTCCTTACATTCATATCTGTCTCACAAACATTATATACATGCCATTGGAATCTTGATGTGCTCTGTTGTTTTCACAAAATTTCTCGCCACCAGCAACATTCATGTAAGCATCTGAAAAAGGTTATTGACCTCTCTGATTTTGATTTATTAATTCAATATATGATCAGTAAACTCTAGTAAACCATTCTACACCATTTCAGGTGGTACTGAAAGATCTAATGGAGCATTACTATCAGAAGTGCTTTTTTTAACATAATAGGAATAGAGGTACTTGTATCAATAAAAAAAAAAAAAGTTAAAGGAGGGTGAGAAAAGCACATTGATTCAGAAATGAGCTAGCTTCCCTAATTAGGTGGAGTTCTGTCCTCTCAGTGAAGTTATCTGTAACCTGCTACTCAGTCAACTTGCTACCCACTGAGTTTCATAGCTTCTTTTAATAAGCATTTCAGATATTGTCATTATGCATTGTTTGTCTGGTCTTTTCAAGTATTAAAGTTCTTTTATTTGTGACTCTTTTCTTCAATCTCAGATACCACGTATGCCCTAAGGAGATACACAGCAGAATTTAGTACCTTCATATTTTTTTTTATGTGTAGTTGACTGGCTTATGCTGCACCAAGGACTATATTTTAACTGCAAAAGGCAAAAACAACCCTTCCCCAATCCCCATCTCATCCCTTCTTCCCATGTGAAGGCAGCAGCAATCATGCAGCCACATGAGCAGCTGAATTGGGTAGCTGATACGGTTGAAAAGCAAGAAAAAAAAAATTTTTTTTTTCAGCTACCCTTTCAGTGTTGGCCCAAATTTAGATCAGTTTAATAGTGAACCTGCACTCTTAGTGTAGAAGATGGTTTCAGTACACCTTTAATAAAAAAACTTCTAAATGTTACTCTTTGTGCAGGGTATTTTAGAAAAGGAGTTCTTGAAATATAGACCTATATGAGGTATTCTTGACTGTCCTGTGCAGTGCTACAGAAGGAAGCTTTCTTGTAAGAATGGCTCACTAGCAATGCTTCCTGGTAACATTTATTGTGTTGACTCTGACCTGGCTCCCTACAGAATAAAAATACTGACATTGATGAATGTCTTGAAACGTTTCCAGGAATTCTTTAAAACTTTGCACAGTATAAGAAATTGTACCTGAAAATTTAACCAGAATATATTTTAGAAGAAAAGGAGTGAAGAAAGAAGCAGCTTAGAATTTCCTTTTATTTTGGGCAGTTTTTGTCTGCCTAGTTCGTGGATGTCATGCACATGTTACATTAGTATGTGAAGGGTTTCTTGATCTTCCTTAACTAGTCTGTTTGGACTTATTTGACAGGTAACATTATTTAATTGATCAGAAATATTATGTCAGACTTTCAGGGTAGCATAGCCTATTATCTGTATTAGGGCTGTGTCTAACTTCACTTCTTAAAGTTGTTTGTTTTGTAAAGCACTTTCATGCTTTGAGAATAAGTTTCCAAGTTACACCATCAGTACAGGTCCACAGAATTCTTTCTTTGCATTTCCAGATGCTCTATAATAAAATCCATCTGTATTTTATCTGTATTTGCATTGATTTTTCAGCTATGCTAGCTTATGTCTGTCCTTTGCCTTACTAACCCTGAAGTCAACCAAAGTGGTGGGCATACAGCCAATTTCAGATGGCATTTAGTTAGTCTACTCCCTTTTAAAGTAGTTTAGGAAATGTGGCTCAAATATTTCTGTTATTTGACAAGCCTGTTTAACTTTTCCAATTTCACCCCCCTTATTCTGAATTTCCTCCTCTTTGATATGTTTCAGTTCTAGAGAAAGAGAGCTGAGACGTATCTTCACTTTAGTTACTTTGTTGTGCTTTTCTTTCAAAATTTCTAGCTTTGTTCAGATACAGATAATTTTTTTCCTAAACCTGTGTTTATATATTTTTTTTACTTCGTACTACTGGGTATTTGTCTTTTAAGGCATAGTTATATAACTCTGGCATGCAGACTGAACTCATAATTACTTTAAAGGGAATTAGAGTGTGCAAGGAATGCAAGATCAGCTGTTTAGAAAATGATTCAGTGGAGCTGCTGCTTCCCTGCCCCCACCCCTCTCACCGTCCCACCCTCAATGAGTATTTATCTTAAACTATTTCCACAGATTTTGGAAGCTTGTTTCGCTTCTCAGCTAACATGTGTCCCACTAACATTTTCTGGCCTGGAGCCAGTTGATTCCTTAGGGCTTTGTTAATGTGTGGGTCGACTTTTTTTTTTATGTTGTTTGCTTGGGTTTGTGTTTTGGGTTTTGGTGGGTTTGGTTTGAGTTTGGTTTGGTTTGGTTTTGCCAGTTCTCTTTCTGAAATGAGTCAGCTTTGATTTTCTGGCTATTGTGACATTGGGTCTTGGTGGCTTTTAGTCTTTCAGACCAGTGACTAGCATTCCAGCTCTTAATTTCCAAAGTCCAGACCTTTATTTATATGCTGGTTTATTGCAGAATGTATGGGATGCTGTCCAAGCAATATCTGATTAAAGCAGGATAAGAAAGTGCACTTAGCAGTCAGACTTACCAGGCATATTTTATTTTTCAAGAATCACATCCCAGGCCATTTATCAAACCATGCTACCAATAATACCATTCTGCTGGCAGTATTATCTAGGCATGTTTCCTCACTTCAATTTGTGCTGTGTGCTCTGAAACATGAACTTAACTAAAGGAAGGTGTCCAGTATTTCTTAGGAAGTAAAGATGGAAGTAAATAAGTCAAACCAGCACAACTTTTTGAAGGTACTGATAGAACATGAGCTAGTGTCATTCCTAGTAGATTGTATCCAAAGAAAAACTGCAGAGCCCCTAGAGTGAGCTGAGGGTGATAAAAGACAGAAGATTTCAGGAAAAGAAAGTAACTTAGGGTAATAGTGGGGCACTGACTTCTGCGTGCACCAGTGGAAAAGGCCAGCCAGAAATAAGAGGAGGTTTTGTGCAGCAAATAGTCCAAAGGCAGGTATCCATGCTAGATGATGTGGGTTTGGGAGTTACCCGCCCCCCCACACTTTGTAAAATGACCCAGGCTAAAACTCAGTCGGCTGGAAGTTTAGATGAAGCTATATTTACAGCTCAGCACAATGTACAAGCAGATATATACACTATATACAGGAATATTTACAGAAATATACAAGGTAAAGGTAATACAGAAACACAACACCCCTCCCAGAAATCAGAGACCCCAGGAGGGGCTCCCAACCACCCTTCCACCTTCTCCCCACCCCTATACCTTACCCCAAGGTTTTGAGGATCGGCCAGAGGAGGAGTTAGAAGAAAAGTGATTAGTGAAATTAATTTGTCGGAGAGGAGAAGCCAGAAGTTGCTAACAGCCCCAGACACTGTGCCCCAGAGAGTGCCACAAGCCCGACTGAGACTGCCACAAGCCCAAGTGGCTTATCTTTTGTTTTGAGTACTTATTCCTAAACATCACAGCAAGCCTATGAGTGAAGTAGACATCACCCTTGTTTTTCCTTTCGCAGCCTACAGTATAGTTTTCTTCATTAAAATATTCCAATTAGCCTTAAACCAGCACACTAGACTTTCCTTTATTCGTGGAAAAAACAAGACCCATTATGCTATGGTTTGTTTTGTTTTTCTGGAGTTGTTTAAACATGTTTCTTATACGTTTACAAATACAATACTCTTTAAGTACTGTGACATAAATCACATTTTATTTTCAAGAAGCACGTGCATATTGTGACAACCTTTTAAATTACTCACGGGTGGCACCTGTTGTAATCTGAGTAGCAGAAATTTCCTTCACCAGTTCTACTACCTCTCTAAATATTAAAGGCCTCAGGAGTTCTGCCCTTTGGGGACATGCCTTATGGGATCCTGAGAAAAGACATTGGTACAGTTAGTGAAGTGGTCATGGTAGAGACATCTCCTGGTAGAAATAAGCTATGTTTGCACATAGTTTATTCTAAATGGATTACAGTTGTCCCATTTTTAGAGATACCAAACTGCTCTTTAAAATTGGTTCTGCAAAAGTTAATTGAGGAAATTCAGTCTCATATGTCATCCAACTTTTAGCTGTGTTATATATGAATTGTTGTTCAGTTATATTATAGAAGCATTCCACACTAATAGCCCTCTAATAAAGATAAAGTTCTCAGTGAAGATCTAAAATATACTTCCTGCATTATAAATGAAATGTAAAAAAACTACCAAACAAACAAACATCACTTTGTATACCATAATTCTACTGGCACAATTTTACCAGTCAGAATAATTTTTTTCACGTTCTTTGTGTGACTGATGCCATTTTTGTCTTTAGTACTCATGTACTCACCTTCTCTTCATACATAGATTAGAATTCTAATGTGGCATAGTTGTTCCTTGAAGTCTAGAGGCTTCTTGGGGCAAACCTGACTCTTGATTGTGTCTTGTCAAAGTGCCCTGAACAATTCCTGGGACTGAAATATGAGCTTTTTCATATTCTTCACAACAGCAGTTCCATGCAGCTCCTGGCTAGGCATGGACTGATGAAATAAAGCCTGCCACCGCCATGATTTTTCTTCTTTGAATGTTCTGACATGGCCATCTTTTTAGAGAAGAGCACTAGGGCCATGTCATGAATAGATTGAGCCATCCTTCAAAGTATTATCCCATCTACCTATATATTAATATGGCTAAGCATTTCTCCAAGAACACCCTCTTTTCCCCCCAGTATTACTTACATAAATTGTGCAGAAACTGATTATTTTACAACCATTGGATGATTGACCGAAGGGCTTTAGTTGTTTTATTTTTAAAGTAGAAAACGTTTGTAAAATATTTCTACAATTAAATTACTTAAATATTTTATTTTTATAGAAATTCCAGAAAAGCTAGTGAGAGAGAGACATCATACAAAAAAATCTTATTACAGCTATATATAGCTTTCAGCTGGAATGCATTTTTATTTTATAAGTCTATAAACACTCAATGAGAGATTCTTAAGTTTGTTACTTTGAACAAGTCATCATAATGAGAGCTTGGTTTAGAAACTTCTATACAAGAAAGATTAATTCAGTCTAGAGACACTGTCGTTTTCCTGGGCTCAGATACTGGTCTTGAGAGTAGATTTATCATGTTATAAAGTATTTTCAGCTAGAGCTGATTTCAATAAGTTAAACAACTTATTTTCCAACAGTATTCTAGCATAAATGGCCTATAGCAAAATTTTGTAAACATCCTACAGTAAAACTCTAAATACTAAACAATTTCAACAAACACAGTGGAACCTCTTAGAGAGAACTGAATACCCCTTCCTTTCCTCATAAGAAGCTGAAGGAAGGATAGGTTTTACAAAATGTTAGAGTGTAAATGGCAAAGAAGTAATGTAAGAGTATGTTTGGCAGTGAGTATATTGGGGAACTGACATATTCTACCCTGCTTCCACCATTCTTATTGAATTCCTAGTGTTTTGGGTTATTTTTCCCAAAAAATATTCTGCTAGTTCTGTAAGTTCAAGACAACAGTAATAAAGTGTGTTAATATATTAGTAATTGTAAGGGCTGTATTTTAACAAAAGGTGTTCTGTTTCTCCAAATATGAACCAGACATGTTATATAGCATTGCAGCAAAAGCCTTGCTGCAGCTATATAATGCTTTTCATTTAATCAAAAAAAGTAGAATCTTGAGGGGAAATACACAATCACCAGTCTTCCCTTATTGGCACTCACCCATTGCTGGGGAAAAAGAAGGCCCGACTGTTCCAGGTTTGTTCAGTGAATATCAGTTTGTTGAGAGGAACTGCAATGCAGTCCTGTTCCATCTGGGAATAAAGTATTGTTGCGATATGGGTTTAGGAGGCTTTTTTGTTTGTTTTAGTGATTGTTTGCTGGTTTGCTGTGTTGGTTTTGTTTTTGTTTTGTTTTGTTTTTTCTTTTTGATCATACTATATGTAATAAATTATGTTGAATATCTGGATAAATTCAGTTGTGAACTAGGAGATAAGCTTTTTTCAAGAAATTCCAGTTATCTTTCCTAATCAGAACAGACAACCTCCACCAATATCAGTACAATTAGTGCATATGCAAATGATCAGTCACAACACAGCTGGCGATACTATGAATTAAAATGCATGCCCAAGAAGCACTGTCTGTTGTTGTTACCCTTACTTTCACAAAGGATTCACAGACTGCTGCCTTGGCATTGGCCTGCAGTACTGCTCATTTGGCATCATCCTCTCGAAGGAACTTTTACCTTTAAAAGTTTTGGTTGAGATACAGCACCTCTGACCATGAAACACTTCTAAATCAAAACCTCACGTAACAGTTTTCATCATGCTTGTGGAATACAAATGTATGTTGTTTGGCTTTGCCAAATAAAGACCTTCTCATGACCTAAGTAGAACTGTAAAAGGGAAGTATCAAAGGTTGTTGGCACCTATGTGCCATTAGCTAGCAGATGTTATGTCTATTCCATCCACATTCTTTTAGTTCACTACAATTTTAAAGATTGCTTACAAATTCAAGTAGGATCTTAAACACCATCAACCAAATGAAAGCAAAATGTCATTCATAAGAATTCATATGAGAGCAAAAAAAAAACCCCAAAAATTAAAACTATCATTTTTATAAAGCATAGTCTTTTTAAACTGTGGAAACTGCATACTTACAACGTTGTTGTACCTAATGAAAACCTATACAGAATGAAAACTAAACAGAATTTCAAAGTGTTTAATCATGTTTATATATCTACATCTCCATTGGCATTTCAGAATATTTTATCACTGGCTGCTACTTGACACCTTTTCAACTCTGGTTTTAAAGAGACTTTGTTTGGTTTTTATTTAATTTTCACTTGTAATGATTCAAAATCTTCTTTTAGAGAAGAAAAGGAATTGAAGAGCACTAGAATCTTCTGGATATCTGTGAATTGGTATTTCTGTTCTACAAAGGAAAGGTGGACATTTTATTGCATGTTTTAACTGAGTTTAAAATGCAAAGCACTATGTTTTTAATAGAATTGCATAGATAGAGAGATACAGGGGTAAAGCTGTAACCAATATGCAAGATAAAACAGCAGAAGTCCTGTTTTAATGATAGCTGTGAAGTTATTTAGAGGTCATATACATCTTAAGGAGGCATCAAAACATGCAGCCTTTTATTTAGACTAATGCTGCCATATAAACTAATTTTTTTTTAACCACTTTCTCTTGAAGTTTTATGACATCGTATTCATTTTGTGGTTTATTTTCATCTCAGCTGAATAATTGATGCATGCAAAATGCTATGCTTCCAAAAAATACTAGTAAGAAGCCCAGAACAATATGTGTAGTACAAACTTTCTGAAAGGATTTCTGTGGAAGTCGAGCATGTAAGACTGGATGAAAATAAAAGTTAAAACTAATTTGAACAAGTTTGTTCATCCATTTCTATCCATACCTATAAAAAAATTCTGTGACAAGAAGTTTATAAAGTCAAGTACAAGAATTTAGTTTTATAATCTACTGTGATTCCCTCCAATCTCTACTTTTTCACCTTCATACAGAATCTCATCCACTTGCCCTGTCATTATCTTGAGCAAACACTGGTAATGCAGGCAAGACAAATTCCAAGCTTTCAATTATCATACCTTGTAACTGTGATTCAGAACGGGATTTCTAGGAAAGCCCTGCTATTCAGTAATAGTCCACAGATCTAGTGCAGACCATCCTACATGTATGATCCATGGATTTCTGACCTACTGGAAAAAATCTGGCTGGAAATCCTGATGTCATACTGAGTATGTGCAAAGCTGCTGTTTTGGTAGGAAAGGGTTTTGTTTATTTATTTTTAAATATAGGAGCTCATGATCTAGCCAAATATAGGCATAGTTCAGTGAAGGGGAAAAAAAAAAAAGTCTTATTTTTGTCACTATTATCTGCCAAATAAACTAATTCTCTACAGAAGGACTCATGCTAGAACATCCTTAAGATACACGACACACATTCCATTCTTATTAATTTTAACCACAAAAATTCAAATTCAAGGCATCTAAAACTTATTTGTATAAAACCAAATAAGAAGATTATAAAAATATTCCAATCATATGTTTGCCTTGCATTTTTTCAGTACAAATGGATATATTGTAAATCTCTAAGCAGCTGATTGCAGGTTCCTCTATTAATATGCTATGGACATGTTTAAGAAAACATGATGCTGTGCTTTGAAGAACATATTACTACTTACCAACAAACTGAACACTTTCCACTGTAGCCATGGAAAATGCCCTGGTGGGATTCACACCAATATCATTGGCATGAGTAAGGGTTGTGCTGATTTAGTGTCTCTTAGGTTGCCATACAGAGTAAGGACTTGATAATGCAAGAAGTTTTGGTCTGTAAACAAATTACTATATAACGGTGAAAAAAAAAGCCTCTTAAAATCATTTTGATACATTGTACAATGTTGGAGTAGTTCATGTTCCACTAAGTAAAGAAAAGCAACAGTCAACAGCTTTTCTGTGCATTTTAGAATAATTGCATTCCTTTTTCTAACCCAGGACATAGCCACCACCATTACATAAATGTAAATCTTTCTTGAGGAGTCTAGTTCTCTTCCATCATTTCCTGTGGCTTATTAGCTGCAGATTATTTCAGACTGTTTTCTCATAAGCTCTCAGAAAATGTAAACAAAGCATAAAAATCTCATCCACAGATCTTCACACTAAGTAATTCAGAACTCCCACTAGGAGTACATTGCCCATAAGATCAGTCATTGCAATTTACTATTGAAGTTTTTTCTTTCTTTTGTGGTTTCTTTTGTTTTGTTTTCTTTAAATATGTTGTAATGTCTAGGAAGAAGACATGTGCTTTCTACAGAACAAAATCAAGTCTGTAGCATGTTGTGCTTTGACAATCCCAGACTTCACAATGCAGATCTTTTTGCTGTTCATTATACTGGGGTTTTATAGCCCAAAAGTTCTGCTCTTCTCCTGAGCATCCAATATACTTAATTCCTAAAAAGAAGTAGGTCACAAAATCACAGAATTGTTTAGGCTGGAAAAGACAGTTAAGCCTATCAAGTCCAACCATCAACCCAACACTGCCAAGGCCCCTGCCAAACCGTGTCCCTCAGTACCACATCCACATGGCCTCTAAGTACCACGAGGGATGGGGACCCTACCACTGCCCCAGGCAGCCTGTTCCAGGGGCCTGACAACCTCTTTAGTGAAGAAACTGTTTCTCACGTCCAACCTAAACCTTCCCTAGCACAACCTGAGACCACCTCCTCTTGTCCTATAGCTTGTCTGTTGGGACAATGATGCTCACCTCACTACAACCTCCAGTGCAGTCCACGAAGAGAGCTAATACAAAAATTACTTTGTGTTGTTAATTTTACTACAGTGCTGCTCTTTTCTCTGTTCAGTGATACCTGATGTATGGATCTTCTAATTTGCCCAACAGACTGAGATGAATTGAACTATGGAATAATGCTGCCAAGCTTTCTGTTACAGTCAGCTTCAGTTTGTCATTTCTTCATCTTGTTCTGCCACTTGTCACTGTAGTCTATGCTTGTTTACTATTTGCCACTTGCAGCTATATCTAGTTACCATCCACCCTATATTTCTCTCTAAAACCAAACTAGAAAGCAGTCATCTACTTTAAACGGACAGTGATTTCTTCTGCCTTTCTGTGTATTATCTCCATTTTGAAGATAACATAATGGCAAATGTTTTCCAGATCTAAATGCAATACAATGGATCATGTCAGCTATGCATATAAAGAATAGTACTTGTTATTTCCATGAATTTCTGGCCAAATCTCATGTGTAAGCATTGTCCTTGGCTGCTCCTGTAAATACAAGTCAAACACATGACATTTTACTCCACATAACTGCATTGTATTTCAGAATAGCTTTTGTCCAGGTTTCCCTCAGGATATGTTTTAATACCTCTGCACTGAAAGTTCTGGCAATATTATTTTGATATGAATGCACATGGTTTTCATTCATATATATATATATATA
>WBNM01013990.1:167493-216059 GCA_013399055.1 Ramphastos sulfuratus
TGTGGTAACAGGTTGGACTTGATGATCTTTGAGGTCTCTTCCAACCTTGGTGATACTGTGATGCTGTGATACTGTCATGTTGCTCACAGGGGTTTGTAATCAGAAAAGCAAGCACTGCAGTTAAATAAGAATTTAATTCAAATAATATATTTGTGTAGTAATTAGATATTGTTGACCAAAGTCTTGATATTAATGGATTTGGTTTCACTTAAAAATTGGGGGAGGAGGCATTTGTTTTGAAGTCTTGCTGGATAAGGAATTGGCTGGATGGTCGCACGCAGAGAGTGGTGATCAAGGGNAAGGCCAGGCTGGATGAGGCCTTGAGTAACCTGTGCTAGTGGAAGGTGTCCCTGCCTATGGCAGGGATTGGAACTAGATGATCCTTGAGGTCTCCTTCCAACCTTACCATTCTATGATTCTATGATTCTATGATTAAGTTGACAAAAATATATGATAATTGGACAAAATGTAATTTTTTTTACACATGATAGCTACAGCTATATGAAAAGCCTTTACCAGGTTTATATTTATACATTTAATGCTATGCTGTAAGTTTCAGGCATGTAATGCGTGATGCAGAGTTCTTTGTATTAGCTGTTTTTCTTATCACAGTGCAAATGCCAAGGCAGAAATGTCTTTTCTTTATCTTTCTTGTGATTCTATCCAAATGTATTTTAACAGTCAGCTAAACTGTGCAGATTAATTTTAAACTGTGGAATAACCATTCTTTACCTGTGTTTGAGTGGCTGCCTATGGGTACCTATACACTGGGATGTACGCATTCTCTATCTCCCCTGCAAAGTTTGGGAGAAATTTGCAGCAAGCAGTACTGTCTTGGTTTCAATGTGAGCATGTGCTTCTTTCAAGAATTTAGAAAAATTAAAATGTATTAATCATACAGATTGTATATTGGACTTAACAATTTGTTGGAAGGGTTTGAAATGTTATATTTAACTAAATAAACTAAAGGTAGCAAACATAACAATAAAAATAATAGTATGCTCTAGAATAAAGAAATTAAAATAAGATGATTAACATTCAGATGGAAAAAAAAAAAAAGTATAAATTTTGTAAATAGAAGTAGCACCTCACAGATCCGTTCAGCCTCCTTGAAAGAATCAGTAAGAACTATATGGATGAGTGAGGTCTAGTTGATACAGTCCACCGTATTTTTTTCAACACAGTCCATTTTGAAAGCCTTCTGAAGAAATTAAGTAACCAAGAGCTAAAGGCTTGACAAAAATGTATCATCCTGCCCAAATCAAATGCTTAAAGGAAAATAACCAAAAATAGAAATTAATAGACTCATAGAGTGGTTTGGGTTGGAAGGGACCTCCAAAGTTCATCTAGTCTAACCCTCTCTGCAGTAAGAAGCTGGGGCATCTTCAACTAGATCGGGTTGCCCAGAACCCTGTCAAGCCTCATCTTGAATATCTCCAGGGACAGGGCCTCAAATACCTCCCTGAGCAACCTGTTCCAGTGTTCCACTATCCCCATGGTAAAAAACTTGTTCCTAACACTTTGTCTAAATCTGCTCTTCTCTAGTTTGAAGCCATTGCCCCTTGTCCTGTCACTACAGGCCTTCATAAACAGTCTCTGTTAATTCTCAAAAAAGCAAGCAAAACTCCACATACAACTGTGCTGAGTCTGGCACTGTTCATCATATATGCCTCTTTTTCCAGATCATTTATGTTTTAGAAAACAAAGCAAAAATCTCTTCTTCTGAACAAAAAAAAAAACATGTTCAGGTTTCAGGTGTTTAGCTACAACAGATCTGTAAAAAAAAAAAATTATCAATCAGTGTATATTCTCATACTCTGGCAGGAGTTTTGTTGAACTTCTGTATCAAAATATATTATTATCAATCTATGTCTCTCTTTACATCCAGAGTTAGGATAAGATGTTAAGTCTGAGAAATATGATTATATGTTACTAAATATGCTTTACAATATTACTATATTACTTGTGTTACTGCCATAATATTGATGTGGGGCTGGACAGTACCAGTACACTCTGGCAGAAATGCAGGTGGGACAGCATAAAGTGTGGCTCTCTAAGGGGGGCATGACTCATTCTAGTTGCAATTGTTGCAACTGCATGTGATGAAGCAGTTTAAGTGAGTGGCTTCACCACGAGGAGAAGGAAGGATTCACTTGTGCAAGCACAAAATGACAGCTACCAAAATGAGAAGATGGCATGGAGAACACATATGCTTTACTTGCTGAAAGATGGCAAAGGGTAGCAATTTAACCACGTGGAATACTTAAAGAGTGAAAAACTGTATTTTGAAATTTATCTGACTAGACAGAGAGATTTGGAATTGTCATTGAAAGTCAGTTGAGTAGTCACTATCAGAACTCTGGGACATAATCTTTTCTGCAAGGGTAGAGGCCTAAGATTTCGTATGCATTTACTAAGTTTTTAGATACCTTTCTTGAGAGCATTGCGAGTTCCTCATTCAGCAGAGACGTGCTCTTAAAGAAGGGAAATATGGCAGAACAGCAAACATAGAACAGCACCTCAGAAGTCGAAGGATAATGCTTTTCTACTCTGGACAAATCAGTTATGGTGTCATTCATTCTATTAAAAACTGATGTCAGGTGACCAGGCCAGGGTAGAAAATTGTTTGCAGAATCAGCAGTGAGTTATTTGTCAGAAGCATGGACACCTGCTGAGATGATGGAGTTGTTCTGAAATAAACTAGTACTGTTGCAGCCTTTAGCAACTGAAAGGATAGGCTCCATGAGCTATCTCATTTTTATTTTAAATCACATTTGACAATCATATGTCCTTATGACGTTTGTTGAATTTATTCTTAAGGCATTTCTATGCTTTGCATTTTAATATTGCCATTTTCTTTGACAGTTATGAATGTCTTAATTACATTCATCTTAAAGTAGATAATTTGTAATCAGATTTTTTTCTGGATCTAAATTCTACTATATTGTTTCTCTCTTATTTTGGCGTAAGTTGTTTAGTTGTTTTTTTCTGAGGTGAATTTTAGTTTAGGTAATGTAAATATGGTGTCATCAATATATTTTGTCTAATATTCTTATTAAGCTGTCTCCTAAAGTTTTTCTAGTTTAAGAGTGTCTCAGTAGTAAACAAACTTGTTCAGGCCTCTGAACAAGTTTGAGGGCAAGAATATAATATACAAGCAAAAGATTTGGTTTTATGTTAAGATGAAAACACTACTGGATTAATATGTTGGGTACAGCTGAAGGACTATAGTAAGAAGGTGGTTACAAATGCACTTTTGTAGTCTCCCTATTTTTTTTCCCATGCAGTTGTGCCCAGGCACATTCACTATTGCACTGTATATCAGTGACTTCAGGCAGTGCTTTGTTCCAGCCTGCTACTTGTTTATTGCTTCACCCAAACATTAATGGACAAACTTTTTAACGTTACTTAAGGACAACCTTGTACTAAGGAACCATATTGAGAAATACAGGAATATTTCCAGGCTTTCAAACAGAATTAGAAAGTTAGAAGTTTAGCTATGACTTCTTTAGTTTGTTGCAAAACACTGTTTCTTGTCATGCTGCATTAGAGAAGACTGTCTCACAAGATTTTTACTAATTTTGAATCACTACTTCATGAGAGATATTCCTTTTAAGGAGTCGTAACTCTATAATTTCCTTAGATAAAGGTGTCTTTGCATATTGACTTTGTTTGTTTCAATTGTCATTCTGGACATATTCAGTATATATTCCCCTGAACTGTTATCATTTCCACATTTAAATTTAAAGAAATTGCTTCCTGGAGAATTCTTTGATACTTCTTTAAAAGATGATTATCACATAAATGCCTGTGATACTCCACTTCAAAAAGGATGTAAACAAACCCAAACCCAAACAAACAGAAACAAAAAAAACTCACAAACCATCCAAACAAAGAACCTAGCAGGGCTGTTTCTTTTATTTAGCATTCTTTCTTTCTTGATGTCTTACATAGAATTTACAGGTTAGCAACTGTTCCAAGCATTTCTCATTTGGCAGTACCTGAGGTACTAGTAAAACAAAGTATCAAGCAGCACAACCAACAGCAGGGAGTGTTCTGCTAGTGAATTTACAGACTTTCAACACGTAAGCTGCTCTTTATAGCAGTTCTGAAAACAGTTTAAAATTAAAAAAAAAGTACGACTTTTTCCTGCAGAAAGCACTAGCTAAATCTCCAAAGTACAGGCTGCAACCTGTTCTAGGGAACAATGAAGAATACGACAAGAATCTGTGAGTTCTTACATGGAACTTTATAGCTTCCTGTCTTCTTGTCAGTGTCCTGCACGCACTGCTCCGGCAGTAGCTCACACAGCGCTGCTGCCCAGCAACCCCCGTAGCTGGCGCTTAAAAGTAAAGCTGCAGCAGAGGACGGAAGGTAGCTGCCCGTGGCTCTCGAGAGGATCCCGCTACCCGCTCTGGAGTCCTTAAGGCCGGCTGCCGGCGAGCAGCCGCCCGAGAGCTCGGCTCTGCCCGCCCCAGCCCGGGCCGCTCCGCCCCGCCGGAGCCCGGGGAAGGTGCTCCTTACATGGGCATGGCCGCGGCCGGAGGCTCCGCTGCTTGCCCGGGGCCCGGGCGGGGTGGCCCGCTGGAGCCGGGCCGCGGCCGAGCTGGGGGCGGCGCGGCCTGGGGGGTTCAACCAGACAAAGAACAGTCCCGGCAACCAAATAAGGAAGTTGGAGCTGGAGGATTTCAGAATACGAGCAGGAGGGGAGATGGGCAAGCCAGGGAAGCAGTCTTTCTGCAGGAAGCCGCTTTCTGTTGTTGAAAGAGAAGTGCTAGATACTGGGAATCGAAGCTCACGAACTTGTTATCCTTTTAGTAACCTTCTGGTAGCAAAACCGAGGAACTCAAGCTGTGTTTGTCATATTTTCTCATGTTTCTGAAGGCTCTCTATAGATTCTTGTTTATAAAGGAGGGGTCTTTGGCAGCCCCCTTGGTTAGCAGCCTGAAGATAATAAATGAGTCTTCCTCTGCCAGAGGAAAATACAGTCCCATTGTAGAAAATTTCAAGCATTATCAAAACAGTGTTGTGAATTTTTATTTACTGCAGTGTTCTAATGAATACTTAGGAATTCATCTAAGAAAGGATACATATGCATCCCTGACAGAACTGAGGTGTCTTTGCAGTTGAGAACAGTAGTAGAGATTTAGAGACGGAGAGAAAAAAAATAGTGCTAACACCCCACCCATCCTGACAATTCTTATAAAAAATAATTCCATTTAAAAATGGGAAAAATATTCCAGGGTAACAGAAATGTAAGCAAGGTGCTGTTTTAAACATAGGTATGGAGTTCTCACCCTGTGATCCTAATCCCTAGTGTCTTCGGACTTTTTTTTCCCTCTACCTTATTATGGGCTGAATTTAAAAGTTCTTGGTAGGGAACAACATGAGCACCATTCACCTTTTCACTTCAGACTTAGTCCAAGCAGAAAGAATCACCACAATATATTCAGTAAATGGAGGAGCTGTGATCTCTTCTAACTGTATAGAAGTTAGAAGAGAGAAAATTAAATAGCTGCGGGCATGAACTTCAGCAATGGTGTTTAACATACTGGCCTGGTCTGCTCTGGTTTCAAAGCACTAGCCACAGAACGTCTCCTTAATTCGCAGCCTTTACAGCAAACAGTTACACGTGCTGTGAGCTGGAAATCTGATGAAGTTATGCCTTGATTTTGACTTTGTGAAATCAGATCTTAAAACAGCTACTGAAAAACATTTTCCATATTGTGGGGAAGCCTAACTCAGAAGGAGCATCTTTATCTTTTCTGAAAGGCCTCCTGATTACTCTGAGAGGCCTCCTTTGTCTGCAAGTTGCTAAAGTGTAGCTAACTGAAAGATAAATCACATTCACTGTTACTATATCATGACCATTGAAGAGGAGAATGTAGTCTTGAGATTGGAGTTGGGAACTGGGAAGGGCTTGAACTGCTGTAACCACCTGTGACATTTATAAGCCTTCTAACAGTTTCAGCAACTGAAGTGTAAGTAGACCTCTCATAGATCTATAACCATGCTTGCAAATGTGATTTCAGTGTCAGAGCTGAAGAGTGTTAGGCCAATTGTATCACGAAGTATAGGAGAAATCATAGATACAACACTAACAAAATCACAGAGGGTAAGCCTGAGACAAGGTTATTTTGCTCTTGATTACAGTATTTCATATGCTGACAAATATTACAGGTGTCTTTGTAATGTATTTCATTAATAAAAAACAGATGATGTGAGAAAAGCAGTAAAGTGAGAGAATAAAAATACAAAGAACAGCTGCAAGAGCTGGGAAATTAATACAGGACAAGTTGGACAGCTTAGGAGAGAAAAGAAATCAGACAAAAGCTTACAAAATAGGTCTCATTTGTGGTGTTGGCAAAACTGACAGCTTAACACAGGTCAAATCTGAGGAGTAAATAGTTTTTCAGGTTATATTTTGTTATATTTAGTGTTGGTATCTCCAAATACCATATGCATTGCTATACCAATACTTGTGCAGATCGGGAAAATCTTTTGGATTACCCATGATCAAAACAGAATAAGAATGTGTCTTCTGAAGCCTCTAGGTACTTTAAGGAAGCCATTGACATTCTTGACTTCTCTGCTTGTTGTTTAACTGTCACTATTCTAGTTCCTTGTTAGAAAGGGCCCATATATATCAGACTCATGTTTTTTTTCTCAATGCTGTCATAGGGTTACACAGTAAGTCTAATCAATATTATTTAAACAATTTTGTACCCTGAAGACTTTTGTCCAAAACATAAAGTAATTAGTATTGCAATAAAGAAGACCTAAGCATGAGTCACTTCAACACCATATATAGACACATGCATGTGTGTCTGCACATATATGTCCATCAAAATAGTAATTGCCTTTTTATCATGATTGTCTCAGCAATAGTAACTTCTAATTTTTATTTTACTCTAAGTATAATTAGAGTTTGGAAAAGATGCTATTTTCATTTTATTTTCATTGAATCATGTTTTGATAAATCAGACTTTACAGTATGATCTGCTTTCAAATGTTGGCTCTAGCTATGGTTTCCTCTCTGTAAACACATAGCTTTGATGGTGTGTGTTGGCAGAACTGAAGGTGATGGGAAATGTCTGCTTAAATAATCTTTCTTGTAATAAACATGTGACCTTTTATTTTGCAGTAGGAGTAATTAAAACATAAGCCACAAACTTGTTGCTCCAGGTTCACAATGCCTGAATTTTACCAACGGGAAATAATATGAAACTAAGCAATTTACAGTTACAACTTCAGTATCTGCCAACACCAGAAGAGCTAGGTAATACAGGGAGATTACAATATGGGATTTGAGAAACATTTGAAATAGTGCTAAATGCTTTAGACTGGTACATCTTTGGCAACTGCAATTTCAGAGATATAGTTAGTCCCTTTGCTTTTAGGAAAATCTAACTTTATAATCTGGCCTCAGTCTCTCATGCATTCCAAGAAAATTAATGTCCTGCTCCTGGTTTAGTAATTCCCATTCAATGCTTTTAAATGTTGTCAAGTACAGTATGGAAAAGAGATGTAATTTTACAGAATTTTTTTTGTTTTTTAAATAAATTTCTGAAAATCCACAGTGATTGACACGTCAAAGCTTATTTTGCATAGCTAATACAAATGGGATGCATTTCCTTTTTATAAGAAAAAAACAGGGAGACTGCGAAACTGGGCTCCATAAATAATTGAGTTCAGTCAACTATGTATGAATCAGTTTGAAAGCTTGTAAACTATTTCAGTTCCCTCTTCCTGTCCCCCAGTGCCTATGTTACTGCCATTTCCACCTGATCTTAATGATGTTTGAACTGTAATATGGTGCAAAGCTCAACTGTAGCCAGCTGAATACTATTTGGGTTGGTTTGCAGACATGCCTATATTCTCAAATTAATGTCAGTTTTTAAGGCCAAAAGAATGTTGCCAACTGTCTCCTTGATGTAGAAAACACATCTCAATCACAAGTTATTTCTAGATTTCAAAATTTTTTAGGGCTGTTTGTTTGAACAACCTGGTTTGATTTAAAGAATTTCAGAGATTTTAACTAGCATGATCAAAACCGCACACTTCAGTGCAGCTTTTAATGTCTTTGTTATTCATCAGCCAGGATGCTGACATATTGTGTATCATAATGAAGAAAAAACAAGTAGGCAAATAGAAGAAATGTAATAGAAATGCATGGTTATTTGTAGTGCAGTAACACCTGGAAACTAGCTGTTGTGGATGACTATATACACTCTGTTAAAACACTTCCTTCTCTGAAGATACACTGCAAACCAAAAGGTTGCATTGAAATGCTACAAATTATTCTGCAGTGAAGAACCTGACAGACTCTTTTAAGAAGTATATTGAGTTGCTTTATCTTTATTTTTCTGTTAGATTACTGAGCAGTTAAGTTTTAGTCCACAGAAATTAATTGTTGGGTGTTTTTATTGCATTTTTGTAAATAATATTTGTTGTAATTGTCATTTAATTGTAAGTATTTCATTTAAATATTATGAATTCATTGAGGTTGTGTGCAATTGTCTTGTAACATGAAAACCAGTTTCCTTCATTTTAGTTTGCCAGTCATGCTGTGCATGTAGTTGGAAACTCCTTAAAGTAGAAACAAATGTTCCCAGAGCTTGAATGATAAGCAAAAATGTTTACAAGAACAGATCACAGATCATATTAAGTTTTAAATTATGCATCTGGGTTTGTTTCCTTTTTCTTTGGATCTTTAGCTCACATTGTGCCTCATGTTTGGTTCCCAGTAATTTGAGCTTCATTTTCACTTTCCATGGCTTGTGGAGTCGCAGTGGAGAAAAAATCTTGACCTAATTTGATGTGCACAAGCTGTCTTTTTGACTTCCATCCTCATGAAGTGAACACAGGCATACATGCACATACGTAAATTTTTTCTCCAAAATTCTTGAACATATGTGCAAAATATGTGCAATGTAAGAGTGTTGACAGAAGAAAATGCCAGAGAACTCAGCTCTTTATTGCAATATTGACTCTGTCAAATGCAGAGAAGGTGCAGTTAAGAGACACAAAGTCTAGGTCTTGTTTTTCTACTGTACATCAGTCCATTCTTTGTTGCATGTGTAGACTATGTGCAGCTATTGCTGTGTGAACTCTGTTCTGCTTGTTACATCAAACACTATCTTCAAACAGCATACTTACCCTAAAACATACAGAGACCTGATTAGTGGTGACTGGTACTGTTTCTGCCTTTGTGCTATCTTAATACTATGTATGAGCTACTGTACTTCTTCCCCATAGTCATGTACCAGAATTGAAAACAGAGTCTAGTGCAGTGCCAGTCTCCTCGATGCCAGGATTTGGCATGACACTCTCTATTCTAGCAATGAGGAGATGCTTTATTTACTCTTCCCTTTCTCCTAGTTGGTTGCATTCCTCTGTTGTTCTTGTTATGTTCTTGAGTGATTAAGTGATGTAGAGTGAGTTCTGAGATCTAAAGAGGGTCAAATAGTGAAAAAGGAGTGAAGAGGTTGAGTAAACAGGAAGTTTCAGTTCTGTCTTGCTCTGCATTGTCCACCTTGGAATTAAGCTTCTTAGGTACAGGTCTTGCTCATCTTGGAGTTTCTACTAGTTGAAGGAAAACAGTTGTAACAACGCTCTTGTGTAAACCCAGCACCCAAAGCTGCAGTACAATACACATTGATTGAGAAATGGAGCTAAAAGAAGAAAGAGGAGCACTCTTACTTTGACCTGCCCTAAAATCTCTTAACCATTGTCCAGGATGTTCAATAACAGTAAAATAAAAGGCAGCATATTCATATACTTCTGCTGTCCATGCTGTAGAAAATCCAAGTGATATCACTGTGGACTAAGCATGGATTTGAGAATAGAGGATTTATAGATGTATCTTTTGAGATTGTCTGTCTTGTTTAAAGCCAGGTGTTTAAGTACATGTTATTAATGATTTTATGATTACTAATGATTATATAAAACTAATGTCGGAGTCAAATCTACAAGGCGGCATTGGATCCAGACCAAGTTGATTCTGCTAGGAAAGGTATAAACCAAGACCACAAATCTGATTTTCAGTCCTCATTTCCTTGTGGGAGAAAAAAAGTCTCCAAATGATGCCTTAGTGCAACATACAGTAGTAACTAATGCATTTACAATACATGTTTGAGTGATTTTGCATAATTAGATTGCAAAATAGTATATGTTAAAAAAATGCTAAATGCTCACTGAAATCTGATGCTGTTTGACAGGTAAAGATGATGCAGGAGAATATAAAACAGATGAGTAAAGCATGCACTAAACAATTTAGTGATACAGTTTTTCTGGGAGGCAGAGGAAAAAAAAAAAAAAAAAGAGGGTTTAAATTAAATTTAACCTCAAAACTCAGGGACTTGATAGAGATGAGGAGTGGCACTGATGTTACTTTAAAAGAACCGAGGATATCTAAAAACTTAGAAGAATAACTTGAGACATTGTTTTTGCAGTTCTGCATTAAATCATGTGACCATCCCACCCTTTCTCAGTCAAAAATGCTGTGGAAGTCATGGAAACTTTTCCTAGGCAGAAAGGCTTTGTGCAGCTGTATGGCAACATGGAAGGGCTTGTCTGCAGGCAGTTACAGCGCCTGCTTTTGCTGTAGTTGAAACGCCCGAAGCTTTTCTGCTGGCTACTGACGCCGAGCTCCTGAGAGAAGAAAGTGAACTTCCAGCACAGGACCCGTGCAAAAAAGCTATCAGAAAGACCCAGTCCTTGCAGCTCCGAGGGAGAGTTGTTAAGACTACAAAAAAGAAAGACTATGCTAACTCCGCGGGAAACCCCCATTTCCCTGCCTTTCCTGGTAACGCCTCCCGCACGCACCGGGGAGCCCAGGGCGACCGCGGGACTTTTAACGTGAAGCTGCCCGAGTGGGACGCGCCGGCGGAGGCTCCTGAGTCACGGCGCGGTGCTCGCGCCCCCAGGCCCGCCCTATAAAGCGCCCGGTACCTGCGGGCGCCGCCCGCTCCCGCCGCCGCGCTCCCTCCTCCCGGAACGCTTGCGCTTGGGTATGTGATAACTGCCCGCCTAAACGTGGCCGAGGTAAGATGGCAGGATGCTTTCGTTAGCTTGTGCGGGACGGATTTTTTTCCTTCCAATGCGGCGAACGCACAGCAGAAGTGGTGGTGGCAAGCGAGAGGTCAGGGCAAATGAAATCATGGTGCAATGAGATCGAACTGACCGCGTTTCTTCGCGAGTATTTAATTTTTACACGACTCTTCGTTGCCTTTTTCGTTTGCCACATCGTCTGCAGCTGCATTCGAGTTTAGCTGATGCACTTTAATTTGCTGACCTCGGCCGGTCCCTTAGCGTTTCCAAATACGGAGAGGATGCTGCTGTGGCGGCAGCGCCGGTGTGCAGCTTAAGACCTGCTAAATGAATTGTTAGTTTGCTAATAGATATGATAGAGGAATAAAATAAAAGGGCTTTCGCAGCCTTCTTTGTAGGAGACTTGCAGGAGCCCAGTCATACTCCTGGATGTAGAGAGTTTGGTAAGGGGCAGGAGGCTTTATGTTTCAGAAAACTTACTATGGCTTCTTACCAAAAGTAAACTAAAATCAAGTAAAATACTGTGGTTTGCTTTGGGGGTTTTTGGTTGGTTTGTTGGGTTTTTTTTAATTGGTTGTTGGGTTTTTTCCCCCCTCTCTCTGGAATTCATTAATCTGTAAGGAAGACATATTCGGTGACCTAGCAATGATGTATTCTTGCAGCTAACTTTTTTTGGTTCAAATGTTTATCCTTGAGCATTGAAAGGAATTTGGTGTTACTTAGTAACTTTGTAACTTATAACAATGAGGGCTTTGGAGATTTTTTTTTTTTTTCCTTTTCCAAGTCTGTAGTAGACATTTGTTTAAATTCTAGCAAAGGCAGGGGGGGAAAAAAAAGTGAAAGTTTCCTGGCAGCATGCACATAATTAGAAAGAAGGCTAGGAAAAGTAAGACTGGCCTTCCTTATAATGATGTGTTTACAGAAACTTGGAAAGCAGATATATGCATTGGCTATCAAAGAGAAACCAACGTCTGCTGTTGGAACGTTTGGGTCAGCCTTATATTAAGGAATATGGCACTGCAGAGCATACATCTAAAAATAGAAGTGGACACATCTACTGTTTTATTAGGGCTTCAGGTCAAAGAAGCTCCCTCCCCCCCGCCCCTGCAGTATTCTGTGGCTGTACTGAACTGAAACCATGATTCCTGAGACCAGACTTTATATTTCTAAGATTAAGTATTACATATTGTATGGAAAACTTTCTGGTCACTAACAGGTCTGTGTGCACCAAAACACACTAGAGTTCTGGAGTGGGAAAAGTTATGGTGATGTTCTTAAGAAAGCCCAACAATTTCCAGGCATCCAGAGCTGGTCTTTGATTCACAATGCATACCAGACATAGAAGGATTAAGATATGGAACTGATAACAAGAGGGTGGTAAACCATATAAAAATTTAAGCTTCTTTCAACCCATGTCTGTTGACTGTATCTGAACAGCTGTGAAAAAGAGGGGAAATAATTGTGACAGCAGGATTCTGTGAGAGATTCTGTTTCATTGTGCTTTTAGATGGGGAACAAAACCTGAAAGAAGTCAGCATATGTGAAGTAATATTCTGGTACTAATTTTCCTGTCCAGGAGAAACTTTTTTTTTTGGGAAAAGTGAGGGCAAAGTAATAAAAGTTTAAATAAAAGAAACTGGGGAGATTGGATAGGCAATATAAAGATGTTCTTACAACTTTGACATTCTTAGGAATAGGTAGGTAGGATTTTGTTGGCGTTAGAAGTGTCTAGTTTGGATAAAAACATTTATTTCATCTTTGACATAGTAGAAATTTGACAATCACAGAAGGTTTTCTAAAATCAGGATGGTGGATATCTGATAAAGGTTTGTTAGCCATTGTCATGTACATGTCACAGACCTTTTCTTGTAGCTTTATGGGACCCAAGCAAGTATTTTAGTTTTCAGTGAAAAACTGCTATAAAAGGTTTGCGTGATTTAAGTGACAATGAACAGCCTAAAGTACCAGGATTCCATTAAAAAGCACTGTTGTAAAAGGTGTTTTTATTTCTGCGTGCTTAAAGTTCTGGGAAATTGTCTATTATCTTCACAATTTTCAGGGTGGTTGGTGTTTTTTTTGCTTGGTTTTTTTTATTTTGTTTTGATGTTATTGTTTGTATTGGCCGGGGTCATCTTGCTAGACACTCATGCACCTATCATTGTAGGCCTATTATTTTCGACTAGGCTTTCTCTTTGCAGAGACTTCTTGTTGCAACATACAAAACCTCTGCAAAGAGCTAGTCTACAGTAACGATTGCTCTTGTACAACTGCAATTATTCTAAAGCAATTATTTGGATCTGTGCTTCCAGGCAACCGAAGGCAACTTGCTGTTCTCTGCTCTGCACTGAAGAATTTTTTGACTGTGACAGTTGTGGAGGGCATGATAGTCTAGCTGCTCCAAAAACAGCAGCAGAGTTGCAGTTTTGTCATCCACTTTGTGGTCTGTGTGACTGCAGCAGCCATTTCTAATAGCTATGTTAGCACAGCATGCCTCCATTTCTGTAAGGACACAGTGGTAAATCTGATGAGTAATGTTCAGCTGTTGGGCTTTGAGCATTGGAAGACAAAGGGAGCGGCCTAGCTGGCAGTGTCCTGTGGGATACTGGTCACTCACTCACATGAAAAGTTCCTTCTTTCTCTTCTGTACAGAGGGGGTTTTTTTTATTATTTTGCTTCAAAATGATCCATGAGAGACTTACCTTATTAAACTTGGTTCTCAGCTGGGCAAAGAAAACTGATCTTACATGTAATGTATTTGATGGGAAATTGTTGTCGTCTTCAAATAGCAAATGAGTTTTTCAACCAGCTCCGCCTAAAGTAGCTGCTTTGTGATTTTGCTCAAACCAACATTTATGTGGACCCATGTGCCTGGGGAGCAGAGTAGAGCATCAATCAGTGTAACATCAGGTATGTAATGTTTTCTCTGTCTATAGGATTATTTCCTGTACACTATGGATATTGGTAGGCACTAAACCTGAAGTACATGAAGATAAAAATCTTTGGTTAAAAAAATTGCATTTCTAAGGTGTAGTTAAGGGAAGTGTGTGGAGTACAGGGACAAGAAATTGTCTGAAAGATGACGTATATGTGCTAATAGTAACATGATTTCCATATGTTTTAAATTATTGTTACGTGCCTTTCCATTTGCTGTTTACTCTCCGAGAAAAAAATCTTGAAGTATTTTGGGGCCTGCTATGACTTTACTTACCTTAGAAGAGTTACTGGACCTAAGATTTTATTTTCCCAATAAAAATTTCAGAGTCATGTAGAACACATTAATTAACTGGCAATGCCCTATATCATTGCAAGCATAATCACTGACTGAAAATCTTCCATCCTGCAAATATTCTTTAATCAAAATATGCCTATGGAATTTTGTATTCATGAATCATCTTCCATCTTGGAAATATTCCCGTTTCCTTAATGGATAGCATTTCAGTGATAGGTTAAGTAATACAGTTCTCTTTGGAGGGAAGCTCCCACTCAGCAATACTGAGCAAAAATGATTTCATACTGATAATTCATCCATTTCAAAGAATTATGAAGAACACATAAAATAGTAATTATTAAGCAAGTTGTAGTGTGCCCAGAGGATTCACTTTAATTTCCTAATCTGCAGAAAGAAGAGTAGAGTCTTCTGTGACCACAAGCATCAGAACTTCTTGGAGCATTACAGATCATTTAACATTTTGGTATTGATATAATTTTAAAAAATGCTTACTATGCCATCATAGTTATCATAGAAGGAGAGACAATAATAAAGCATGGGGTTTTTTTGCATTTGAAGTAAACTTTCTGGGTTATCTTACAAATAGAAAACTTAGAGCATATTTTTCCTCCACATTGCTGTCTAGACACTTAACATGGCCCTTCTCCCACCTGCTTGAGACATGCTAGCCCTTGCCAAGGCAGGAAGCTTGTGTTTCCTTTATTGAAGCAGAAAGTGATTGTAATTAGTGTATTGTGTATGACACTCCCTAGTGCTTTCCCTTTTCACAAAGGGAAGGCGCTTAAGATAAACAGCATCTATTTTCATATAAATAACTAAATAAATACAGTGGGCTCAATTGCTTGGCCTCTTTCTGCCTAGTGCACCTGCATGAGATGAGTCGAGAAACACCCAAATCTTCTTTCCCTAGTTTGAATAGTGTGTGTATATCTCTCCCGAGACAACCTGAGTAAGAAATCTTTGATTAACTTTAGATTATCCTAAACTTCCTTTGGTAGCAGTTACTCAGAACTCATTCCTGTCCTTCCCAGGACATTCTTGTGAGACTGAGGAATTTTATTCCTTAACATCACCAAAAAAGGTTCCTCTTGAAATTCCTTTTTGAAATGGGCTCTGGATTTTGTTATCAGTTTCAGAAGATGGTCTACATTATGTGTACTGGTCTAAGACATAGGAGAAGAAAAAAACCCAATATTTCTTCTAATTCTTTTTTGAAGAAACAAGTTTTGTATCATGGTTTGCTATAGAATATTTCAAACAAAGTGGCAATATGGGCTTGAGTTCATACCTCAGCCTTAACGATATGGACAAGTGATTTGGTTGAAGAGTTGAGTCTGTGTCAGGAGCTGCCAAGAATTCAGGTTTTGGTAAATGTTCATAGGATGGCAGACATCTCATTTGTCCTTTTGGATTTCTGTAAAATGAAGGCTTTTTAGAGAAGATTATTTTCAGACATTGTGTTTCAGCCAACAGAAATGTACAGGGAAAGATTTTTTTTTTTTGGTTTTCACTAGCAACATGGTTATATATTTTTTATTTTTTTTTCCCGAGGCTAAAATGTGAAAAGAGATTAACACACTAAATTCTGGTTTAGTAATGTTAAAGTTTTACAGCAACCAACTAGCCCCACCAAATTCACAGTGAAGAGTGATTTTCCTGTCTTCTATGCAATAGCATCCATTAAGGCATCACAGTACTTGAGGTATGCATGTAAATAATGGAAAACAGGGAATTAGGTGTTTTTACATCAGTATTTAACTCTTTGGTTTTACAATCTCGAGTGGGGTAGTTCCAGTCTTCACATCTAGAAGAAAATGACCGAACTTTGCTTTAAAGGCATTGAATTTAGATGAAGATTCAGTCAGATGGACTATTAAATTGTAATTTAAAAACAATTCTGCTGGTAAGATGAAAAAGAGCAAGAAATGCATGCATTTGGTGAGCTGGAGAAACTTCATTAGGAGGTTCCTGCCTGGGCTCTAGTGAGCACAAAGAGTATGGAATTGTGATACTGTGAATATTTTGATTACTCTCTTCGTGTGCTGTTTCAGCTACAGAACCATTACAAAAGTATGACTGCAGTTCTACAACCACACTGAAAATAGAAATCTGTTTTATATCAAGACCTGCATGTGTTAGAACAACTTACATCAAGAGAGCCAACCTGCTGGTTTTAGGTCAAGCTTTAAGCTGGTTATGCTCCTACTCGTTTTTGCACTTTACTTACAACTTGGAAGATTTATACAATTTATTCAACCTGATTATGTTAATTTTCTAGTTGAATTTTGTAATCTTAAAATTTTTATTCCATAGCTGAATTTGTTCTTCTGAATGGGCTGAATCACAGTGTGAAAGTAATCACTAGAAACAGAATTATTTCTTTCAGTTCTGTTTCAAATGCCATGTGCATATGTACATTTGGAAGTGTGTAAAATGCATGGTTTTTTACTTCAAAGGATAGATTATATAGATAGTTTGGGTTTCTTTTTTTAATGATAGGAGATAATGCAAGTCTGTTTCTATATACATAGAAGTCTAATGGTGTATGTGTGTGTCCCTACACAGAGCATAAGTAAAAATCTGCATCTGACTCATGGGGATGATTTGCTTAAAGCAGCTATTAAAGTGAAAAACAATTTTAATAGCCTACTTTGGCTAGTGGAGCAGATTCACTGAGGTGGCATAGAAGGTTTTGCACAAATGAAGTTTCCCTTCACAGAAACCCGGTGGTGCTGTATTTCTTCCAGCCCACCTCACTGTACTTATTTTGGCTCTGAAATATTAAGCCTTTCTTTTCAGTACTTGAAGGTTTCAGGAGGGCATCCTGATTTGTGACTTTATTTTGCACTGAATTTTTTTCAGTATGAGTGATGAGGCTTTGAAAACTCCAGAGATGATGATAGTGGATGGAGTATTTTTCTGCATTCTGTATTTGTTTGATTGGTGGTTCCTGTCAAACTTGTAGGAACTTAAATAAAAGCAGGAGTTACTTGGGATTGTGTTACTGATGGTGAGTCTGTGGCAAGACGATGCCATTTAATTCTTTGTGAATCTAAGATTCCTAAAACCAAAATTATGTAAAGAAAAGTTATAGGGCTTATTGATATTCACACTGACAGAGGTGTTGGTGAATATCCACAGATGAGCAGCTGTGAGGAAAGGGACTTGGGTGTACTGGTGGGTGAGAAGCTCAGCATGAGCTGCCAGTGTGCACTTGCAGCCCAGGAAGCCAACTGTATCCTGGGCTGCAAAAAGAAAAGTGTGGCCAGCAGGTTGAAGGAGGTGATTCTCCCACTCCACTCTGGTGAGACCCCACCTTGAGTACTGTGTCCACTTCTGGAGCCCCTATTACAAGAAGCATATCAGTGTGCTGGAGTGTGCCCAGAGAAGGGCTATGAGGATGATCAGAGAGCTGGAGCACCTCTCCTATGGAGACAGAGAGAGTTGGGGCTGTTCAGTCTGGAGAGGAGAAAGCTCTGAGGAGATCTTATTGTGGCCTTCCAGTATCTTAAGGGGGCCTACAAGAAAGCTGGTGAGGGACTTTTTAGGGTGTCAGGTAGTGATAGGACTAGGGGGAATGGAGCAAAACTAGAAGTGGGTAGATTCAGATTGGATGTTAGGAAGAAGTTCTTCACCATGAGAGTGGTGAGACACTGGAACAGGTTCCCCAGGAAGGTGGTGGAGCCCTGTCCCTGGAAGTTTTTAAGACCAGCCTCTGAGCAACCTGATCTAGTGTGAGGTGTCCCTGCCCATGGCAAGGGCATTTGAGCTAGGTGATCCTTGGGGTCCCTTTCAACTCTGACAGTTCTGTGAATTTCAGCTATTTTTATGAAAAGAGTGCCTGGGCTTCTGAAAGTGTTCATCAGTATTAGTCGAGTCACCAGACTCTTTATTTTGCTCTATAAAAATCCAGATTATTGGTGAAGAATTAGAAATGTCGATGTTTTCTTTTTTCACAACAGAAATGTTTCTCCATCTGGCACAATCAAATTCTATTTTTCTGTTTCTAAAGCTATCGGATAACTTTCATGTATCCATGATTATTCTCACATGTCTGGATTCAATGTCCTCACCAGATAAAATGTTTATTTTTTTACATATTGCCTTTGTAGCCTGTTTTTCTTTTCAGGCAGTAGAGAGTATGCTATACTGCTTGGCTATGTTCTAATGGAGAAAATTTTCTTATAAATATTCATATTTTTACAAATTTAGAAAAACTATGGAGAGATCTGCATGTAATGTAAAAAAGACACCTCTTCTAGCTCTTTCTGCAGACACATGAAATCCAGTTTATAAAGTGAGCCTATCAAAGTTCAAACTACATTGAAAGTACATTATGTTGTCTTATGAATGTCTAGGATGTTACATGTGGTTTCTATTTTTTTTAATCTGTAGTGGCTTTTAGAGTTTCTGCTAGACATTTTGAGATTATTAGCTGTTTAGCATTTTCTAAGTTGTTCATCATGACTTTCTGGAAAATGGTTGCATTCATTTTCTGCTTTGTATTAAAATACCCTCTAAACTGCTGCTTTTTTTTTTTTAATTTAAAAAAAAAATAATTGTATCAGTTGCATTTGAGGACCATTTGTGCTCATAGTACACAGACCTCCAAGGGATAAAAAACAAGACTGGAAGCTGCTTTCATATATATGCAATTGAATTAGGTGTGCTGTATGCATAGTTGTTCACACAGATGGAGGGGGGGGAAAAGGAGTGCCTACTTAACCAAAATGATTTGTCAGCATTTTCCCAAAGATCAAGCTTGCATAGAACTAGGTTAGTTCTATGGTTCTCTCTGGCCCCTGAAACACAGCTTCTTGAAGTGTTTCTGAGTTTTTAGAAATAAAAAATATATGGTAAATAAAAAACCCTAGGTTTCAGTGTTCCCTTCATCCATTTAAAATTTAGTCGTGTTAATAGAAGGGTATAAAGAGGCAATTATTCATAATAATGACGTTTATCTGAATTGTTGGATTCTGTGGGCTCTGGAGACCCTTTCTAGCCTCTAACATTCTGTGATTCTGTGAAATACCCAAAAAGACTAGTAGAAGGCTCATTTCAAAATAAATCCAAATCTCTTTGCCATGTCTCTCCTGCTTTCCCACCAATCGGATGGTTGCCAGGGACAAGCAACATATGAGCCTTCTCTGCAGCCCTAACTGAACA
Organism: Ramphastos sulfuratus; assembly: GCA_013399055.1. NCBI lineage: Eukaryota > Metazoa > Chordata > Aves > Piciformes > Ramphastidae > Ramphastos > Ramphastos sulfuratus. Next base: position 186,941 of record WBNM01013990.1, read on the forward strand.
TATTGCAGTAATCTAGTCGTGACATCAAAGATGCATTGTGTGGTATTCAGACCAGTGTCTGGTGGAACCATTGCCAGGATGTGATGTTCACCACTGACCACATGCCTCACAGTTAGCCCGAGATCATGGACCCAGTTTCAACTCTGAGAAATCTGTTGAAGAGGAAAGCAATGCTTTCTGGAGCATGAGCTGATGTTTTAAAGGAGTAGAGTTTTGTGATTGCCAGTCTAAGCTTGAGTGTATCCAGCTAGTCTGTGATACCTCACTGGAAGTTTTCTTATCACAAATTATAACAGGGATTCTGCAAGTTCACAGAAATATCAAGAAATGGATTTAAATTGAAGTACAATAGGTTTAGATTGGATCTTAGAGGAAATTGTACACTTTGGAATGGATTGTCCAGAGAGGTTGTGGATGTGCCCTTCCTAGAGATGTTTAAGGCCAGTTTGGATGGGGCCCAGAGTAACCTGGTGTGGTTGAGAGGCATCCCTGCCCATGGGAAGTTGGATTAGATGATCCCTAAGGTCTCTTCCAGCCTAGGACATTTTATGATTCCATGATTCTATGAAATGTAGACCCCAGAAACACACACTCAAGTAGCGGATATTCTGTTTGTTAGAACTGCAATGGTAAATTAGGGCATTAATATGTGACCACAAATGATACAATTATAAATTAGTTTCAGGTTGTTTTGCCATGCATGTTGTGAAATGAAGTAAGCCATTCCTATATGATTGCTGTTATCTACAGGCATGGCTCTTTGTGTGGTGAAATGTTTGGTTCAGAAAAAAAATTGATATTCTAATATTAGATTTGGCATGTTGCTTTACTAAAAGGCAATGAAACACTTCTGTTTTTATCCTCTTCTGATTGCAGTCTGCTCCTCCTACAAACTGCCAAGCAAGGCTGATTCAACTTAATTTTGAAGATTATTTTCTAGTAGTTCTGTAACTTTTTAAAGTTAACATTCCTGGGTACAAACTTGGGACTCTTTTGGTGGTAGATTTTTAACTAGAAAAGAGGAGCAACCTAGAGATAGTTAATTATAATAAATTACAGAAGAGCTTCACTGGTCACTGAGGCTGTTTGCAACTAAAAAACAGCAATCCCATTATGTCCCATTTTGCATTAAGAAGATAGATGTTTGTACATTAATGCCTATAAATGCAAAAGACAGCCACTATTTGTTTAGTGAATTCTTATACTGAATTAGGGGAACTGTTTGCAGTGCTAATATTTGAAGTAATATGTTCATTGATAAAGAGCAGAGCAGAATACAGTTGGAATGCATTTAAGCAGGGAGCAGATCTATAGCAGATAAAGTTTAGGGGAGGATGAGTGAATTTGTATGAATACAAAGCTCTTGAAATGCCTAGTCTTTCTACTAAATCTCCTCCCTTTTTCCAGAAAAGTCTGGTATGTCTGACAGAATTTCCAGTACTGACAAAGTTGGTTGTGCAGAACAATAGAGGACTGACCAATCTGGAGTGAAAGTAGAATGTTTGGGAAGCATTTGTAAAACATGTGATTAGTACCTTTTTAATTAACGGATTTTTTTTTTAATGTCAAGGCCTCATATAGAGAGTCATACAAGACAGAAGCAATTCATCCAAGAAATTAAATTCTTCACAAAGCCATAATTAAATAATACTTAATGTGCTTTTGAGTTAGGGAAATTGTCTGTCATCATTTATGGTCTTTATGACAGAGGAAAAATCACAGAAATCTGCTCTCAAGCTTCCTGCCTTACTGATGTTAATTTTTGTGGTTGGCTGTTGAGATTGTTCTCAAATGCTTCCTCTGTCTAATCACCTCAGGTTCCTCAAGAGTTTTGTTACAGGCTGTCCACTGTTTGCATGAAATAGAAAATGGTTTTGTCAAGAGCCACTTGAAAAGGAAGGAAGCTACAAATATGATGAGTTTATCAATTAATTGCCCTTCATTTTGAAAAATTTAGGTTTTGCTAAAGCCAGTGACCACTGCTTAAGTTTGTAGAATAATCTGAGCTCACATAGTTGGTAGAGGTAACTGCAGTTGTGAAATGGCTTTTTGGAAGATGTGGGACATATGAAAAGAATATTTCCCTAATTGATCTGAGAAGCAATTCAATGTTTCAGAGTTTTTGATAAAGCTCTCGGAGGCCTTGGATTCAGGTCTAAGTTAATTGATTGTCCTGTAAATTTTGCCTAATATTCTTGTTATCCGCTATCAGGTCTTGCTTTGTACAGATTCCTGTCATATGAATATTAGACACTGATGTTCAGAATGGCATGTTGTGGGGGCAAGGCCATGCGTTTGAACCAAACTCATGTTTTGGATTTAATTGAACCATTTCAGTGCCTGCTCTTCTGAAAATATTATTTGTTTTGTTGTGATAATAGTGTACATTGTTCAGCAGTTTTGAGTAATTGCCTTTCTAATAAAGTTCTCATTGAGATGCTAACTCTTGAAATTTATCTGTGACATGTTTGGATTTTTTGTTCCCCAGTAAAATTAGGTTTATATTTACTGTTGTCAATTAATTTAGTCCCTGGCCTAAAAACAGAAGAACATGAAGAACTGAAGAATCAGAAATAATTGTGTTGTAGATCATTCAGGCAATGTCAAGTCATGTTATGGCTGTCAGTAACACAGTTGTAAAAGTCTTTAGGAAGTGTCAGGTTTAGTACTACCTCATTAGCTCTGAGCTTGGCCGTTTCTGTTACAGAAAGTGTACACAGAAGTAGTTTGGAGTACCTGCTGAGGTAGGAGTATCTGTTCTGGTGTGATTCTGCCTACTCACCAGCCCAAATTATTCCTTCATCTCTTGTTTCCAAGTCCAAAGCACAGGGAAAGGCAACATTTCTAAGCTGTGGTACTATAAGCTAAAAATGGAAGAGATTAGTAAGAGTGGTCGTTAAGTCACAGTTAGAAGCGGTAGTTAGCTGGCATTGAAGAAGATACCTTCTGATTTATGTATTTCTAGACATTTTAAACTGATACTCACCTGATGGTTGTACAGTTTCTTCTGAAGTTTCATTGTGTGAGCATTCTCAAGAATTAATTTACTTTCATTGATAGTCTTCTTAGGTTGACTTTGCAATGCAGAATTTGTATTTTTAAAAAAATAATTAATTATTCTGCATACTGCATTCTGCATAAGCATTCTCTATACTGGGAAGAGTCAGTATCTTTGTAGGTCTTCTGCAATTCAGACAGTCAAATCATCAACTACCAGTAACAAAGCAAGTTTAGACATAGTAAACCGTAAAAGATTCTAAAATATTTCAATAGTACTTGAAATGTGAATTACTAGAAGCATGTGAGGGCCTTTGTAAGTTGCGTATTGCTGTCTTTTGCATGATCATTTAGCATAAATTCTCCTGAGCTCTTGAGAAGTTCTGCCATACCCCTTAATAGGAAGGTTTTTCTATTCCAATTTTTGAAGCAGATGATGTAATTCATCACTATTATTTAAATTGCCTGGTTTTGTATGCCATGTTAAGTGTTCCCTGTGATCTGAATATTTGATTAAAACTCACAGGAGACTTCAGCATGACACCAGGGACACACTAAGTTAATATCCACAAAGAATTTACCACGCTTCTTTGTGTGCAGGGGCATCTTCCAGGCATGAAAGAGGAATTTGTTTTCTCTGCTAGTGAAGGTTGACATGAAAGGTAGCATATTTTGACTTTGTGGCAACTTTTCTGGGAAGAGAGTCAAGCGTGTCTCAGTTTGACCACACTCAAAAATGCTTTTCAGATGTTTTCCATATCTGTCACTAGTGTCACCTGGTTAGAAAACATTTGCATCTCCATAAAGGCATTTTTAAGTGAGATAGATAATTTTGTAAAGTTACTCCTAAAACACAAACTAAAATTGAAACAAATTACTGTAACACATGGTTAAATTTATAAATGTAAATTTTCAAAATTTGAGTGATGTTAAGTTTGTACAAAAGCGACATGTCTTCAGAGCTGCTCATTACCATTGCTCAATGGAATGACTATGTGCCTGAAAACGCAGGGTACTGGTTTGAATTCCTGAATTCATTTACACAAGCTTGAAAATCTATTGCAGCCTGGTTTTCCTGTGATAAAACAAAAAGATGATAGATTTGGCAATGTACATGCCCAGCTAACATATCAGTTCCTCTTGTGCCTGCTATATATAGTAGGCTAACTTGCATAATAATAGCACTAGGATGGATGAGTGAGAGACTTGCAGCTGAATTTTTTCCATTGCAACTCATTTTAGCAGATTTTTTTTTTTTCCTGTTTCCAAAATGACAAAGCAACACAGTACAATAGCTGAAACTTAAAAGATAATTCTAATAACTTATTTAACAGGAACTGTGTTGTCCAATCAGCAAGTTTTGGTGAAATTTTATCACAGCTAATATTTGATTAAAGCTAGATAAATATAGCTGCCACATTATTTTAAATTGTATTTTTGAGTCTAACTTAATTCCTTTTCTTTCCTCTGCCTTTTCTGAAAACTAGGCATTAATTGAAACCACTGCTAAAATGATGTTTTAGAAAACGAGCATTGGCTGCTGCTAATAATGCTGAATACAATCTTAGGATAATAAAAACCTAATTATTTAGTTCAAGTAGACAATTCACAGATCAACAACAGTACAGAAAGGTGAAGCTCATCAAGTGAGTATTGTTACTTGTACCTTTGGCATTCAAGTAATCAAGTCTTAAGCTACATATCATCCTTTTTAGTGAAATGATGACCTGTGCACTGTATACTTGGTGAGTGTGTAGTGTTGCACAAATACTCTATATGGAAAAGTCAGTTCAAGAAATGGAAATGAAATTTACTCCAGTTATTCATTGTGCGTGCTGATCAGCTTAAAATCACTTTTCTCTGTTGTAACCTAAACTTCAGCTTTACTTCCATTAAAGATTTCCTTCGTTTTAGGGCTGTTGAATTAAATGTATGTGTGAATTAACGCACAGAGATCTTGTTTGGATGCTGCCATTCAGACGTTTTCTTAGCTTTTGTGGTTACAAGCTAAAGGCGGGGCTTCACAAACCCTGCCCTGAAAGGGACTGCCTCATCAGCAGCGTGAGCCCTGGGAGGTTCAGCTTTCAGGTGCTTGTTCCTGGATGAGCACTATCTTTCTGTTGCACCAGCAGAATCTGCTAACCTTCTGCTGTAAGCATCCTAAATTGTTGTGCCACCACACAGAGAATCCATAGTATCTTAAAGACTGTGTGATTTCTAAATGAGAGCATTTGCAGTAGTATTCAGTGCACTCCATCTTGCATTTGTTTTCTGAATATCTTTACTTGATTATCATTTTCTTTCCTGAGAGTTACTGATTGCAGCATTTACTGTAAATTTTCAAAGACTGGAAGCTCTACCGCTGTGACTGAAAGCTACAGGAGCCAGTCAGTGAATTCCTCTCCAAGTTCTCTGGAAAAGGCAGATTACAAAATGACCTACCCTGACTTTTGTACTGTAGTAAATGCATTATTGTGTTTGTGTATATGACAGTGGCTAAATAAATTTATGCACTCAGTAGAATTCCATGACAGCAAATATGGCTCAGCAATTGTGCATTAGAAATACAATAACTGGAATTTATGTTTACGTTAATTACGGCATGAACATAAATTTCTCTGGGTACTTTTATTCTTCATATACTATGTTTATTGCTTTTCGTCTCTCAATATATGGCATGAACAATAAAGTCTAGTAATCTTAGTAATGAATGCAGAAGATTGAGTCCAAGGACTCTTTATCTCAGAAAAGCCTTGTAGGTCTACTGGGTTTTGCTGCGTATTTAATTTATTTTTATTGCATACAATCAAAGAGTCCTATTGTTTGTGTAAAAGCTCAGCATATATGGGTGGCAACATCTGCCTCTTAGTAAATGAATATTATATTTTACAATATTTAACTGATTTCTGCAAAAAATGTCTTACTAGAAAAGAGGGATGGTACTGATGGTATCATGACTTGTCTGTTTCAGCGTCATGAAGAGTGGGCAGCAAATAAAACTATGACATTTGTATTTCTGTCCTGCTTTTGAGCATTTGAAGTAATTGTTTTGTAAGTTTTCTAGAGAAAATCCTGAATCTTCTGAAGTTACAGAAATTAGAAATTAATTGTTTTGTTATTGGAATTATGTACATTTAATAGAGATTGTGCAACTCCTTTGCTATGCAGTTGGTGACAACTTAAAAGGTGGGTTTTATTAGTGGTTCTTTCCTCAATGATGTACTGGGAGCTCCATCTCTGTGTTCTCATCCTTTGCAGTTAACAGCTGGCCTTATATGATGATCCTCTCTGATGACTTTGTGGACATTTCTGGGTGTTTAAAGCAAGATGTTAAGTTGCAGAGAGGTTTCCTATTAAGGAAAAGTGATGTCATGTCAGTGGAACACTGCCAACTTCTCTCTGCTTATTTTATTTATATTAGCTGCATACCAGAGAAAATGCCCCGTAAAACATGAGTGCTTTTTGCTATATTTAACCAAGCTAATTTACTAACACTAGAAGATTATGTTTATGTGCAATGGAAATAATTATAAAAAAAGATTTGGGGGCATCTTGTTGAAATAAAACAGATTGAACTTGAGAAAGGCATATACCAGATTTGCTCCTGGTGCACAGAAAAACTTTTAGCAGCATATGTATCTCTGTGCTGGAAAGTACTGTTTAACATTTTAATTGAACTGTTTTGCTGATTGTTTAAAGAACACAAAGTACGAAGAAAGTGATTTATGTTGATTTGAATCGTTTTAGTCTTGGCAATGCAGATGCTCTCATATTTGACCTATGTAACTAAAATCAATATTGTTGTATGTGTTCTAGTCTTATCTTCTGGTCTGAAATACTTGCATTCTTCTTCATAGGGAATGTCTAGCATATCTTTTCTTCATTTCCTTTTCTAACTTTCATTTAATCATTTAAAAAGTAGTCCTAAAGGAGTCTCCTTTTTAATGAGTAAACTTTTGCTTGGTTTTTGTTCAACTCTTTGTTCTACAGCTGATGGTGTTGATAAATAATCACAAGATTTCTTCCTGACTTTAACAATGTTACTTCATAATGCTGTTAAACAATTTGACCTTCACTATGAATTATACTCCTACATGGTGACCCTAGTTGGGTGTGGTAGTGTTGGAACTATGACTCCTCCCTGATATTAAGTTTGCCTAAAAGAATATTCCCTATCAAGAGTAGCTGAGTACATTTTTTAGTTGCTGATAAATGAGAGCTGTCATGAATAAATTTAAATATTAAGTCTAGCATGATTACAAAACAATGTGATATATTACAAGATCTACAACTGACTCTTGAGCTACTAAGCTGCAGGCAGGGGAATGAATTTTTGCCGGTGTTTTTATCTGCATTACTTAAGATGTGTTGAACACTTTAAGCATTTTCTGCTCAAATCCAAACTATCTATCTTTATTTTAAAGCTTCTAAAGACACTTTTGTCTGAGAGTCTTCATACATTCTGACATTTAGCATCTAATTTACACACTCTGAACTGCACTCTGGAGGTTTCACTGACTACATGATGTAGTCATGTACTAATCATGTAGGTGAGATGCCAAAGACAAGACAATGAGAACATTTCCCTATGCATCTCCTTTCAACTAGAAGAATTAGAGCAACATGACAACAAACTGAAGTGCTGCAAGGCCAGAATAAAAAGGCGAATTATCTTAAGGCCTATCACAAATCAAACACTGGTTTACACATCTGGAGCTTGTTTTGAAAATAGAAAGCTATTTAATATATAGAGGATTTCAAAATGTTTGGGAGATTCTGTTGTTATTTCAAAGTGTGCAGATCTTTTCTCATTCATTCTGAATGATTCATTAGGGAAGTAGATTATGATGCTAAAAAATCATGAGAAAAAATTTTGAATCAACAAAGGGTCGAAAAACATTTCCTGCAATTATTAAGCATGTTAATCAAGTTGGGCCTTTTGCCTTACAGATTCCTCTTGATTTCAAACATCAAATTTCAAACATAAGACACATTTAAACAATACAAAAAGCCTTGGATCATGAGATAAAATTTCCAATATTAGTCTCTTGAGGACAAAAGTTCTCCCTAGTGTAGAAGATCAGACATAACTAATCTGTAAAGTATTGCCTGGACAGGGTACAGCAAGAATTATATGCTGTCAGTTCTTCCTTAGCAAAGTTTATTTCCCCGTTTTTAAAGCTAAGGCCTGGTGGATTAGTTATTATTTAAGTAACTTTAATATTGAAGTCTTAAATCCATTTGGAAAACTTCAGTCTCTGAAGGTTTATGAAATGACAAAAAAATGGACAGCTTCAGACAATGTTGCCTTTAGGGCATGAGAATTTAATTAATGTGTAAGTAACGTGTAAGTCTAAGTGCATGGACTTATTAGAATCTTGGCTTGCAGAGGAGGATGATTGTAGGGGAACAAACTTATTTTCATCAGAACAAAAATACTAAGCATCTCAGTCTGCAAACCTGGGTGCTCACTTTCCCTGATACATGGCACAGCTAGTTGGAGAACTTACATGTCTTTGCCTTATTTTGCCATCTGTGGAAAAAATGTAATATTTTAAAGTGCTCTTTGGTGTCTCTGGCTTTTTGACTTTCATTTAATCATTCTTTGTTCTGCGAAAAAAAAAATCATATTTTATATGAATTGTCTAATGGATTAGCTGACCTAAAAAAATCCAACTACTTTTGTTATTGTGTAACACTTGTATTCAATGCTGTGTTTGAGATTTCTCCCTGAAACAGAAAAAGAATAGAGAATGAGAAACAGGATCAATGAACTTACTGTGTATGTTTTTTGTGTGACTACTGCCTAGCTTCAGTAAAGTGTCCCAGTAGAAAGCTGTAGTAGACAAGGGTATTTTAGGCCAGTGTTTTCCAAAGAGTCACCAAAATAAGTCTGTAAATTGAGATTCTTCCTTTGTAGTTGTCAGACAAAATGGGTTTAAATCTTGAGAAAGACACTTTTCTTTATAACTAGATATACCAAACTATCTTGTGATCAAACTGAAGACAGACAAGCATGGCTTCACCAAGGGAAAATCATGCCTGACAAATTTGGTTCCTTTTTATGATGAAGTCACAACAACAGTGGACAAGGGAAGGACCTGGACTTGAGTAAGGCATTTGACTCTGTCCCACATGACATCCTGGTCACTAAAATGGAAAAACATGGACTTGATGGGTGGACCACTCACTGAATAAGGAAGTAGCTGGATGGTTGCATGCAGAGAGTGGTGATCAACAGCACAATGTCCACCTGGAGACCAGTGACAAGTGGTGTCCCTCAGGGGTCAGTGCTGGGACCAGTGCTGTTTAACATCTTTGTCAGTGACATGGACAGAGGAATCGAGTGCACCCTCATCAAGTTTGCAGATGACACCAAGCTGTGTGGCACAGTTGACTTGTTAGAGGGCAGGGATCCATCCAGAGGGACCTGGACAGGCCGAAGAGGTGGGCCCAGGCCAACCTCATGACATTCAACAAGGCTAAGTGTAAAGTCCTGCACCTGGGTAGGCACAATCCCAAGCACAAANCGTTGATTTTGTATGGAGGGCTTTGACTGAGTGGCAGAAGGAAGGTGTGTGATTACTTGAATTCTGATGGTCAGCTGCAGGCAATCAAATGGTAAAATCTGTACTACGACATAGAAAATAGTAAAATTGCTGATGATAAGTGTATACATTGTTTCCAAATATGTAAATGTTGAATAATGTGCATATATCTAGATATCCTATTTTTTTACTATATTATATATCAATATGCTGTACACTGAAAATATTTCAAGAAACCTGTAAATAGAGGTTAATTAGTGAGTTATATGTTTAACTTCCCAGAATTTGAGACTTAACAGATTTTGGCTTTATATTTGTAGTATACACACCTATTTTTAAAGTCTTCTATGGTTTAGCAAGACACAACATGCTGGTTCGAACATCTATACATTAAGCAAGTAGTACACAGAAACAAGAACAAGTCTAGAGTGGAGGAAGAAAACCCCATTCTGTGAGGGCATGATATCTACAATCTGAATTTCAGAGTTGGTGAGTTTGGGGTTTTGGTTTTACACATTGCAGTAGCTCTAGTCTGCTCCTGTGGACTGAAGCTCATTAGTCACTGGAGTTCGTTCACACTTGTTTCCCCTGTCAGGGAGTCAGCTCAAGTTCTTGAGAGGCTTCTCCAAGATGCAAACTGGAAAACAAACAAATGAGGATAGTTGGAGATTTGCTTCAAAAGCACACTTCTGATCCAGGTTGAAGCACAAATGCAGATGTGTCCATACTGTCCTTTTACCAGAAGTGCTAATCTATGTGGTTCTTTTGGCCAGTCACCACACTGGCTACTGTTTTATTTTGGAAAGATGAAACTTGGTCCATTCTGTTGTTGACCTTCTTAGCCAGAGAAAAACACCTTTCACTAGCAGCTAAGCAAGATTCAAAACAGTTTGAGAGAAGGGACTAGCCATTCGGAATCACTGGCATAGTATTCGGCCATAACAAGTGATAATTTACCTGTATGATTCCTCTTTTGTCACTGTATAGCACTTAAGGCACAGCTTAATTCAGGGAACAAGTCCTTATTCTGTTAAGTCTCTCATACTTAAGGTTACTTCATATATTAAGTAATAAACAGAACTCTAAGTGATTCATCCTTATGGAATGTATTTTTACTCCAAAGTCCAAAAGCAATTATTTGCTCTGTTGTTCATATGTAATGTATGATGGTATTCCATTTAAGCTTTTCAGAATAATGCACTGTACAGTTAAGAGTTAAATTAACAGCAGTTTAAAAAATGTTAAATTCTCACAATAAAATCCCTTCATCTATTTACCAAGGAAATACTATTTAGAATTACATGTTTCCATAGCAAGAAGTTAGTCTGTCTGGTTCAGAAGTGTGCAGTTTCAGGATATGTTGTTTCTCTTGGTGATGGATAGGGAATGGGATTAGTTCTGGCCACATCTGTTCAGTCTGTTTGGGAGCAGAATATATTCTGCATATTTAAAAGTGTATTTTGACTGCAGTGACGTCTGTGTACTGCAGCTGAATATTGCTTTTGCTCAGTAATTCCACCAACAGGTATTAATTTTTTGATTTATAAAAAGCAATGGGGAAATCACAGTGAGGTGTAGGATTCAGTCATGGAGAAGGGCTGCAAGTTTATTTACTTCTCACAATTTGCCCAAGATACCTTAATTATAACCCTGTTTATCATGCAGTTATAAAAAAGCAGTAGCTCTGCACGTCTAAAGGTGCTTTAGCAACACTTTGGATAGCATAAATTTTCTTGTCTCTTTTATGCTTTGGGTAGGTGCCTTTTAAAAACAAAAGTACATGTCTAGCTACATAAAAGTGATAATTCCTTACAAGCTCTATTTTTATTTTCTAAATTAGTCCAACAGAATGAATAGATATCCACATCTTAAAAGATTGTTCGTAATACAAAATAGGTCACAGAAGTGTTCATCAGACAGGTATTACTGAAATTAATGCAAGTTACTGACAGGGAAAAGTGTGATAAACCAAAAAGATGTTAGTAGTTTACACAAACAGATGAAATTCTATCTCCTGTTTCAGCCACAAGGCTACAAAGAGCTCTTACTGGTCTTTTAAATGCAGTGGCTGACATGATATATCTGCTGTACTCTCAAGTGTTTTCGTTTTACTAAGATACTCTGTTGTGGCTGTTGCTTCTCCATTGTTGTTTGTACTTCATTGCATACTGCAGTTTCCTTGTCTGCTCTCTGACAAGCATAGCCTACAAAGATTCTGCTGGGCATGAACAGCCTGAGCATTTGCCAGCTCTTTGCAGAAATATTTATGTACAATGCTGCAACACATGCAAACATTGAGGACACTTCAGCTATTTCTTAATATTAATTTTCTTTGCAACAACTTTCCTCTAACCAGATTTGTCTATCAGCTAGCCTTTTGGGGGAGGAAAGTTGAAGCACTTTGTCCGTACCTAAACAAACTTTTAACTGCATCTGGAGCCAAGCAGCTCTGTAACATGGAGGGTGTAGTTATTTGTTCCCTGTTTCAGGTGCCAGAAAACAACAGCAGAGAGGCAGCAAAAGGCTGTTGTTCCTCAATTAATGCATGAGATTGGCTTCACCAGTGCTTTTAAAAGGCTGAGAGAGTATCTAGGAGGAAAAACTCTTCCAATAGATTTGCAAATGTCTCTGGATGACACTAATCCCTAATATGGCAGTAGCCCTAGGAAGTTTACAAGATGCAGAATACACCGTTAGTCATCCTTGTAAGTATCTTTCTTTTCACTGCCATAACTTTCATTGAGACTGCTGTCCTAGATTGCATGACAGGAGTATAGCATCCTGCAGTGGATCAAGCACAAGATATTGGTTTAGAATTACATTGATTGAATCAATATCACACGAAATTGAATAATATTACAGTGTTGTTTTTACTTTCCAATGCTCTTGAGAACGAAGCTGAAAGATAATGTCTAGCAGTTGCTGTTTCTTCCTGGTGTTTCTCCTCTTCCCATAGAAGTTAGTATATGCTATTGATGGGATCTTTTGTGTGTATAGGAGGACTTCAGCAAGTATAGCGTAGAACTACATGGTACTGGGATCATGCTAACATTGAAAATGAGCAAGTATATTGTCACCTCAAGAATTCCAGACATATGTATTGATTTTGTGTAAATAGTAGGTTACTTGTATTGTTTTCCTGTTCAGTGGTTCTTCTTATGTGGTTTTTTTTTTAAGAAAGGGATAACTCCAGTGAGTTTCGTAGACTATACATTAACATGTGTCAGCTGGTAATATCTAAGCTTTACAAATGTCAGAACTGTTTGTGAATACAAAATAGCTGGTTAAAGGGCCAAGAGTTTCAGCTCAAAAGCTACCTTAATTTTTTTCAGTTAGTTTCAAACTATAGCTAAAGTTTTAATTTTCCTTAAAAATGCACTCACAGCAACTGTGCACCCCCTTCATTATTGGGGCATCCAGTAGTTACTCCAAGTTCATTCTTATGAAAAAATCTGTCTCAGTAGTACAAAGCAGTTGTCTGTGTGTAAACCAAAGAGCAGACATTTGATAAATATCGGAATATTAATAGTGAAAGCATGAAGGTCCAGTTTAAGTCCATTGTAATGTTGGGAGGCAGGCATATAATATGCACATTTCCTAACTCTGGTGGCTGGTATAGATGAAATGTAATGATTTATAGAGCATTCTTTTAGTAAAATACACGACATTTAAAATTAAATTTAATAAAAAAAGACAAGTATGCATGTGGTGTTCCAGTGACAGTACTGAGAAAATGTATCATACTACATCTAGAAAAGGAGTAATGGCTGTCCATCTTCTCTTCTGCTCTTCTCTGCATTTAGACTAGTACAGTTTTTCAAACTTGGATGCATACTTCTTTTCTCAACATATTTTCTTTGTATTCAGAACAGAATATAACCTTCCACATGGTATATAGCACAACTGAAGGCAAAAGACCTACTTGTCTATTTGTAGGCCAGTTCATTCCTGCATTCCACATCATGATTTCATAGAATCATAGTATGGTTTGTGTTGCAAGGAACCTTAAAGTTCCATGCTTCTGCCACGAGAATGGTCACCTGTCACTAGACCAGGTTGCTCAGAGTCCTGTTTAAAATACTGGAAGTCTACTAAAAGGTCGTTCCAGAGCCTTCACTTCTCCAGGCTGAACAACCTCAGCTGTCTCAGGTCTCAGCCTGCCTTCATAGGGGAGGTGCTTCAGCTCCCTGATCATCTTTGTGGCCCTCCTCTGTGCTTGCTCCAGCAAGTCCATTACTTATGTGAGACACATCAGAGATGAACACAGTTCTCCAGGCAGGATGTCACCAGAGCAGAGTAGAGAGGGAGAATCACATCCCTTAACCTGATGGCCACTTTTCTCTTGATGCAGACCAGGATATTATTTGTTTCCTGGGCCACGAGCTCACATTGCTGGCTTATATCCAGTTTTCCATCCTTCAACACCCCTACATCCTTCTCCACAGGGGTACTCTCAATGCCTTCACCCCCAAGTCTGCATTGATACCAGAGATTGTCCCAGCCCAGATACGGGACCTTGTACCTGACTTTCTTGAACCTTATAAAGTTCACATAGACCTATTTCTCAAATTTGTCTAAGTCCATCTGGAGGGCATCCTGTGTCTCAAGTGTGTCAACTATACTGAACAGCTTGATGTCATCTGCAAACTTGATGAGGGTGCACTCAATCCTACTGTCCCTCTCCAACATTGGGACCTGTATTGCTATTAATTCCTTGTTACCATTTGCCTCTTAACATGCATTTTGTTTCCTTTGTCAGTAAAACCTGTATAATTTTCTAACTTGTTACATCCATCACTGGATATTCTGTGCACTAGTTACATAATGCTATTTGAGCCAGACAGATTTTTGACTACCAGACTTATTCTATAATCTAACCCTACCAGTGATACAAAGTTTAGCTGTATTGTGTCTTTATGACTTTTGGCAACAATGAACATGCACAAGAGCACAATTTCCTCCTTTTCTGTACCCAAGCTAAATGTGTTATCTCACTGGTGCACGTTTTGAAAAACGTCCCTGCAGTGGTATAAAGAGATGAAAAATTGTTCCTGTCTCTAATGAATTGCTTTTGCTCACTGAATACTGGCACTGTCACTAGTGTTGGTTTCCTTAATACAGAAATTACCTTGATGCCTTTGACAGATAATCAAATCATAATGGAAAATGGGCACAAGGACAGCTGCCACTTTTTAGGATAGAGAGAAAGGCTTTTAACAGCCAAATTAAAGCAGGATTTCCTTACAGGAGAGTTCGCAAACAATGTCGATGGTTTATGCTTCTCTGTGAAGTTTCCCAGGTCAAAAATCAAGCTTAGTTTCATAGTGTGTTTATCATAGAGTATTTGTGTTAGCTCTTGCACCATACTGATTTTCTGAACAGTGTGTTAGGTTACAATGAAATGGATTATAAACAGTCCTGTATATTAACCTGAAATATGGAAAATGTTATTTGTCATTCATCTGCATTTTCAAATTGTTAAACTTTGGGCAAGCAATAAAAACATTTAAAGGTTGCAACTGATGGAGATGGTACCTAATTATAGCTCTCTGGTTATTCATCACAAGGACTAAATTGTGGTGAAAACCTGCACTCTCCCTGAAATCCGTTAGTATAGACAAAAATATCTCTGAATGTTTGCAGGGTTGAACGCAGACTGGTATGGTTTTGGTCCTTCCTGCACCATGCCTCCCACCTTCCCCCCTACCATTTTTATTTTATCTGATAATTCCAGTCTTCCATAAATTTGAACTCTTGCAGGATTTAAAACCATCTACATTTCTTTTTCATGCTGTAAGGGATTGTTTAACATTAGGAATCCTCAAGTAAATGTGTTTGTATTAACACAGCCTGAAGGCAGTCTGGATGTTGACTACTTTGCAGTTTCTTCAAAAATTCTTTTCTTGTCATACATGTACATTTTTAAGCATTCTAAAAATTAGTAAATATTCCTTCAGTGGATAAATTAGTTGGAATTACTTCCGTATTCTGAGTACAGTAGCTGCTGGCTTAAGTTATTACTGTAGATACTTGCTGACTTCCATATCAGTGTTACCCGAGAAACCTTTTACCCTTGCTTTTTACCTCAGCATTATGATGACTGTTTCACTTCTGGTAGAGCTTTGGCATGGATTTTAAACAGTAGTATTGAGTTAGAGGCTAGCTCTTCATTGGCAGGTAGATGTCATGGAGGTGAGTAGTTGCTATCCCCAAAATACAAACTTCTTGTAATTAATTTCAAATACTAATAACTAGCTCAGGCTTTAATAAGTGGTTAATTCTTATTATTTTAATTTAAAATATTCCTGTCCTTTCAGAGATGTGTTTTGCATGTTGCCGTAGAACTGCACTGTCCATTTCTCGAAGGGCAGATAGCTGCTAGGATTGTGAAGTGCCAGCCTGCTTTCCCGCAGGAATGACAGGACTCTTTCTTTCAAACAGAAAATGCTTTTCTTTATCTGCTTTCATTTGCTTTTTTCTGTTTGTTTTGTTATGATCAGGAGGGCCAAAATCATGATTTTTTTTTTTTTTTTAATTTTTTTTTAATGTAATATGAAACCATTGATTTTTATCTTGGTTCTTTACGTGTGGTGATTTATTTCACCAGCAGCATTGCCCTGCCTTTGAAGAACATTCCTCTCCAAGATAGATAGGCTGGATAGAAGAACTTCTATATGAATTTCTTGCATTTAAAAGGTACACAAACCAGGTTATTTTGAGGAGTTTATTAAAGTGCAAATAAGGTGATGGTTCCCAGAAGATAGGCATTGTGCCTCTGAATAATTTTTATATACTCGCCACAAAACCAGGGATGTCAGATAAAAATAAAGCTGGTACGTGTTCTAGTGTTGGGAAACTGAATGAGTCTGACAGAACTCTAAGTATGAAGGATTTATAACATCCCTGAAAATGCCATCTGCTGTAATGTCCTCTGTAATCCAGTAGCCAGTTCCTGTTGAGATTTTCACAGATCTACATCCATCTACCCATCTCCTTTCCTCCATAGTACCATGTTTATGCACTTGGAGTTGTGATTGCTTATGTGGTTCTCAACAGTCTAGCTCTCAAAGATGAGGACTGCTTTATTCATTTTCAAAATAATGTGATGTGAAGAAGATATCAGGAAGGAAAAATGTTACGGAAATGATATAAACAGACTATTATATTCTAAACATGAATTCTTCTAATTCAATATGTATTGGCATCCTTAGAGAAGATTCTGATCATCCCTGTCCGTGATTTTTCTCATACAACCAGTGTGTTCTTCTTTTAAAAAGATAGTATGCTGTAGCTGCTAAGAAGTCTAATGTGTCTAATCTTGTCTTTGAACATTTGTATTCAAATGTCTCTTGCTGTCATCCAGCTCTGAAAGTTGCCACCTTACTGAGCAGGTTTCAAGTGCCCAGAACTAAACCTGTTTCAACAGGCCTTTTAGAACATCTGAAATTTTATATAGACGTCTTGGTTAAGCGTATCTGGTATTGAAAAATGTTTAGAAATATCTAAAGGGTGGTTGTCAAGAGGATGGGGCCAGACTCTTCAGTGGTGCCTAGCAACAGGACAAGGGGCAATGGGCACAAACTGGAACACAAAATATTACATCTGAACATAAGGAAAAAAAATCTTTACTTGGAGATTGATGGAGTCCTGGAACATGCTGCCCAGAGATGTGATAGAATGCCCTTCCCTGGACATAGTAAAAACTTGCCTTGGTGAGATCCTATGCAACCTTCCAACCCCTACTATTCTGTGATTCTGTGGGGGGAAAAAAGCCAACAAAACCAACAACTGCTCAAGCAGACCTTTTGAAAATATGCAGGTACTACTAGCCCTGTTTTTCAGTGACTTGGCTGAAACTTCTCTATATTTGTTTTACTCTTTGCTTGATTGATTGCTTTTGCCATTTATTGTGTGAATTTTACTAAAAATTAACTTTTAAATGTTCATTCTTACATTGTTATAATGAATTATTTGGTGAAACTGAAAACTCTGCATGAGGAAATGAGTTTTATTCTCTATTGTTTAAACACGCTTAATGCATTCTCTGAAAGCCCTTTAAAACCCTGGGATTACAAAACATATTTCGGCTAATTGAAAATAGGCTGTAATTACAATTAAACTAATTTTCCTTGAAATCTCATCCAAGAATTGAGCTTCTTTTAATTACCTTCTTTGTTTCCCCACTGATGAGGGCAACATAACAGACCAATTCCCCTGCACAATTTTGAGTGCTGCGCTCTCCAAGTGGCACAAAAGCGTTACCTATCAGGGACCTACCTGTATAGAGCTTCCGCTGCTGTCAGTGTCATTGCAAAGGAATGCTTGGAAATTGATTAGTCTTTTGGGATTTGTTTTGGTTTGGTTTTTTTTCCCCCTTCTTTGTAATGACACATCCCTAGGATTGATCTGCTCAAGAAATTAATAAGTATAGTGTAGTATCTAGTGTTAAAAGAGTAGCTCTGAAGTGAAGAACATTACTTTCCAGACAAGGATTGTGCATTTCTGCCACTGGAATGAAAATTTGCTCTAAGAAGGTCTCTAAGGTTTTTGCTGCATGGACTGATGTGATAATAATTATGTCTGCATGTTGTTTTTTGAGCAGACATGCACTCGCTTTATCTCGATCCTAAGCTGATCAAAGCTTTGCAAATGGAATTAGTGCTGTCTTGGGCTAATAAACTCTGACTTACTGATATGTATATTCCTATGGCCTCAAGTCAAGCTTAGTGTGAAAGCATAGCAACCACACATTTTCCTGGCAACCTTTCATAGACATACACTGAATCTGGCCTTTACTTCTGCCCAGACTGGTGCAGCAGCAGCTCAGTGGCAGGCACTGTAGTAGTATCCTCACCGTTGACAGGGCCATAGATGGTCATTTGTGTTATACTGTTGGCCGGGCACATTGCCATGCAATTTGGCAATGAAAATAAAAAAGTCCCAAGACAAGACACTTGGACTTGCTTTCAGCGCATGTTGGCTAAACATAGGAGTGTTGGAGACAGCTAAGTTTCTTCTATATTCAACACACCATTTACAATAATAATTTTCTCTCTCTCTTTTATTTTTTTTTTCCCTGTAATAAATGAACAAAATATATTAGGAATGATTAGAATGGAAAGTAAATATTATTTGTATGTAATTTTAGAGGTATTGGGCAGTAGATTTACAAA
This sequence comes from Ramphastos sulfuratus, assembly GCA_013399055.1. Lineage (NCBI taxonomy): Eukaryota > Metazoa > Chordata > Aves > Piciformes > Ramphastidae > Ramphastos > Ramphastos sulfuratus. Next base: position 205,659 of record WBNM01013990.1, read on the forward strand.
CAGTCAGCTAAAGATACAGAAATGAGCTGAAAGTAGTCATCTTACAGGACTTTGTCTTTCTAATCGGAGGTGACCTGAAGTATTTCTGTCATGAGCTAAAAAAGCCAAATTATGGGAAATAAAATTGTGTTGCTTTAGCTCATTTAGGGAAAGGAGACTTTATACTGAATAACTGCAACATTTTGATGTTCTTGTTACTAATGTAAGTTAAAAGGAAAATGCAATCTCGTTTTAAGCACTAAAATACATATTGTTGGTGAGATGACTGATGTTGCAGGAGTCAAACCGTCTTTATGACTAAAAAGACAAAAAGCACACTGATTTTTCAGTTTTCTTACCTAAACAAGCTTACTCCTCTTTTTCTTATGTGCACAATGACCTTTGGCCTGAGATCATCAGTGGAATTATTGTCAGAAAACATTTTCTGGGAAATGTGGATAAATAGACTATTAAAATTAATCTTGAGTGGAAAATGTGATTTCTAATTTTGTTGCTATCAACAAAAACATTATTGTGCCAGAATCATACATTCATATGCCATTCATTAAGCAGAGAACTTCTAAAATTTTGTGCTTAAATTACCTAAATTATATATGTATAAACAATTACATAGTTGTATACAATAAAGTATTTATATATTAAATATACAGAAAAGGTATATATGCAAGCGTTGAAACTTTGTGGACATCTGGAGTGTTGAGATAAAGTTATGATTTCCATCTGGAACGTGACTATTTTTAAGCAGGTCAATCTGATACATTTTAAGATGATAGACCACACAGTTAATTTTGATCTCAATGTCATTCTCAGTATCCACTGAGATATGTCCTAGGATCTACACTTAAGAATAAAGTCAATTTAAAAAAAAAAAAAAAAAAGGTAAGTCAGACTAAAGATACGTGGATACTCAGTTCACCATTTCCTTAGGTTACAAAAGTTTCTTGGAAGTCTTCTGTGCTCGTATACAGAGGCATGAGTGATTCTAACACAGAACTTCGTCCTTTGTCTACCTCATTACATGACAGTAATTAGGTCTGCCTGATCAGCCCACAAAGGCTACAACAGAAATCAGGACAGATGTTACTGCTGTGTAAATAAGTATCTGAGCCATTGAATGAAATAGGCAAGAAACAAAAAGAAACATTTTAACTTACATTTTCTGGATTACTCCTTTAAAATATCCTAAGTGTCTTATATTTCTGAACAAGTGGAGGTTCTGTTAACTTCTGTTATACACAAACAGTCCCCCACCTCTTCAGCTCAAAACCCAGACTTGTGTAGCAGTGTTTTGGCTCTGAACAAATAAGACAAATCAAGATATGCAAATGCTTTGAATTTTCCCTTCCTTTGGGTTTTCCTAGTCCTTAGATCAGTGGAACATTTACCACTCCAAACGACACTGTGTGTCTGATCATCTTTTTTGTCTTTTCTTCTTTCCCACAGAGACCCTATAAAAATACAGCAGCTGCAAAACCAAATTCGTCTGGAGCAAGAAAGTGGCCAGTGGTACCATCACCAAAAGCAACCTGATCAGAATCATCACTCTCCCTCTTCTCCTTCCTTTCCTCCTCCCCCCTCCTTCCAGGAGCTTGAGTCTAGCCAGTCTGTCACCTCTCCTGTACCAATGAGTATTCTTAACTCTCATACTTCCCCAACCATGCAGTCTTCCGGCTCCTTCAACTATGCTCGGCCTAAGCAGTTCATTGCTGCTCAGAATATCAGTCCTGCTTCAGGTTATGTGACACCATCTTCAGGATCATCTACATCCAGCCTTCCTTCCCCTATGTCTCCAACTGCTTCTCAAAAACAGTTTGGGAGAGTGCCTGTTCCCCCTTTTTCTCAGCAGTTTACTCCAGAAGGGGAGTACACCTGGTCTCCTACTTCTCCATCCCCTCCACCACCTCCTCCACCTGTCTTTAGTCCAACCACAGCATATCCAGTGTGTGATTCCTTTCCACTTCCACCTCCTCCACCCCCTCCCCTTCCTTCACTTTCTTCACCTTCCCACAGCATGTCTCCAACTCCCAGATTTCCTAATTCCAGCCAGTCTCCAGCAGCTTTTCTCAGCTCCATGCTGCCTTCCCAGCCACCACCCATCTCTGTCAACGCATTAGGCCTCCCAAAAGGAGTGACACCTCCGTAAGTATTAGCTAATGAGCTCCTTGAGTTTGACTCGACTGAACATTATTGTGCTTGCATAATTTTGTACTTTTCTAGGCTCCTCTGCTGTTGTTACCTGCTACCTGAGAATGAGAGATGCAAAAATTATTTGAAAATGCCTCTGGCTAGAGATGGGATATAGTTTTCTAATTATTACAGAAATGAGGTTCTTAAAAAGTCATACACTAAGAACACAAAATAGGAGAAGGTAGAGCTTTAAATGGAGTTTGAGAGCACAAAAGCACAACAAAAGTCTCTGCGTGCCCAGGACAGTGGAGAGTGATCCAAAAAAACCCTTCTCATGGCCCAGTTCTCTTCAAATCAGGCATTCCTATTATATATTCAGGTAGAGAAATATCAAGTAAAGAGAGAATTGTTCAGAAGTCCCTATAGATTTGTGATAAAGTGTAAAGTCTTAAAGTGTACATCTGACAACAAAGCAGTCATAACAACTTTTGGCTAGAGTTTATGTTCTGAGAAAGTTTGGAAAAGGATTTAGGAGGAGATTTAGAAAAGCAGTGCATAACACCAAACAGAATCCTTTCACCTAACAACTCTGCATACTTGTTTTCTGCTTTTGTCTTCTCTAAAGGCCAGAATAGTATTTTGGAGCATGTCAGCTTCCATCATAGATCGGTTTGTCTTTCCGCTGGCACTAGTCTCTCATTCCATCCTTAGAGAACAAAGAGACAAGCTGAAGAACAAAAATGAGAATAGCTGTATCCAAGGCTTATTTATAACTTTGTCTAGAAGTTTGTCTAAACATATCTACAGTATCTAGGTGACTTGCTCAGCTACATACCTTTGCAGTGGGAGCTTCTGTTATTTTAGTCCAAAGATACAAAAAGGAAGAGAAGTAAGAAATCAGGCAAATATCAAAGTAATACATCATGTATATTCTTTAAGAAGTATTTCTTTATCTTGATTTCTGTCATATAACTCATTATAGAGTGTGGGTATAAAACAGATCTAGGAGAAAAACTAATAGTACAGTTTTCCCTTGCACTCATAATAGTTGTGATTTTCTGTCTCGCTGTGGTCTTTGCATTGGCCGAGTTCCTGTATTGATACTGACAGCTGAAAGTTGTGTGAACAATTTACTGACAGCAGAGCCTTCCAGAGCCTGCAATTACCCCTGATTTTCCAGTAAAGGCTCTAGCACAGCTTTATCATTCTGGATAACAACTAGGTTCTCTTTCAGCTTTCCTTCTGTATGCTGTGAGTGGGACAGCAAGCCTCTCCTGTGTCACTTTTCCTTGTTATGCTGTGTTTATGCACATGTGTTCTCACTTGAGGCATTAGCTGTGTTTCTCCTCAATCCCTTTGATCTTTGGATAGAGACAAAACTCCACAAGGATGCTTCCTCCATTTTCATGCTCGCTCCTCACTTCCCCATGTCTAGAAGCTAGTCTGAAGATGCACATGATGGTGTGTCTGTCCCTCCCCAAGACAAGGCAGCAGCCTCAGGCACTGAGCTGAGGATAAGGGTTGACTGTTTGGGCTGCGTTCCCTCAGGAAACGTAGACCAGATGGGAGCTGAACTGTGTTAACTATACTGAATATGTGTGTGTATAATTTATGTATATATACATATGTTGTGTGTATATATATATACATGCAGTATTTGTCACCTGAATTGTAACATTAAAACATGATAAAAGATGTACTGTGTGATGGGGGAAAAAACCCAACACCCTCATGTTATATGTTTGATGCCAATTTTTCCCTGGCCTCTCCTTTTTTATTTTACTGTGTAGGTTACAAATGTATGATGTGCCTTGCTGAGTAAACTGTTCTGTTTTCCATCATTCTCATACCACTCCTGAGCAATTCTTCCCCTTGCCTGCCTTCCCTACACTGCTTTTCGTCTCTTCTGCTTTGTGCTTTTCATCTCCACGCACATTCATTTTCTCCTTCTTTTCACTTGTTTGCTCCACCCTCAAAAATCCTTCTCTGGATTTTCTTTCTGGACTGACTTTCGGAGACATTGTAGGTTTTGAGCCACTCAAAGTGTTTCATAACCTCAGCCCATAGTTTCACCATGTACTTCATCGTCTCCAAGATCCACCAATAGTAAAAGGTGATACTATTTCCTGACAGTGTGCTGTACAAGCTGACTGCAAGGAATGAATTGGAGGATTTTGTCTCTGCTGCTTGATCAGTCATATAGTGGTGATATTGAGAATAAAATAGTGAACTAGGCAGAGTCCAAAATACCTTTGATGGATAAGAAGGTACCTTTTTTACTAGAAATTCCGAATACAGTGTTTGAAGTGGTAGTATTTCCTCTTTAGACAATAACTTCATGATTTTAGCATCAGTGGAGTTAGACCTATGCCTGCTATTTCTTTAGATACTTCAATGTTTTTTTTATCAAGTGCCTTTACCAGATAAAATGCTGTTAAAATGGTTTTCCCTATCTTCTTTCAGTGCTTTCATGGTCCCTTTCCCTTGCCTTGTGTTTTTGTGTGTGTGCATTTCAGGGTTGGTAATTCACTGTTCGTATTTTGAGTCGATGGTCTTTTCATCATGATTGTTTACTCTCTTCTCACCCAGGCAAGGGATACTGATAACCAAATATCTGAGAGAAAACAATATTTAGCCTTCTAGGAGTCTCCTATAATTTCAAAAACCCATTGTTTGGCAGAGTAAGAAATTCTGCAGAACATTTTCATAGGCATATTTAGACGTCTTGATACACTGTGGAATTTGTTAAATAATAATTTGATTTTTCACACTTTTTCATTACTATTAGCACAATTACAGATCTGCTCATCATTATTGAATTATTCTTATTTAGATAGCTTTTGTGGTAGGAGCAGACTAAAGGTAAAGTAATAAACTTTGCAGGTGGAGGCTATTATTTTTGGAGATAGTCAAAGGCATTATCAATGAAGTTTTCTGTAAAGTGGAAGAAACAATGGTTCTACACAAACCAACAGAGTTCATTTCTCCTCAGAGAACCTTTTCTTCATCATCTTCCTTCAGCCATTTCCTTTCCAGAGTGTGTATCATTTTTGTTCTATTTAAAAGAGAAATAGTTTTCGAGATTATTTTATCCAGTTCTTTTCCTAAATGGTACTTCTAGATGCTTAATAATGTTGTAAGATGACAAGTGAACTTAACTGTGAGAATTAGTACACGTAACCCTGTTGAAAAGAGAGGCTGTTTGTGCCGTTGATCCACAGCTTTGTTGGGTCTGCAACTTTTTTTTTCTTCAGAGGATTTAATTCTATAACTTATTTAATTAAGCAGATCTGAATGCCACAGAAACATCTGTGAATGTAAAGCCAGGAATTGTGCTTGATAGTTGTGGAGACCTTAACAAGTAGCATTTTGTCAAGTAGAATAAAGGATATGTTACCTTTTCTCAGTCTAGTGTAGGTTTTTTTGTTCACATGTTTCTGGGAGTTACCTGTCCTCAAGATTTCAGGACTATGAGGACTGTGCCAGCCTTTTCTACATTCAGGAGCAGTCAGTGCTTTAGGGATTTCTTCTTGACCATCAGTTCCAGCATAACACTGCTAACAATCAGAAATGCAGATAACATTAACAGTTACAAAATAGATAACACTTTAAAAATTGATATCCAAGTATGTGGACATGTCTTGAAAATCAAACAGTACTTACCTATATGTGGTAAGCAGTGCAGCATAAGATAGAGGGGTAACTTGCTGAGGGGAAGGAACTGGAGAATGAAAAACTATGAATTTTTCTTTTAATGAGTAAAAAAGAATTTATAAAGTTAAGCCTAAGAAAAGCAAGGTTTTGGTGGTAGATAAGCAGTTTGTAGGTGAATGGCGGATATGTTATCCAATCATTAAGAAGGATCAAACTTGTTCAGAAATAGATATCATTCATGCCAGCCTTGGTCCTATGCAGTGCTGAGGCATGATCACTTTTAATTTTTTTCAGCTGCAGATTCATAATCTGTTCTTGGGTGGTAGAAATAATTGAACTTTTGTTACCTTTGCTTCATAGTGCGAGTCATCCTTAGTCAGGTCTGTACCTCGGGCATTCCCTTAATTCAAATGCATGTGATGTTGCATTACTGAACAGATCTGATTCTAGTCTTCACAGCATCTATGACAAGGTCAGGCTAAAACATTTTTAATATGCAGCTGCAGCCTAAAGTTTGTGTCCTGTTACAGTGCTTGTAGTAATTTTGTTCTTACAGTAAGTGAAAAATGTGTCAAGTGGGCAGGACTTAGCTGTATTTTTGGAAGGGTTTAGTTTTAAAGGAAAAATCAAGTTACTGTTCATTACCTCAGCACCAGAGAATTGATTTGGATTTCTGTGAAACTGAGCCATACTGGCTGCAAACGGGAATTTGTTCTTGGAAGGATAATAACAGCCAGCCTGTTACCCTTGTTTACACTGTGAAAGGTACATAGGAAAAGAGGGAATCTCATCCAGCATGCACTCTGTATAATTAAAGCATGAAAAGTACTGCTGGTTTGGCCTTCTGTCTAAACAAACACTAGGGCAAATATTCAAAACTAAGGAGAGCCAAGGCAAGGTTGCAAAAATCTTTGCTGTGCAAAATCTGTGTGAATTAAGATGTCTGAGTTTTGGCCATTTCTTTGCACCCTTTCTGATCCTTTCTCTGTATTGAGGCCCTCAGTGACTTACGTGATAGATCCTTAAAATCTATGAACTGCAGCCCGATTCTGAAAGGCTGGTAGTTTCTTTGCATATTCTTGGTGGTATGCTTGAGACTAATGGTGTATCTTGAATTATGCCTTCCCCAGCTATCTCTTTCTGCCTTACTACTCAAAATACACTCTGAAAATTGCAACAAGCAAAGAATGAACATACAAATACACAAATTAATTGGCAGAAAGTTGCATTTGATATTATCCCTAAGAAAAGACAGAAAGCAAAGCAACAATTCACTAAGGAAAACATGAATCTTAGGAACTTAATGCATCCAGATAAGGGCATGCAAGAATGGTAAAGAATATTTGCAAAAGCACTTGAGGAAAGTTTGCTGCCAGGCTATCTTGACATGTAAACCGTCTCTCAAGCTCAATGGATCTGTGCGCCAGACGATAGATTTACCAGAGGCCTGTAGCCATTTTGAAATTCATCTCAAGAATGTATGTCTTAAGAGCTAACTGGCTGTGGGGCTATGTATGTATATATACAGATGTATATATACATATTTCGAAGTGTGTAAATGTAGAGAAAGAAAATCTAAAGAGAGGCTGGAAATAGAGCATCTGCAGGAAGAATTACATTTCCCATTGCACTCTTTTTTTTTTTTTTTTTTCAAAATTTAAAATAGCTCTGAAAGAGGTTTTCTAAAGGCATTTGAGGAAATTCTGACTGAAACAGTTTTATACTTACATTGCTTACCTGACCACTCCCTTGATTAAATACTTGTTTGTAAATGCAAGCGAAGAGAATCTGTTTTGGGGCAAGTTGCTTTGACCAGGTCTGAGATGACACTTCCACACCAATTGTGCAAAGCACAGGATGTTCTGACACATAATGAGAGATCTGTGAGATTGTTAGGGCATCTGCTTCTCCTGCTAGAAGCTACCAGGGATCCCCAGGACATTCCTGAAATACTTGCATACCTTGTTCTTAAATATAATTCTTTAGCTTCCCTACATGACTTCTCCAGTGTCACTGTTAACCATCACTGTTGAAGGGTGGAGAAAGGAGAGTTTTACATGGTTTCTGTCTAATCTAGGCCTGTTGTTTTTCAAGATCTTGTCTACGTGTACTTCATAGACATGGAGAATCATTGAATGCCAGCTGGTTTTTGGTGGCTTCTGCTCGATTCATTGTTTGACTAAATAAACAAGATATTTTTGTGTGTGCATGTGTGACATAGCTAGTCACAAAAGCTATGCTTTTAAAACCCTCTGGTAGTTTTTGTGGTCTAAAGCTTCCTAATTTGCTGTGGGTTTTGTGAAGTGTCATAGTAAAACTGGAGTTAGTGTCCAACAGCAAGGGATAAAGGAAAACAATGAAGTTTCATGTCTTATGCTAATGTGTTCCAGAACTATATTTCTTTTCCTTTTGAAATAATAGTGTTATTGTCCAAGTTTCAGTCTCACAAATTCTTGAGAGATGCTTAATGCATTGTTGCTAATTCTCCGTTTGTACTGCTGTCATGCATTGAATGCTATTCCTGAGTTTCATCATCATTAGACCAGCTCTAGACTAATGATCAAAATTAATGACAGTTGTTACCTGCAAGAGAGTTACAACCTCTGCAGGTTCAGTGTTATCAGGCATTTTGAGAAATGTGCTTTTTATATTTCACTATTCCAGACACTGAGCTTGAAATACTTAATATTGACCTTGATATACGGAGACCTATAAAAGAACTCATTGTTCTATACTCTCCCAGTCAGACAGGAAGAAAAAAATAAAATAATTACTACTCTGAATAGCTTTTTCAGACAGTTATGGAGCCCTCTAATAGAAATTTCAGACAGTCTCTGTTTCCCTGATTTAATAGGGAATTTACTGCAGCTCCTGAAGGCTTATTCAGAAGCCATAAACTAGAGTGTATCAAAGCTACTTCTTTTTGTCTATCTGCATAACCTGACAGGAGGAGATGTGAGGTTCGATAGGGCTTTTCATTCCCTCATTATCCTTCATTGTTTTGAAATGGACTATAATATTGTTTTCTCACATTTTGTGTGGACATTGAGCTTACTGACCTATAATTCTCTTGGAACTCCTTTGCCTATTAAAAATGTCTTTGCTTTGGGGTTTTTGTTTTCATAATTAATTGATAATGCTTCATAAAATGCTTTCATTTGTTACTTGAGTTCCACTCCCTCTTCATGCATTGGTGTGACTTTCTTGAGCAAACCAGCCGTACAATTTAACTTTACAGCCTATTGAGTGCCAAGCATAAACAGGCCTTTACTTCTAATCTCTTTTTAGCATTCGGGTATGAACATTGTAAGAATGTGAAGTGAAAACTATTTCTTAATGTTTGGAATTTTCAAGGTAGAATGCATGGCTCTATTAAAAGCTAGCAACTTTGACATTTGCTGCCTTGAAGTTGGCTGGATTTACTTATTTAATTTGGAGGGTTGGAGATGTATTTATCTAAAAAGTGACAAAATTCAGCTCCATGACACTGCTGGGCTAAGTGGGGTAAGATGCTGGAAGGGAAAGACTGTAAGAAGAGAGACAGATGTCACCTTTCCACTAGCCTTCCAGCAGCTGACCCAGTCTTCCTGAGGGTCAGTACCTTCTAATCTCCATTTCCTACCCTGTCTTGCCCATTTTCATTCTGTATCTTCCTGTACTAGTGCTGCCCCCAAATTTCTTGAGTTACTGAAGCATCTCTTTTGAAGAGACCTTACCTCCTCTCTTGGCATTTATTATCTTGGGATCAATTTCCTAATTTCTTCCCCAAAAGAGTGGAGGAAACTTTCTTTGTTACTTGTGACTGAGAAGATCTCCAGCCAATGGCTGAGTATTTCTTGGGTGATGGATGTTGTTCTCTGGTTCTTTGCTATGTTGGGCAAACGTCTGTTCTAATTCTGCTGTCATTTAATGTGAAAACACAATTCATTTTACAAGAACTTCACGATTTTCCCATTTTAAATTTACTTTTAGTGACAGAACATGAAATGTTTTAGGAATATTGACAGAAATGTTTCCAGTTGTTTTCTCCATCTATTCACTTCATTCCTTTTTCATTTTTGACAGCATATGTGGTTGTTTCATTTTAACTAAGAAATTACCATTGAAAACACTTGCTGAAGAATGAAATTTCTCTAAGCATGTTATGGAAACAGAATACCAAACAATATCCCACAAAATTTGTTATGTCCATATGATTCTTGTTTAACATTGGAACTAAATTATTAAGTTATGTATTGGAAAGAAATTTATTCCTTACAGACCAGTCTGGTTTTTGGTTTTTTTGTTTTTTTTTTCCCTGTCATCTGAGTTTCTCAGTTTATCTGATTTTATTCCGTATTTTACATAATTCATTCCTAGGCAGTGTGCTGAGCCCTGGTTAGTCAGTGGAGTTTAAAAAAACACCAACACACAAATATTAAAATGGTATTAGTGTGAGTACATGGAGAAATAGGCTCTGCTACATGTTCAAAATGCTGGTAGCAATGGTGCTTTCTTCACAACTGTGTGAGAACTGATGTCCAGTAGAAACCACCATGGCTGGGCATTTCTGGCAAAACAGCCTTTATAACATTACTGAAAAGTGTCAAATGTTAGCCAGAAAGGAAGGGGGGGGGGGGG
>WBNM01013991.1:0-21873 GCA_013399055.1 Ramphastos sulfuratus
AGCTGTGTAACACACAGCTGCAGTGCCATGGTATTTCTGTTAGTTTCGCAGTCTGCAGCAGTTCACTTTCACATTCGAGTCTGACAGGGATAATATAAAATAACAACCATACAAAGCAGAGCAGATGTGAGCTAAGGTAAGTTCTGAAGACATTTAAAACATTACTGTGCAGAACTGAAAATAAAAGATATGAAAGAAAGGTAACTCCCTTACCTGACTGAGAAGTTCTGCAAGGTCTTCTTCATTAATTTTGATTTTCCCCTGTGTTCCAGTTCTAAATTCAATGTTTTTGCTGGACCCAGCGTAGAACACTAAGTTGCCCTGCTCTGAGGACAGGCGAGGCCTGTTGCATGGTGGAAAAAACAAAGATACCATTTAGTTACATATATCTGCCAAGGAGCATGCAGCAAAGAGCTGCAATGGAGCCCTCCTGCTCCCCTTGCTGCTGCTTGGAAGCCACCAGGGGAAGACATGCATTTGCAAGCCACGGTACTCACTGCTCCTCAGAGATGCTTCTTCTCTGCCTTTTCCCTCCATCATGGCTTGAGTCACAGCCCAATCCAGTAAGGAACAACAACACAGCCAGAAGCCCAGGAGCAGGAGCAGCCCAAAGCATTGCTCTCCTGCAGCTGTCCTGTGTCCTGTGAAGCCTCCCGTGCTGCGCTGTGCTGCTGTGAGCCCAGCTGCCCTTTGCTCTCTCACAGGTGCCCATTCTGCTGTCTTGTCTTGCAGGAGTGAACTTTAGCTCATCACAGAATGGTTGGAAGGGACCTTGACGATCATCTAGTTCCAATCCAACTGCCACAGGCAGGGGCAACTTCTACTAGCCTGGGTTGCTCCAGGCCTCATCCGTGCTGGCCTTGAACATGCCCAGGGAGGGCACATCCACAACCCTCCTGGGCAACCTGCTCCAATGTCTCCCCATTCTCATGGGAAAGAATTTCTTCCTAACATCCAAATCTCCCCTCTGCCAGTTCCAAACTGCTACTCCTCTTCCCATCAACTTCCTGATTGAAAAGTTCTGCCCATCTTCCCTGTACCCCTTTAAGCACTGGAGGCTGCTCTAAGGTCTGCCCAGAGCCTTCCCCTCTCTGGGCTGAGCAGCCCCAGCTGTGTCGAAGGGCAGGTGCTGCAGCCCCAGACCATCTCAGGGACCTTAGGCAAAGCCTGGCAGTGTACAAACCCTCCAGGTACTGAATGACTTTTCCTCTTTTTGTCTTTTACTTTCAGGGGCTTCAAAAGGTCACTGGTTGCAATCTGCTGCATTTCATCATCAAGGTCTTTGGCCCCCATGCAGCTGAGCAGGGCTGTGACTTGCCCCTGGTGAGCTGTGGTTGGCTGTGCGGGAAGGGACTGCTCCCCCTGCGGCCGGCACTGTCTCCCCGCAGCCGGCACCACACGGCTGAAGGAAATGTCCCTTGGCAGCTCTGAAGGACCTGGATTGCCACAGACACCCTCCCCCAAACCCAGCCTCCACACGGAAAACCTGCAGTGGCTGTGTTGAAAGAGGAGCTACCAGCTCCTTGGGTGGATGGCCCAAAGCAGTGAGCAGCACCAAAGAGCATCCCCTGGACCACAACAGCAAACCGTAACTTTAACCAGGTATGGTTGCTCTGCCTGCAGAATGACTCAGTGCCCAGAGGCTGGGGAGGTGGCATACAGCAGGGGCACTGCTTTCTGTGCAGCACATGCAAGCTGTCTCCATGCACAGTCCCAGGCTCCCCAGTTCAGGGCCAGCCGCACAACATGCAGAAGACCAAGGGCAAAGTCAGTGCTCAACGTTAGCTTGAAAAGGCAAATGAGTATGTTCTGGGGGACACAGTTTGAGTCTTGGCCCTTCCAGCAGCACCTTGCAGCCTTCTCAGAAGAAGTGTCCTGCCCAGATGCTCGCTGGCACTTGTCTGTGAGGCCCAGGCTGTGGCTGCTGGGAGCCACGAAAGAGTTCACCTCCTACCTCCCATTCGCTGTGGTCACAGCTCTGATATTCCCCTTGCTCCAGACCTTCCTGTGCTTTCCTTTCCAGCCCTAGAGGAGCTCTGTGTATCTCTTCCTTCCTCATGCTAGGAGCTACCAGAACCCCCAGGCCCACCCCCTCAGGTCCTCACCTCTCTAAACTCTGCTGAGAGTATGCAGCAGCAACAGCTGTAGCTGCTCTTGCTGCGCGGTGACAGCAGCCACCTTTGAGCCTCAGACCCCCCTGGAGGCCACCCCACTCCCACGCTCCCTAACCCTGCCCAGCCTTCCTTTCTGCCTCCGTTGGCACTTGTCACCTGTGGAGGACTCACAGACCTGTAGGACGTGCCCTGGAGCCTGGAGATAGAGGGAACGCTGCAGCTTTCATGACAGAGATCAGGAGGTCAAAGCACCCTGGGAAGAAATTGGATGTGCCAAACACGATGAAGGTCATCTCCAACAGGGACAGAGGTGGACTGTGGTGAGTGTGGAGCCAGGAGAGCTGATGTGTGTGGTGTTGCCACAGTGACTTGATCCTTACTGTAAGAGCTCTAACGCCTGAGATCCATCGCCTACCTTCCTTCTTTGCACAGGAACCAGATGTTCATTAGAGACTGAGCTCAGAACAGCCTGAGCCTGCTGACACCTGCCTTGTGAGCACTCAGGCTCAGGTGCAGGTAACCCAACAGCTGCTGCCTGCAGGTCTGGGAGGGCACAACAAATCCCATATGCCTGCTGGTGCAGCAGCAGCAGCTCAGCTCTCTGGATATTCACCTGTGGCCTCCAGCAGATTGCTGCTGCCAGGACAGGGGAGGACCAGGAGGGAACCCCTCCCCAGCCACCACAGAGGGCTCAATGCTGGGCAACTCTTGCTGCTCCATCTTTTACACCACCTGAGGATCTGTCCTGCCTCCTGTCCTGCTCTCTGCTCTGCTCACAAATCTGGGAGCACAGACAAAAGATCAATGTCTCTGTCTAGCTGACAGGCCACCTTCTGCCTCTAGGTATCCTGTGCAGCAAACAGTGCTCACTAAGACAGAGATACAGAGATTCACTAACATTCCTGCTGTCACCCTAACTCACTAACATTCTTCCTCTAAGTTCTGACCTCTCTCTGGGGAGTTTTGCTCTTTCTGGTTTGTTTTTTGTTTGTGTAACAGGTTACCAAGTTTCCATAACTGTCAGTTGGGTGTCAGTGTGCAAAAGCTCTGTGCCAGCTCGTCCTGCAGTGCTCAGCAGGCTGGTGAGGTGCAGCATGCTTCAGGGACTCTCGCCCAAAGCTCATTCTGCGCTCTCAGCTTTCAGTGCGGACCTTGGTCGTGACCCACAGAGTCCTTCCCTTTCTCTATTAACTTCTTAGCATTGCTGAGCATGTATTGGCCCTCTCTGCTGCCTGCCTACCTTGGCTTCCAGCTTCCCTTTCCCACCAATGAACTCCTCTAACAAGCAGTAAGCCACAGAGGACGGGGAGAAAGCTGCTAATGTGAGGAGGAAGAAGAAAGAACTTTCCACCCTGTCTTCATGCAGGCTTTGCAGCTTAGCAGTGGTAGAGCTGAAGAGCAGATGAGTTGGATGCCAGGATGGAAACTGAGCTCTGTGTATCTATCCAACCCTTGCATGAGACACTCTGCTCCACTTCACCTGACCTCCCAATTTGAGATCATGCCCTCTCTGTTCCTGGTGAATGCACCTGGGGCTGAGCAAGCTGGGGATCTATAAACCATCCTAAGGAGAAAAGCAGGTCCACATTTCCTCATTTGACCAAGGTCTACTGGATTGAGGCAGCATTTGGGGAAGAACAGAACAGAAACCCTGCAAATGCCTGGCATCAGACACACAGAGCTGTTCTTCCTAATAAAGAAAGCTGGCATCACCCCTCCTCCTGGGACACATAGAGAGCTGGCATCACCCCTCCTCCTGGGACACATAGAGAGCTGGCAGGGCCCCCTCCTCCTGGGACACATAGAGAGCTGGCAGGGCCCCCTCCTCCTGGGACACATAGAGAGTTGGCAGGACCCCCTCCTCCTGGGACACATCTCTCACCACCTCTCTGCCAGGGCTGAAGAAACACCTCTGTAAAGGCTGTGCAGAGGCTTGGCAGGAGGCTCGGAGCATTCGTCCTTGGCTAATACTTAAGTCCTCCTCCGCCAGCAGGGACCACAGATGGTTCACCACCATCTTGCGTGGCTGTGTGGCCTGGTGGGAAGCAGCTTCTCAGCAGCGTGTGCCTGCAGTGCACAGATGCTGCTGTGGAACAGAAGCGCAGCCCCAAGCCCAAGCCCCGCAGGCACTGTCCGCAGCGGGGGCGGCAGCGCAGAGGCAGAGGCTGCCAGCGCTCCCTTTCTCCGTGGGGGCAGGGCAGCTGTGGCCGCGAAGCCCAACCCAGCCCAGGCAGTTTTAACACCGAAGGCCAACGAGTGGTCCTGTTTCATTCTGCAGGAGCCGAAGCACTACTCCAGCTCCTCACTGCCGCAGCTCAGCTGCATCCCTGCAAGCCCAGCCCTGTCCTGGCTTCACCTCCAACCGCCTGCACGTTCCGAGCCTCCCCTCGGCCCCTGCCTCCCGGCACCCCATAGTCACTGCCCCGGGCCCTCTCTCGACTTCGCTCTACCACTGTCTCGGTGTTCGCAAGCAGCACGGCAGGAAGCAGCCCTGTGAGCCCCATGGGGCACAGGAGCCCTCGCTGCTGGCTGCAGTGCTCTGCACCGGTTGCAGCAGTCCGTGCAGCCTGCGGCACCGGGACAACCTAGCACTCAGCTGCTCTCGGCCCAGGCTTACAGCACACAGGGGTGACCGAAAAAGAAGCTTCCCCTCCCTGTCCCTCACCCACAGCCACCCGCAGCCACCCCCCACCGCTTCCTTCCGTCTGCTCTCCGCAGTGCTGCGGCCTCGGCACTTTCCCCGGGGCTGCAGCAGCCTCCAGGCTCCATTTCCCACACCACTGCTTCGGGGCTTCTTTTGCTCCTCAGCACGTTGCCCTTTGACACCTGATGAAGATTTTGCTCCCTCGGCACAGCTGCAGAAGTTAATAAGTTACCTGCTGCTGACTCTGGACTACCCAGGCCAGCCGGGGGGGCAGCTTCTAACCGCCAGCACCAGCCAGGGCAGTTTTGCCCAGCTGGCTCCTGTGGGCAGAGGGGAGCTGCTGCCCCACTGGAGAACAGGGGCACAAGGGAGGCACTTGTAACACAGGTTAGGGTTTGCTTTGTTATGAGACCTGTATTTTTGTTCCCCCTGCTGATTTCTCTTCCTACGTTCATTGTTTCTGCAACCACTTCCACACTTCTGCTTTCTGTTTCAGTGAGATGAAGTCCATGAAGAGTTTCCTGCGTGCTACATTGGCTTAGCTCCCCTCCATTGATTGTTCCAGCCCTTCTAGCACATTCCAATCGTTTCAATGTACATGGGAGTTATTTTTAGGGATTTCTATTTCTACAGTCACACTTGTCCACTAATAACCCTGCAGCCATGGACGGGGCTGGCTGCTCAGCCCCCCTCAGATTTGTTCTGCTCCCTGCTGCTGGCTTCATTGAGAGGCTTTGATCTGAGGGAGGTCCATAAATCCTTTGCTGTGTATGGATGCTCTGATTACAAATATTGGCATCCTGTCACTCTGCAAGCAGAAGGGAATGGTCATGACCAGGTTAGAAAAGGATCCACCTAGGTCAGCACCCTGTGTGCCACAGCGGCCAAGGGCAGGCAGCTGGCACAGGAAAGGAGCCAGCACATACAGCAGCTCTCCTGGCTGCTCTCCTGGCCTCCATTTCTGTGCAGTCAGGAGTCTACTTGCCCACTGCTCTCAAAGGGTTCCTCTTCCATGAACTTGTCCTCTCCTGAACTCTTCCCCACGTTTCTCCTCACAACTCACACACACTGAAGGAGGAATGCCCCAGGGTAGCTGTGGTCAGCACACAGCCAAAGTGCCACTGGGAGGTACTTAGTCAGCAGAATCCCACTTGCAGGACTGAGATCAGTTTCTTTGTAAAAATACAGAGGGCAAACATTCGGACTCACCAAAACTATTTATTATAGGCCTGAGAAGATATCTTCACACCATCAGTATGCCAGGTTTGAGTGCTGTGTCCAGTTCTNGACTGAGTGGCACCAGCCCTGTGCACAGGCCAAGGCAGAGGGCAGCCCAGCTGGGGTTTCAGGATGTATCCCTGTGTTTGAAGGCAGAGAAGCTCCCTGTTGGAAGAGGCTGTGGGCACTTCTCTGCTGCTGTTTTCTGCATCCCAGTGAAAGGTACCCTGCTGGCCACCTGAAATCCCCCTCAACACCTCTGTCTCACCAGGAGAGGTGCTGTCCACTCAGTTGTAGCCCCTCTGACCCTGCTTCATGTTTCATCAAAGCTCTTACCGGAGGATCCCTTCTCTGTGCTTGCTCTCACTGTCCAAAGCACCAAGTGGAGGGAAGTACAAAAGAATCATACAATAGAATCACAGAACCAACCGGGTTGGAAGAGAGCTCCAAGCTCACCCAGCCCAACCTAGCACCCAGCCCTAGCCCATCAACCAGACCATGGCACTAAGTGCCCCAGCCAGGCTTGTCTTGAACACCTCCAGGGATGGGCACTCCACCACCTCCCTGGGCAGCCCATTCCAATGCCAATCACTCTCTCTGTCAAGAACTTCCTCCTAACATCCAACCTGAACCTGCCCTGGCACAGCTTGAGACTGTGTCCCCTCCTTCTGTTGCTGGACAGCTAAGCCCACAGATTTCTTTTCTTCCACAGCTGCATCAATGCCCCAAGCCTTGTAACCAAACACAGAGGGAACAGTGACAGTTCTCCCTCGTGCTCTACACAGCCACTCAGCACTGCTCAGTGCTCAGCCTGCCCTGCTCTCTGCGTGCTTACCAAGCACCCAGAACCTTCCCCCAGAGGCTGTCCCTAACAGACTTCTGCTGGCACAGGCAAGAGGAAGGTGGCTGCTGGGACTCACCTGGGAGCTCTGCCTCCTTCTTTCTCATTATCTTTCCTCAAACATTTCTTTGCCCATTCCTGCTTCACACTCTCTATGCCCAGCTATGCCCAGAGCCCTTCACCAGCTGTCCCACTGCCTCTGCCAGATCCTTACTACCATGGCACGTTCTGTAAACACCATGCAGAAAAAAGTACAGAGAGCATGAAAGTGGGTTTGGGACAAAAGAGATCAAACTGCTAAGGAAGAGAAAAGTGATGCAGTGTTTGCACAGTGAGCCAGCAGAGTGCTGAGCTTCACTCTGAACAGCAAGTGACTAGCAGAGAGCAAAAAGGTGAGCCAGAGTGAAGTGTGGCCTGGAGATGGAAGAGGAGTATGAGAGGAAGTGGCCTCAAGCTGCCCCACGGAAGGTTTAGGTTGGACGTTAGAAGAAACTTCTTCACTGAAAGGGTTCTCAAAGGCTGGCACAGGCTGCCCAGGGAGGTGGTTGAATCCCTGTGCCTGGAGGGGTTTGGAAGAGGCAGAGTTGTGGTGCTGAGGGACAGAGTTGAGCACCAAATTTGGCAGTTAGAGAATGGTTGGGCTAGATGATCTGAAAGCTCTTCTCCCCCAGAAGGATTCTGTGAGTGTTTTTGACATTTTCTATTGATTTTAGAAAGCTGCAGCAGCTGCTGTGCCAGAATTGTGCAGTCAGCACAGGCAGGTTTCTGCTGAGAGGTCTCTCAGTGGGCTTGCCCATGGCCAGGTTTAAGATGTGTTAGCACAGATTCCTGATGGTCCTTAGACTCATCCTAAGTGGGTCAGCAAGAGGGGAGACAAAAAAGCCAGTGGGCAGGAACCTTCCAATGCACCCCAGGATGCCCTTGGCCTTCTTGGCCGCAAGGGCACATTGCTGGCTCATGGAGACCCTTCTGCCCACCAGGACCCCCAGGTCCTTCTCCTCTGTGCTGCTCTCCAACAGCTCAGTCCCCAAGCCCCACTGATCCTTGGGGTTGTTCTTCCCCAACTGCAGACTCTGCCCTTGTCCTTGCTGGGTTTAATTCCATTTCTCCCTGCCCAGGTCTCAGCCTGGCCAGGTCTGGCTGAATGGCAACACAGCCTGAGGGCTGGCACCACTGCTCCCAGTGGTGTCATCAGCAAACCTGCTGGCAGTGCCCTCTGTGCCCTCACCCAGGGCTATGGCTGCACAGCTGGGACACCACCAACCAGGACATTCTTGTCCTCAGGGCTGCCTCCCAAGTTTGAGGCAAGGCACCCACATCACCTCACTCAGACAGTGAAAGGAGTTGCAGAGGTGCACAGTGAGTGAGCTAGCTATGAGCCCAGGCATCAGGTTCTGGAAATCTCCTCCCATCCACAGAGCTGTCTGCCAGATCCCATCCTCTGCCCTCCTCCTGCTTCTGTACCCCCTCCCCATGGCTGTCAGAATGCTCAAGCTGAAGATGCAAAGGGCAGCAGTGCCAAGCATTTACCACTAGCAGGAAGCAACCTGACCATGGAGTGAGGTCAAGCAGGTGCAGCTGAGCAGAGCTCAGCAGACCTTACTGCCAAGCAGCTGGGGTAAGCAGCACTGCCTCCTTTTGTGCCCAGCACCACAGGGTCAGCAGGGGCGAAATATGCAAAGCAGCATTTACAGCTCCCAGATCTCTTCTTGCAAAAGGTCTCCTCCAGAAACAGCTCTGATGAGCGAGCAGAGTTCAGTCCTAACCCTAAAATCCCCTGTCAGCATGTGGCAGGCTGCAGTGCTGCAGCAGCATGAGGTGCAGCTGACACGTGGGGATTGCCTCTCAGCAGTGGCACACAGGGCACAGGTCTTGCAGGGCACAGAGCTGAACACCAACCACCATGGGTGCCCTTGTGCCCAGGGCTGTCACCGAGGCACCGCAGGTAGGCAGCAAGCCAGAAGTACACACAGCAGAGATCTCCTCTGGGTCATGGCAACGTTTGGATCATGTTTGCAACAGCTCTTCCTCTTGCCATGTTTCTCCCCAGAACAAGGCTCCAAGTCTCAGTTACTGATCAGGATTACAAATGCACACAACAACCACCATGGAAAGTGGTAACTGCTTCACAGCTGTCAAAGCCACAACTGCCCCTGGCACAGCCTCACATTGGTCTTGAGCTTTTATGCCATTACAGTTCAACAAGAGACCAGATAAAGGCAGAGACCAACCTGATACTCCTCTACAGCCTAGTCCAGAGCTCTTTTAGAATGCATTTCCACTGCTCCTTTACAGCTGGAACAGCCCCAGCAGCCCAACTGTTCCTGGAGAATGCAACAGGCCAAAGCAGGCCAGCCCCAGCTCCTCCTGCTTTAGCAGTCCAGAGGCAGCACACAAGTCAAGTCAAAGAGCCAGCAGAAGACAAAGCACAATAAGCACACAATAAGCAAGAAGAGCAAAGGCAGTCCTGCTGCAGCACTGGTGGGTGAGAACAGCTGCAGCACCTCTGCTCTGCATGGACTTTGGTGTCTCCTGCANCATGACATTTCCTTTCTCCTGGTCTCCAGGGACTTTGCCTGACTGCCAGGACTGTTTAAATGCCATGGGCAGTGGCTTGGCAACTCCATCAGCCAGATCCTTGAGTTATTTTTATTTACCTGCACCTCAACAAATCATCCTAGACAGATACAGGCAGGTTGGAGCAACCTGCAAGTGTTTAGAGAGGGTGAGAAAGCAGCTCAGGATCACACCGTGCATGCCTCAAAATGGCAGAGAAATGGAGAGTCCAACACAGTGGCTACAGCCCCACCCAAGCCATCAGCCTGGGTGTGCTGCAGCTTCCAAGAGTGACTGTTGACATTTGCAGACAAAGACATTTTACATCCAGAGCTTGGTCACTGAACTTGATTAAAGCAACTTTGACATTTACAGCCTTTTTATACTGTGCAGACAGGCTGGCTTTAAGATAAAAGGAACCAGGCTTGTCCATGCTCCCTGAGGTATCTGAAGTGCTGCTCTTTGTCCTTTGGCAGCCACGAGGGATGGTTAAATAAAGCAATTAAGTCCCAGGAACTTCCACGTCCGTTGAACTCCTCCACAGTGCGAACAGACCTTGAGGACCAGGCCTGGCAAGCACACCAGGGCTGCTCACACCTGGGGAGGCTGCAGGGCTGGCTTGGCTGCCATCAGCTGGCTTTTGGAAGATGGAAGCTCTGTGTGCTCCTCGGGTTCACCCCAGCAGAATGGAGATGAGTCTGGCCACCAGGTGCACGCTGAGGCTGTTCCCCAGCAGGCGGTAGCGCTGCTTTGCTGTCACTTGGGCAGGAAAGCCTGGAAGGGAGAGAGCAGGAGGTCAGCTCAGGGCTGCTGCCAGCTCCAGGTGCCAGGCACAGCTACCACACACTCCTGCCAGGGCTTGCTATGAGCAAGGCTTGCTCAGGGAGCAAGCAGCTCCACCATCCTCCCTGCCATGCAGCACTGGTCCTGTCAAACACACTCAGGAGCACAGCACCTGGCACGGCCTCGCCTGGGGAGTCCACAGCCTGGCAGGGAGAGGGCAGCTCCAGTAAAAACTGAACTGGCCCAGGTCACAGAATCATACAATGGTGTGGGTTGGAAGGGACCTTAAAGCTCATCTACTTCCAAGCTCCCTGCCATGGGCAGGGACACCTCCTACCAGAGCAGGTTGCCCGAGGCCCCAGCCTGGCTCTGGCTTTCAACACTGCCAGGCTCGGAGGCCCCCTAGCTCCTCTGGGCAGCCTGTTCCAGTGCCTCACCACCCCCATGGGGAATGGCTTCCTAATGTCTAATCTAAGTCCAGTTTGAAGCCATTGCTCCTCACCCTGTCACTCCCAGCCCGTGTCAGAAGTCCCTCCCCAGCTCTCCTGTAGCCCCCTTCAGGTGCTGGAAGGCTGCTCTAAGGTCTCCCCAGAGCCTTCCTTTCCCTGAATAGCCCCAGCTCTCAGTCTGGAGAACCTGGAGATGCTCCAGCTCCTTGATCAGCTCTGTGGCCTCCTCTGAACTTGCTCTGACAGTTTCATGTCCTGGTGCTGGGGGCTCCAGAGCTGCAATACCTGCCCAGGTGTTGTGAAAGGGCTGTGCTGTGCACTGAGCACACAAAGGTGACCAAGCTTCTGAGAAGGAGGCTGCCAGCAGCCCACTGCTGTGCTGTAAGCTTGCACTCCTGGCTTACCTCAGCTAAAGGCATTTGTTTCAAGCTGAGTGACAGATGAACAACAGTGGTGTTGATTCAGCCATCAAAGTCATTTGCTAAACCTCTGAGAGTTGCTCCCTGCTAAGTGGAGCCCCAGGTCAGCAGCGGCAGCTGAGCTGCACACTGTGTGCAAGCAGTGAGAGCAAGGTGAGCCCCAGGAAAGCCCTCAGCAGAGAACAAGGCTGCACAAGGCTGAGCCAGGGGTGCAAAGCTGAGGAGGAGGTGTCTGGGAGAAGTTGTTGCACCTCTCTCTGCCAGACATCAATGCCTCAGATGAGGACTCTTTGGTAAACACATCTTGTGCCAGCTCCATCTATCCACTCTGCCCAGCCTCCCAGCACTCACAGCTGGGCACCCACTCCTTGGCCTGGGAACAATCCCTGGCCCTCCCACACACCTCCCTAGGTGGAGTTCTCACATTAAATCACTGAATAAGGTACAGACTCCACACATTCTGAAGAGGGCACAGAGATAAATCTGTATCCAGGCACAGACATGCACTTACTGCCCAAGAAGCTTATCTCAGCAGTTCAGTTTCTTCTCCTGCCTCTTGGCAACTGAAAACTTCCATTTATTTTCAGGCCTTCCTGTGTCCTCTACCCCAAGCCTCCTCTATCTGCCCTGTAACATCCTCTTGCACCTTCTACCCTCTTAGCACAGGAGTAGCCAACATCAGAAGGGCAGATTTAACAGCTGGCAGGCTGGCACTTGCAAAGCTCTCACTCTACCACTGAGGCTGTGCCTCTGATGATTCTGTGGTGCTGACAGCACCACTGCCAGGTTGTGCTGGCTTCTCACTAGGCTGGCATACATCACTAATGGAAACAGGGCAGAGCCATCCTGCCATGGGCATTCTGCAGGCAGGGAACAGGGCAGAGCCATCCTGCCATGGGCATTCTGCAGGCAGGGGACAGGGCAGAGCCATCCTGCCATGGGCATTCTGCAGGCAGGGGACAGGGCAGAGCCATCCTGCCATGGGCATTCTGCAGGCAGGAGGCAGGTTGAAGAGGCTCTCTAGTTCAGTGCTGTTGCAGAGGCCCAGAGCCATGGCTACAGCATCTCCTGGAGCTGCAGTGCAACTGCTGTTAGACACAGAGGTGTTACAAGCACCTCCAAAGCAGCCAGTGCTAAGCATGCAGTGTGGCTGTGGCTCTGGATGTCACAGGCTGGCAGAGGCCATCCCTGTTGTCAGACAGAACTGCTCAGCCATGGTTCTGCTGCTAACACTGCAGCTGATAACAGCACCTGGTCACTTCCAGAACTGGTGGGTCAGGATCAAAGGCAGAACAGAGAGGCCTCCTCAGACACTGGGCAGCTGTACAAGAGTGACTCTGCTGCCACTCAGCTTCATACCAAACACAATGTCCATGGGTAGCTCAGTGCTCAGCTGAGGGTTACTGCTCTGTCCCCTCCTCCCCACAGCTGCAGCCCCACAAGATGCAGCAGCGCCCTTGGCCTGCAGCCCAGCCCTTGGCACTGCCCAGAGCCACTGAGTGTTGTCAGTGCTGGCAGCAGCCACTGCCTGCGAATGTGGCCTGAGCACTAGGCCATAGGTCAGGTTCCCCCAGAGCTCCTGGAGTCCTCCAAACATCCATTTCTTTATTGCCTGGGTTCTGCCCCTCTCAAACACAAGCAACACTAACCCTGCCAGACCTCTCAGAGACCAGAGATCTGGAAAACAGGCTGTGCTTAAAAATGGGCAATTCTGGGCTCCAGAGGCAGCTCCAGCAGCACCAGGAACCCATACAGATCCAATCCGGCCCTGCTCAATTCAACTCTCCTCCCATCAGCCTACAGCAACACAGAACAGAGCTGTGCTAAGAAAAATGTCCCCTCCCTGGAGGTGTTCAGGCCAGGCTGGATGTGGCCTTGAGCAGCCTGGTCTAAGGGAAGGTGTCCCTCCCCATGGCAGGGGGTTGGCACTGGATGATCTTCAAGGTCCCTTCCAGCCCAGAGCCTATGAAGAACCCCTGCATGTTGGCATGCACCTCAGCAGGCTGCTGCAGGCACTCAAACACATCAGCTTAGTGCTGCAGGCACTCAAACACATCAGCTTAGTGCTGGCACCGCTCATGTTTGGCTTTTCAACCTCAGTCACTTTCTGTGCATGTGGAAATGTTGAATGCAACTGCAAAGGAGAAAGTGACTGCAAAGTGCAAGAGAAAGGAATACAGGAAAGCCATCAGCACTCCTCAGAACTTAAGCCACTGAGGAGGTCCAGAAAAAGTGGCACCAGCTGCTCGAGGTCAGTGGTGCCTTCTCTTGGGGTGCTTGCGTGGCACACCCAAGTGCTGTGCTGGCAGCAGGCTGAGCCCCTTGGCAGGCCACACATCTGTACCAGCCACACTTCTACCTTCCCTCCTTGCAAGGGCACCTCTGGGGAGTTCATTCAGCCTTCACTCTGGCTGACCCATGTGCCAGGTACTGCTACTGCTGAGTTGTGTTCCTCAGCTCCCTCCTTCTGCACAAAAGCAGTTAGGAAAGGAAGTGCCTGACCAAGGCTTGCCTTTTCTAGAGCCCAGACATGACTTAAGGGATCACTGACTGAAGAGTTTGATCACTCCTGAAGAAGGATCTGTATCTGCTGAAACTCCATGTCCGTTAGCAGCTACAGATGTGTGGAAGGGAGACTGCAAGCAGCTCAGGCACCAAAGACCACCAAGGGACCTCCTAAACTGGCAGCTGTTGACTTACCACGGCTGAGTCATGCTGACTGCTGAGCAAACAGCTGCAACTTCCAACAGAAGTACCCTTCAGCACCACCCAGCACAGAAGCACTTCCCTTGCAAAGGCTTTCTTCCTAGCCCCTGCAGATAAACCTAAGCACAGAAGCTGGCTCTTACAAAAAACAGACTAGTGGGAACTGAGGGGAACTCTGGGTTAGACAAACCACAAGAATCAGGTCCGAAGCAAAGTGCAAAGCGAAGAGCATGGCTTTTAGTCCCCAGTACAGAGCACAGCCTGGCATTCCTGCAGAGGAGCACCTACCAAACTCCAGGGGGAATCCATGCAGGTTGGCTATTTCTCTTGGGGTGAAGTACCTCAGCTTCAGCAGTGACAGCTTCTCAAGCTTCTCCTCTTCTGGCAGCTCCTCGATGCCCTTAAACACTGATTCGAGCTGTGAAGAATATTCAGGCCAACAGGTATCAGTGGTGCAGCCCACCCAGATCCAGCTTAGCTACACCAATATTAATGAGGCAATTAAAGGACTACAAACAGTTGTTAATCACAGCCCCAGTGTAAGGCCCCAGCAGCCCATCCAGAGGAATCCAGCTGGCTGGGTGCAGCTGCTTGGACACATTTCCTTTGAGATTACCTGGAATCATAAAACTGCATTTTTTAATGCTGAGAGCTGCCAGAGAACACTGGTGAGCAGCACAGCAGTGTGGGACAGGAGCTGTGTAAAGCACCTCTGAATGATGCTTCATTGCTACATTGACTCCTACCTTCCCCAGTGCCAAAACACCACTTTGTGGGGCACTTGCACCAACAGCAGAGCTTTGCAACATACTGAGTCTTCCCAGGTAGACACTGGCTTTGAATTCAAACATGCTGAGCATCTGACACAATTGGCTGGACCAGCTCTGTACAGCAAACTGCCCCAGCTGCACTGCACTGCAGGGCACTCCCAGAATGAGTCCTTTTGACTGTGTCCACTCAGCCCCAGGAACCTTCTGTATGACACTGCAGATAATCAAGAAGCAGCGACTCAGATTCTCCCCACAGAGAGGCACAGATGGCTTTGATTTAAATAAACTATTGTTTAGGAACACAAAGTAAATACATTGGAAGTTCAATTGCTACCAAAAAGGGAGAGGTCTTATAATAGAGTAACAAAGCAGAAAACAGACCCCCCCAAGTTTCCAAACAAGTCACTCTCCTGTGTCATTCTACAGCCCCTTACCTGTACATCCACTGCTGTCTGCAGCACTGAGCCTGTGCCCTCCACGTAGTGTCCATACCTGAACAACAGCAAGCTGCAGTTAGTGTCTGCACCAGGCCCTGCAACCCTGACAGCTGCAAAGAAACAGGGAGGTGATTTGGGTTCCTTTGCTCAACAAGCAGCCTCCTGGGCAGAGAAAGCAAAAGGCAGTGCTGGCCCTTGGAGTGCAGCAGCCCCTGGAGACGTTCTGTGGTGGCAAGTCTGCAGCCAAGGCACCAGGGCTTGCCCACACTGCTGCCCTCCCCAACACCACCAGAAAGCCATGCAAGAGCCAGGATGTCCTCCAAACAGGCCAGCTCCACTGCACAAACCAATTCTACCTTCAGGCAGAATGTGCTAAAGGCCAAATGGTCCCAGGGCTCAACTCAGCTCTCCATTCTTGAAGGAGGAACATTAGTGTGAGCCTCCAACCTTTACATCAATGGGTAAGGGCAAAGGGGCTCAGTCAGCTTTACTTTTGGGTTGCTGGTGGACTTTCATAGAGGTCAGGCATGGGGGAAGGCCAGGTGCATCCAAAGTGTGC
Organism: Ramphastos sulfuratus; assembly: GCA_013399055.1. Lineage (NCBI taxonomy): Eukaryota > Metazoa > Chordata > Aves > Piciformes > Ramphastidae > Ramphastos > Ramphastos sulfuratus. Next base: position 15,497 of record WBNM01013991.1, read on the forward strand.
CCAGCAGGTCTAGGGAGGTTCTACTCCTCCTCTGCTCTGCCCTGCTGAGACCATACCTGGAATACTGTGTCCAGTTTTGGACTCTCCAGTTCAACAGAGATCTGCTGGAGAGAGTCCAGCAGAGACCTAGGAGGATGCTGAAGGGACTGGAACATCTCTGCTGTGAGGAAAGGCTGAGAGCCCTGGGGCTGGTTGGGCTCGAGAGGAGAAGGCTGAGAGGGGTCCTGATCAGTGTCTATCAAGATCTGAGGGGTGGGTGTCAGGATGAAGGTGCCAGGCTCTGCTCAGTGGTGTCCTGTGATAGGACAAGGAACAACAGGTACAAGCTGGAACTCAGGAGGCTCCACCTCAAGGTGAGGAGAAACCTGTTTGGTGTGAGGGTGCTGGAGGCCTGGGACAGGCTGCCCAGAGAGGCTGTGGAGTCTCCTCTGCAGACTTTCCAAACCCTCCTGGATGCGTTCCTGTGTGACCTGCCCTAGGTGGTCCTGCTCAGGCAGAGGGGTTGGCCTGGATGATCTCTGGAGGTCCCTTCCAACATCAGAGCAGTAGAAGAAAGAAGAAGCAAGCAAGCAAACAAGTAAGTCCAACAGGCAGTAAGCAAGTCTAAGACTCTCAAACTCTATGCTGGCTCTTTGGGCTGCTCTGCAGTTGGCTGCACACCAAGTTTGCTCTGCAGTCTCTCCCAGGCTATCATTTCAATACCATCCAGGGCTCTCAGAAACATGCTTTGCTGATGCAGCCACAGCAGTGTTGGAATGGCCTGAGCAGGGAGAGTCTGAGTCAAGTCAGCAGAAGGCTTCTGCAGAGCAGGTGAGCTCTGGAGGAATCCCCACAGTGCAGGGCTGGAGTCTGCACCAACCCTCACCAGACACCATCCTCTCCTTCTACTTGCACATCTCTAGAGAGAGCGACGAAGGTCTTCTGCTCTGCACAGGGCTAAGCCTTCCTTACTCCAGGGACTGGAGGAATGGGTCCCTGCAGCACAGCCACACTCAGCACAGTCCTCTGCAGGGCTGCTCCTTCAGCTTCAGAGTCCCCTGCGAGAGCAGCACTCACTTGATAATGAAGGGCTGCAGAGCTGCTTTAGGGTCAGAACAAAAGGTACTCCCAGAGGCAGGCTGAAGCACATGGAGTGGAGCTGTGCTGCAAAGTGCATTCTGGAAACGTTACAAGCTCAACAGCACAGCACAGCCAGCACCCAGAGCCTCAGCACCTCGCAGCAGCTGATCCTATGCAGCTGGACACACCTGTGGCAAAAGAAATACTCCAGGATACATTCCAAAGTGGTGTTTCAGAGCTGTACTGGGGGAAAGAATCTCTTCATGCTGTATAAAATACCCCAGTCTAGGCATGAGAGGACAGCACTCATACAGGAGAGCCTCTGGCTGCTCTGGGGGCAGAGTGTGCCAGGTGTTCTAGAAGAGCTGTGAGCAGATGGCCAGCATGAGCTGCACTGCTATTCATCAGCACTGCAGCTGCTGACTACAGGAAAATGAACATTTCTGCCTGAGAACATAATCAAAGATGGCAATTTTTGCCACAGTAAGAAATGATCCATTGATTTTGTGACATTTCATTCCCAGTCCTAATGAAAGAAGTTGGCTTAAGAACTGACAAGTCCTCAATTTTCATGTGACCAAGGATTTCTCCCACTCTTTAATTCTGTAAGCTTCCGAGAAAACCTTTTAATTTCTTGGACATAATATATGATTTCTGGGTATATTCTGTGCTATGCCTACCAAAAAGGTCACTTGCACAATGCTGGAGATGACTTCTGCAGCTAATGTCATAGTTTCAAAACGTTTGGCTTCTCTTCTCAACAGCATAAGGAGTTCAGCAGCAGGTCCAGGATGACTACACCTACAGGAGCTTGCTCTGTGCTGCAAAAGGCACAATTCCTTCTCACAACTTCAGCCACTACAGACATCTTCTTGAGAGGAACCCTGCTGCTGGCAGTTCCAAGGAGCTCAGCAATCCCCTTCCAATTGCCTGAGAGACCAAGGTCAGGACCATCTGCTCAATGTCATCACAGCCCATCACATTCTGCCCCATGCTCCACCAGAGCCTCTCAGAAGACAGACAGGAAGGCAAAGAACCCTGATGGAATACTGGTGTCAGAGGTCCAGAGTTAGCAAGGACTGGAGAAGACACACCTGGATTGGCCTCATCACACAAACCTTGCTGGAAGTGTTTGAGGGCCAGTCAGAGCTGAGGGAAGCCTTCCCCCCAGGCTCAGAGCTGGTAACCAGTATGACTGCTAAGACACCAGACTGGCATCTCAGCAGAGGGACTCTGCACTACCTGGGGGCTGCTCTGCTCCCTCCTACGTCTCACACTTCACAGAAACACAAACACAGAACTCCCAGAACACAGACAGCAGTGCCTTACCCTGGCCTCAGAACTGACTTGGATGAAGCCTGAACTGCAACTCTAACCCTTCTCTTAAAGAGGAGCTGTCAGTTAGCATAGAAGCATAGAGTGGTGTTGGCTGGAAAAGCCCTCTAAGGTCATCCAGTCCAACCAGTGACCTAATATCACCACAGCCACTAATCCACGTCCCCAAGTGCCATGGCCACAGGTTTCTTGAACACCTCCAGGGATGGGGACTCCACCACCTGCCTGGGCAGCCTGTGCTAATCCCTGACCACTCTTGCAGCAAAGAAACTTTTCCTCTTCTCCCTAGTCTCAGATGATAGAAGAGACCAACCCCCACCTCACTGCAACCTCCTTTCAGCCTCTTCTCCAGGCTTCTTCCCCCAGCTTCCTCAGCTGCTTCTCCCCAGCCCTGTTCTCCAGACCCTTCCCAGCTTTGTGGCTCCTCTCTGGACATGCCCCAGCCCCTCAATGTCCTTTTTGGAGTGAGGGGCCCAAAAGTGAATCCAGTACTCAAGGTGTGGTCTCACCAGTGCTGAGCACAGAGGGACAATCTCTTCCCTGGTCCAGCTGGGCACAGTATTCCTGCCTTCAGGCCAGAGTGCTGTTGCAAAACACAGTCACAACCCACCAAGACATATTCCAGTGAAAACACAAGTGGCCAGTTTATTTTTGGTGGCACTTACATAATACATGAGAAATGCAAGAGATCATTCTGGCCTTTTATTTTTAAAATTTGCCTACAGATCCCAAAAGATGCTGAGTCCACCACAACCCAAAAGAACAAGGCTTGGCCTTAAAGATCACCTGCCATGGCCAGAGACAGCTCCTACCAGACCAGGTTGCTCAGGGTCTCCCCCAGCCTGGCTTTCAATACTACCAGCCTTAGAGCCTCCACAACTTCTCTGGGCAGCCTGTTCCAGTGCCTCACCAGCCTCATGGGGAAGAATTCCATTCTCATGTCTAATTTAAATCCAGTTTCTTCCAGTTTGAAGCCACTGCTCCTCCTCATGCTGTCACCCCATGCCTTTGTAAAATGTCCCTTTGTTGAATCATTCTGAGAATTAGAAAGAAATCCACAGTAACTTGAAAAACTCACTGATAGAGAACACAAAATTCCAGGTGCTTTCCAAAGCAAAGCACCAAGAGGCACAGCTCCTGGCTGCCTGCCTCTGAGGTTTCCCAACACTTCACGGCCTCCAGCAGGCAAACTGAAAGTGGCAAGGGACAAATCAGGAAGCTGCTAGACAGGGCAGCAGACACGATCTGCTCCATCAGATAAGAGTTGAAATGCATCAGGCATGCTGGGTTGATGACAACCCACAGCTATTCTGAGCTACACAGCTGAAGCACCCAAGCCCTCAGCAGAGTGTGCGGCGCAGACAGCTTCACCAAGGAACAGATCTGTCACGCATGCCACTGCCACTTCAGAGAGCAGTAAAACTCTGATGGATCAGTGCTGCAGCAGCCTGCTGCAGCCACAGTTCTGCAGGGGAATGAAGTGCCTGTGAAGGTCAGCACCAAATGGCACTCTCTTCTGGGAAGCTTCTCTGGAGCAGGAACACGCTGTGCTGCCAGACATCCTCGCACTCCTGGGCCAGGAAGCACAGCATAGCAGCAGATGTGCCTTTCTAGGTGAAACAGCTCTCCTTGGCTTTGCAGGACTGAGCACACTGAACGTGTCAGGGCCTGGCTCAGCAAGACACCTCCTCTGCAACTTACCCTTTGGTGAAGCAGGTGGATCTGCGGCAGGAGGGTTTAACAATGTCCAGCAGGAAAGCATAGCGCAGCAGGGACTTTGCTGGTAATAAATACTGACTCTTCTCTTCATCCTCCTCTTCCAAGAAGTCTTCCAGCATTTGAATAGAAGAATCAGTGTCTTGAGCCTCCTTCCTTGCCATTTCTTCTATAGTTTCAAGCTTGAAAAGAAAAGCTCCTTTTGGCAAACTGCTTTTGCTGCTGCACTCAGGACCAGCGTCTGAATCCAGACTCTTTTCTTCAGAAGAGGAGGAAGAAGTAGCTTCACCCACTTGGTCAGCAGCTTTGTCCTTGTCTAAGCCTTCTAGATCCTGATCTGGGAGTCTTGTCAAAATCTAGGACCAAAATGCGATTAAAAAACAGAAGACCTGCATCTGATGAAGACCTTGACAGCAGATTCTGCAGCAAGAACTCCTTCAGAGGTGGAGTAGAGCAAGCAGCCACTCAGTTACTGCCACGGAGATCCCAAAACATGTTAGCATCAGGTTTTGGGATCAGCAATGATATCAGGAATGACAAAAGGGCATTCCCCAGGCTGTGGGAAAGGGAGCAGAATCCATTGGTTTCTAGCCCACTGTCAGCCACCGTGCCCCAAGCATCCAGATATGCCCAAGGCACTGGCATGAAGTTCAGTGCCCAGAAAGCTCAGCACCCAGCCCGAGAACCAGAGGCAAGCTTGAACTTCCCTGCTGGTATCACTTTTCCCTCTCTCCATCCATCAGCACACACCACCCAACTCAAAATGCAGCACCCTGTCTCTGTGGAACGAGGCAGACTCCAGTACTCCCTGGCACACTCACCTGCCCAGGTGCTCGAAAGGGAAAGGGGTCCTGGTGCCGCCGTGCCAGCAGGAAGTACCGCAGCCTGGAGTTGGGAATGCCGAGCTGCAAGCAAGACCCACAGACCCAGAGCATGGCATCAGAGAGGGAAGGTGACCTACAGCCCCTGGTACAGCTTGTCTGCCATCACACACAGTAACAGCACCATGCCACATGAATGTATTTCCTACAGCCCAGGTGCTGCCAAGCACACAAGCGGGCAGCTATTCTCTGCACCGCGGGGCCGTTGCCTTCTCTGCCAACCGACAGCAATGCAAACTCGTGTGCAAGGGGAGAAGAGAACTGCCACTCAGCAGGGTCTCCTGGGACAGCTACTACCTGTCACCTATCAACAGCAAGGCAAAAAGGCATCTCCTTCCCCTTCTGAACGAGGAAATCAGACACCCAGCAGTGAAGAGAACAAATGCCCACAGGTTTGCAAGCTACTCTCTGCCAGTTGCTCTCAGGCACCTACAGCCCTTTGCTCCTGCTTTCAGCCTTGTGCAACCCCCAGTGCCTCTCAACGCTTCAGCTGCCAGGGCAGCTTGCAAGCAAAGCCCCTTCCCCACAAATGAGAGTCACATTTTCAGTGCTGGGACACACACACATCAGCCTGAAGCAGTGGGGCTCAAGCAGGCAAAGCCACCCTCTGCTCCTGGTGTCAATCCCTGTGCTCCTACCCAGCACAGGCAGGAGCGGAGCAGCACAGGAATAGGCTCTGAACAGGAACAGCAGGACCCTGGTGAGACACCAGAAATCATGCCAGGTGGCTTCCTCATTCTAAAGAGCATCTTCAGCTCTGGGCACAACTCTTTTCACAGGATCACAGAGCCCCAGAGTGCCAGGCTGGAAGGGACCCAAGGATCCCCTGGGCCAACCTCCCTAGGGGATGGTTTCATTGAAACAAGCTGGGCCAGCGTCCTGGCAAGCCAAGTCTCACAACTGACCAAGGCAGGGAACAACTCTATCTAACTGTCTAACATAATGAGATGATCCTTAAGGTCTCTTCCAGCCCAAACCATTCCACCATTCCATGATCTGCAGTGTGCAGGGCTCAGTGCAGTTAGGTGAAGAGTTTCGCTACTCACACAGGTTGGAGACAAGAGGAACTCCTGGTGTTCAAAGCCACAGGCACCCAGCGTTCGCAGGAGCTCAGCCCTGCAGGGACAGGAGCATGGAGGCACTCATTGCCTGCAGGCAGACCCGGGGCCTGCTCCACCCTCGCCACCAGCAAGGCAGCGCCTGAGGCACTCAGCACTGCAGGGATGGGCAGAGAACGGCAAAGCTGGAGTCACGCCCTGCTGGCCCTGGGAGCAGCAGTCAGAGTCCCCCGGCACTGCCGCTGCAGCACACTCAGAGCCCTCCGGCACTGCTGCTGCATGCTCACAGAGCCCTCCAGAACTGGCACTGCACGCTCACGGAGCCTCA
>WBNM01013992.1:14256-48947 GCA_013399055.1 Ramphastos sulfuratus
GTCGGGGGGGGGGGGGGAGAAACCTCCACTGCTGGGAACTCTGCCTAATCGGGGCACAGATTAGCTCCCTGCTTTTGCCCAGCCCAACCGGGATGGCTCCTGCGGGCACTGAGGCTGTGGTTGCCCCTGCCCGGGGTGGGGGACTGCTCTGTGCCCATCCTACTGCCAGCAGGAGCCCAGCAGGGTCACACGAGGCTGATGTGCTCCTAAGGAGCTGCCACGTGTGAGAGAAGATTTTGGAGGCGATGGTCACCACCCAGAGCAGTTGGCAGAGGAAATGGTGGCTCCTCTGCCAGCCTCCCCCAGGACTGTGGGGACTGTCACCTCTTGTCCAGGCACGGTGACAACCTGGGACCATGGGGACTGTCACCCTTGGCCAGGCTCAGTGACACTCCAGCCCTGGCTCAGTGCAGGGTGGCTCAGAGCCAGGAGTGATGCTGTGCCCCAGGGATGGTGAGAGCCAGGTGAATGGCTGCCAGGGAGTGCAAGCTCATGGCTGTGCCCATTGTTTCCCATCTCCCCTGGCCATGGTGGGGGCATCTTGGCAGGTTTGTGAGGAGCTCAGCTTGGTAGCACAGGGTTTGTGTATCCCTTGGCACCGGGCAAATGCCCACGGGGACACCTCAGCATCCCCAGAGGATGGGAACAAACTGGGCTGAGGTCCCCATGCACTTGCACACCCCCCGAGGTAATCAATCCCCATCCTTAAGCTGCAGGCTGAGAAATGGAGCCCAGGAGGAGCCAAGAACAGTGCCCAGGCAGTCCCAGGGCTCCCACTGGGCAAATCTCTCCCCACTGCAGCACTGAGAGGTGTCAGCTGCCCTTCCTCCCCCTCCTCTGCTCCTTCACCCTCCTCCTGCAGCCGCAGTGTGGCAGGTGGTGAGTGATGCTACTGCCACAGCCCAGCCTGGCTCCCAGTCTGGGCAGCCTGCTCTGACTGGGGCTTCTGGGGAAGATGGGTGGCTCAGTAGGGTGACCTGCCATGGGCTGACATGCCATGGGGCAATGTGGCATGGGGACCCTGCAAATCATTGTGGGATCTGCCAGCAGTAAGGGCTGGCAGGGAAATAGGAGGATGAGGAGGGTCCAGCTGAGCCAAGTCTCCATGAACAGTGAAGTTTTGGGGTTCCCCCCTCACAGCAGAGCTGTGTGCCTCATCCTATCCCCTTGAGTGCCCATTTGATCTGTGCCAAATGTAGCAACTGACTGGTACCTATGGGCACAGTGGATCTCATGCTGCTTCCTGCCCACCCTGAGCCCCAGGGTGCTGTGAGCATCCCCTGCCCCATGAGTTCCAGTGGGATGGAGCTGGGGATGTCCCAGGACACCTGGCACAGAGCAGCCACCTCTATGCTGCTCCACAGGTGTCAGGGTAAGGTGGGACCACACTGGGTGCCCCAGGAGTTGGTGTAGCCAACTCAGGAACCATAGAACCATGGCACTGTTGAGGTTGGAAGAGGCCTTTGAGATTATCAAATCCAAGCACTCCCCCAGAGCTCAGTCCCACCGCTGCTGCTGAGCCACTTCCACTAACCCACGGCCCTCAGCACTGCACCCAATGAGCTTTTCTAATCCCTCCAAACATGAGCACTCCATCACCTCTCTGGGCAGTCTGTTCCAGTGCCTGAGAACCCTTTCTGGGAAGAACTTTTTCCTAATCTCCAACCTAAACCTCCCCTGGCACAACTCGAGACCAGGTTACCTTCCCCCTGCCCTGCTCCCTTAACCCCCCCAGCTCTGTCTGCAGGGGCTGGGAGCCCCCCAGGCACAACCTCACTCATTCCACTGCAGCTTCCAAGCGTGCAGCTTGATTTTTTTACCTTTTGAACACCCGCACACACCCCCCAGTTGGCAGCAAGAAGAGGCTGAGCCAGGTTCAAACGCTGGGTGCAGGCACGGGGCAAGTCCCCTCTCCAGTTGTGCCTTGCCTGGAGCGGGGCTGAAGCCACCGCGGCAGAAGGAGGCGATCATTAGAGCTCCTCCGCGCATCCTTTCCGCCGCCGGCCCCGCGCTATTTTCTTTAGTCTTTTATTTACACTTTATTGCTCTTGTTTTTGCAGCGGCAGGCGCTGCTGGAGTGCACAGAAATCCTTCAGATCTCGGCTGGCAGCAGAGCTCTGCCTAATCATAGTCATTATCTGGAAGCAGGTAATGGGCATCTTTCCCATGTTAATTTGGAAACAGAATCAGCCAGAGCAGGACACCGGGGACGGAGCCTGCTCCCAGCGGCCGCCGTTGCCTTCCCGGTGTCTCTGGGTGCTGGCAGCGTCGGTGGGTACCGGCTGCCACGGCAAGGTGGGTTTGGGATGAGGGCACACACAACCCTCGGCACGGCGGCTTGTGCTGAGCTTGGTGGCTTCAATAAATCAGTCAGGAAGGGGCTGCTGGCTGGCATCCCGCATGGCCAGAACCCATCCTTGCTGCCGCAGCAATAAAATCCCCGAGCCTTGGCTGGTTGTTTGGGGAGGAGGAGGATGGTAGCTCTCCCTCCTCCCAACGCCCGGCGTCAGAACTTGCCCCCGGCTCGGCCCAGCGTGGCTGGGTCCTTCGCTAACAAGGACTCGTCCCTTTTATCCCCTTCGGCGGGAGGGGATGGGGATGGAGGTGAGAGGGGAGGATTTCTCCCGGGGCCGGCAGGGGAAGGCTGGGTGGTGGCGTTGGAGTTTCGTTTGCCGAGATACCATTAACGAGTGAGCAAAGGTTGCAGAGTCTCCATGGAGACAAGACAGCAAGCGAGACGGAGCGGCTGTGCGGCTGGGGTTAGAGCTGATTAGTAAATGTCAGTGGCGCAGCAACTGCCCGCCGCCACGCTGGCTCGGGCACCCGGCGGGCAGCGGGCACCCCTGGGCACCCCACGCGCCCCGGGCACCCTCTGTGTCCTGTGCATCCCGGTACCTTGTGCATCCCGGTACCCTGCGCATCCCGGTACCCTGCGCATCCCAGCCATCCTCTCTGCCCCGCTGCATCCTGGCATCCTGTGCACCTCATCCTTCCCGTGTGCCCTGCTGCATCCTAGCACTCTGCACCTGTCCCTTGTGTCCCACTGCATCCTGGTACCCTGTGTGCCCTGTTCACCCTGTTTGTCCCACTCCATCCTGGGTACCACGTGCACCACTCACGACCTGGGTATCCTGTGTGTTTCGTGAATCCCACCCATCCTTCATGCTCCCCTGCATCCCAGGTGTCCCATGCACCCCACACACCCTGGGCACCCCACGTGTGCCCTGCACCCCAGTGCTCTTCACACCCCCTGACCCTGTATGCCCTACTGCATCCTGTGTGCAGCCTTCCCCTCAGGTACTTTGTGCATCCCACATGCCCCACATATCCCTGGGGCACATCCAGGTGCACCCCCCCCACCCCCACACTCTGTACATCCTACAGACTCCAGGCACCTCAGCTCACAGCTGTGACCCAGACAGATGCCAGTGTCATGGTTCCTGTGAATCAGGGATGCAGGAGAAGTCCAGAGCACACCATGGGGTGCAGGCTGCTGGAGCATCCTTGCAGTTCCAGTGCCAACAGACCTGGCATTCCTGCAGGGATGCAGCTGGAGCTGCTCTGCACTCGTGCCATGCTGCGGGGGCTCCTCAGCCATTTTGTGAGACACGGATGGAGAGAGATGGTAGGGCTAGGGCATGGATGACTGGCCAGGAAAGGGGCACCCAAGGGTCCTCCAGCTGAGGGTGAGTGACTCCAGAGAGCTGCTTGGTGAGGTCGTGGGTGTGTGCCAGGCTGGGGCAGCACATGGCCAGCCATGAGCTGCTGTCTCCTCGCTGCCATGGAGGATGTCTGCTGCTCCATCCCTGGGTCATGTAGAGGAAGAATGAAACAGGACTTGCTGCATTCCACAGCAGTTTCAGCAGAAGCAAAGCCCAGGCTGAGGCTGAGGACAGCAATTTGTGCCAGGGTCTGTTTGGGGTTATCCAGGGCTTGGCCAGACTGGAGCAGCTGGGAGGCATCAGCAGCCTCAATGCCCTTCCCAGTGCCCTGGAGCATCAGTTACCTGCAGCAAAACGCAGGGAGGCACCTGGCAGGAGAAAGCATCCCTCTTGGAGAGAAACAAGTGTCAGGGGTACAGCAGGGAGTGGGGGGGGCTGGATCCTGCAATTTAGCAGCTATTGCTTGGCAGCTATAAACAGAGCCTCTCACACAGCCGGGGAGAGATAAAGGTTGCAGTGCAGATACAGATTAGGTGGTTCCCTTGAGGCTGTGACACCTTGAGATAGAAGCAGATCTTCTTCAAGGGAACAGCTTGCTGGCAGCATGGAAAACCTGGAGCTGAGTGGCCTCCAGAAACAGCTCAACCCTCGCCTTGCACTCACAGGTGGGGCCAGGGCCTTGCTGGGGCAGTGGGTACTGAGTGCTGAGCGTCGCACTCAAGGTGGCTGTGGATTGAAAGGGAACAATGCAAAATGAGCAGGGAATGGCTTTATGCAGTGTGCGTGTGTGTGCCCATCTCACCAGGGAAGAGCCAAAGGAGATGGGGGCAGTCGTGGAGAGACCCCAGGAGTGCCCCCCCCGCTCAGCTCCAGCTACCCCTGTGCTGGGGACCCGGCACCCTGCTTTGGGAGCTGCAGGTGGATGAAAGACTGGGGATTCCTTGCCATTGCTCGGGGCCAGATGAGGAACCTTTGGGTTTGTGGCAGGACAGGCAGCTGCTCGGCTTCAGTCCCGCTTCCAGTCCAGCACTGTGCCTGTTACCTGTCCCCCCCATCGCCCCGCTGCCACCCGCCCACATCTCCCTAACGCCCCTCACTCCTCCGCTCCTCCCTCAGCCCTGGTCCCTAAACTCTCACCCCTCTAGCCCCAGGCCCTGCCCCACAGCCTGCCTAGCCCCGCCCCCCCGGAGGCCCCGCCCCCTCCAGGTGGGACTGTCGTCGCAGGGCGTGGGACCATAGACGCGAGAGGCAACATCAAAGGGGAGCTCTGTGGAGGGGGAGGCGGAAGGGAGGGCGTCCCCTTTTCTCCAAATCCAACTGGAAGAATATCGAGCTCTGACTGTCACAGGTTCAGATATGTATTTTTACAATGCCGTGGCTATGCGTGGTGTCGCGATTCTCCCCTGCCCCTGGAATCTCTCCGGAAACTGCCCTAATAGCTCCCCGACAACTATTTCGCTTAATGGTACATTCCTCCCTGTTTACTCTCTTTGCGCGGCCGGCTTGGGTGGGGTTCTTTTCCTGCTCTAGTTTCGTACGCAAGTGGCGTAGGACGACTTTGATAGACAGCGAGGCGCAGCCAGTAGAGTGGCGGTATGTTTGCGCGGCTGGCCAATGGCGCGGCAGGCCGGCGGCCGGGAGGAGGCTGGGCTCGGTTCGGTCAAGGCAGGGAGGGGGAGCCGCGGAATGGCGGACGGCCGGGCTGGCCCGCCCTGCTGGTAGCGACCGGAGCGGCCCGGAGGGGACGGCCACGAACCGGGGTGAGTCCCAGAGAGGCGAGCGGTCACTCCCCGGGTCTCTCAGGCCGCTTTTGCCAGGGGGAGAGAGGCAGAGGCACTGGTGCGGGCCGCTAGGCCCTTGCTAAATAGTGAGCTTCTAGGCTGAGCGGGGCACTGCTTCCTGCCACATAGTGAGCCCCGGGTGCTGTGGGCTCTCGGTGCCCCCCAGGCCGGGAGGGTTGGGGCAGCCTGGCCCTGGGGAGAAGGAAGTGGCTCCACGCCTGAGCTGACATTTGCCCAGCCCCTCCCAGGGGTTGCAGTCGCAGTCCTGGGCCGGAGGGCCTGGGGTGTGTGTGGGACGTTTGCTCTGCCCGGGGGTGGTGAGCAGAACCCTGGGCCGGGCTCTGCCGAGGTCTGGCCGGCGTCTGCCGTCCCGAGGCCATTACAGAGGTCTGGCTTAGCTTCACGGGAAAGCTGGTCAGAAAGAAGGGTGCTGCAAGGTCCCCTTTAAGGGAGAGGCAGTGAGGCTGGGCCCGAGGGAGGGAGATCCCTCCATTTCCAGACCGGCTGCAGCCTTTGCTGCTCGGGTTTGCCGTCAGCTTGTGTGTGTCAGCCTACCGAGTCCGTCCGTCGGGGTGTGAGCTGGCTTCCCCTGTTGGTGCAAGCTGTGCTGGTCGCCCTCGTGTGCAAGTGACTTCTCCCTCCTGGCCGCTGTGCCCCACGAGCGGCTGCACCCTCGGTGTGGGTGGCAGCACTGTGAGAGTGAGTGCAAGGCCCTGGGCTGTTAGCAGTGGGCATATAAAATGTAAAGGTGCATGGAGTGAGGCAGTGTGGGGGCTGCAGGGGGCTTGGGAAAATGCTGTCCCCAATATTACATCCCAAAGTGCTCTGAGAAGAAGCTTTGGGGGGCGTCATGGGGTAGGGTCAAATGCCCTGACCTGGCAGTGAACTGCTACCAACTTGTCTGCCAGAGAAGTTCTTAGGGAATGTCCTGGGGGCTGATCCTCAGTAGCATTTAGATTTGTGTTGGGAATACTCCTGGAGGGTACAAATAGCCTCTGTCCTATGGAGAAGGGTAGGAGCTGGCAGCTCCTCCCTGGTAGTTATTACTAATCATAGAGTCATGGAATGCTTTAGGTGGGAAGGGACCTTCAGAGCTCATCCAGGACAACCCCCTGCACGCAGCAGGGACCCCTGCAACTTAAGCAGCTTGCTCGGAGTTCCGAACAGCCTGACTTGCAGTGGTTCCGGGATGGGGCATCTGGGTACCTACCACCTCTCTGGGCAACCTGGGCTAAGTTCTTGAGGGTAATTGACCTTAAGGACCTTCCCATGGTAGGACTTTTCCTGCCCAAAGTTTCCCATTGGGAACAACTCTTTTACTCTCCTTAGTAGCAACAGCTGCTCACTGGGCACCTCTGTGTGGCTCAGACCAGTGGTGGGACTGGATGAAGAGTTCAAACCAGCAGTAGGCCTGTTTGATAAGACCCTAGAAACCCCTGGAAGTTGAAGCATTTCAGATGTTGGTGGACATGAAATTCTATTGCTAATAGTAACAAAGTGTTTATGAAATGCAGCAGCTGCAGCCCTGTAACCCTCAGGCTTGCCACGTCCTTCCCAGGGACTGTGGGTTGGAAAGGTTGGCAGTGAGAAGGTAGTGGCTGTGTGTGCTGTGCTGTATGGGAAGTGCTGAGGTCCCTGTGGGTCACATGAGGAAGGGGAATCTTTACATTTTCCACCCCTTGTAGCCATCTGCAGTGTCAGCTGCAGCCAAATGCTGCAGGAGGTTCAAGCGCTGCTGTTGCAACCCTTCTGCTTTGCCCCTTGCTGACCTTGGATGGGTTTTTGCCATGGAAAATGATCCAGAGTTTAATCCAAAACTTGGTTAAAAACAAACCAAAGCCACCCTCTTCCCCCCTGAAAACACCAAATGTTGCTGGAGTGACTTTGGCCCTGGAGTGGATTTTCAAGGACAGGCTCTGTGCAGCCAGTGGGGTGGAGCAGCTCAGTTCAGCCACTTCAGCCCTCCCCAGCTCTGGGTTTAGGCAGAAGCTGAAGTTTGAGTGAGCAAAACCTGACCCAAACCTTGAAGACCTACCTAGTGCCAGTCTTTGCCCAAGCTCCAATTGCCACTGCTGTCCCAGCATGGGTTGCTGATGGTGGGGGTCAAACCCAGGACTTTTTCCTTCCAAAGAAGGTTAAAAAAGCCTCCTGGGGTGAGGAGCAGGTCTGCCAGCTCCCTTTTCACCCAGCTAAGACAAGGTGAGGCCTTGCTGTGCTGAGTGAGTGTGGGCTGGAGGAGGATAAAATCCCAAGGGCAAGCCAAGTGTAAACTTCTCCCTAAACAAAATATTTCCCCTGCTTTTGAAAAGAAATGTGATGCCTTTTGAGCTCTCGGATGACCTGAATTCCACTCTTCTATTTACAACCCCCCTTCTGGTGGCTCATGCCTGTCAGATTCCTTCCTTCTCTGCAGAAAAAGCCTTTCCAAGCTTTTGCCTGCCTCTGGTCAGGTTGTTCCATGGTGACGTTGCCAGACCCTTCCTCCACCTCACTGATCCCACATCCCCGACCTGCAAAAAACAGATCTGATGCTGCTGCCTGACCTCAGACCATGGCCTCACTGCCCTGTTTCTCACTTCAGCTTCTGCCTTCTCTGTGTTCCTAACAAATCTTTCAAACTTTGGTTCTGGGGGGTGGGAAGGAGGATGCAGGACAAAAAGAAGAGGAGGAGTTGTGGTGTGTTTCTGGTTGCTTTATGGTGTCCAGGTCCTGGCTGAAATGTGTTGGGAGGTGGCTGGGGAAGGGTAGAGGCTGGACCTGAGCTCTGGTGTCTGGAGAGATCCCTGTGGGGTTTGAAGGGCTGAGTCAATAGTGAAGGCCTCTTGAGCAAAGCATAAAACTGGTTCCATCTGAATAATCACAGAATCATGTTGGTTGGAAAAGCCCTTTGAGGTCACAGAGTCCAACCACTCCCTAACACTACTAAGGCTGGTGCTAAGCCATGGCCCTCAGCACCACATCTGCATGGCCTTTCAACACCTTCAGGCATGGGGATTCAGCCACTTCCCTAGGGAGCCTGTTCCAGGCTCTGAGAACCCTTTCAGTGAAGAAGTTTCTTCTGATGTCCAATTTAAACCTCCCCTGCTGCCACTTGAGGCCATTTCCTTCTGTCCTGTCATCTGTTCCTTGGGAGCAGAGCCCAACCCCCACCTGGCTCCAGCCTCCTCCCACGGAGCTGTAGAGAGCAATGAGGTCTCCCTCACCCTCCTCTTCTCCAGACTGAACCCCCTCAGCTGTTCCTCCCCAACCCTGTTCTCCAGATCCTTCCCCAGCTCTGTTGCCCTTCTCTGGACCTGCTCCAGCCCCTCAATGTCCTTCTTGGACTGAGGGTCCCACAACTGACCCCAGGATTTGAGTTGTGGCCTTAGCAGTGCCCCACACTGGGGAGCAATCCCTGTCCTGATCCTGCTGGCCACACTGTGGCTGATGCAGGCCAGGATGTTGGTGGCCACCCGGGCTGAGGCCATAGCACACCAGAGCCAAGCAGTGTGTTTGTGCTGCAGCTCAGGAGGAGGCTGTGAGCAGTGATTCAGTGCTCAGGGTACAGCCTCCCCGATCAGCACCAGCCCAGCTTCCCTGCGTGCTTTAGATAGATCTCATTCTTCAGGGCTGGGCTAGGACGAGTTGGTTTCATTCACTGAGCTTAGATAATGGCCTCGGGTGGGTGGAGGGGTTAAAACTCCAGCGATTGCCTCATCTGCATAGGGTTGGAGCAGCAAATCCTTCTCCTGGCTGCTGTGGTTGTGGCGGGGGTAGGAGAACAAAGCAGGCTGCTGGGGTGGATGCTGCCACAGTCAGGTTCTTGTCTGTGACAGGCTGCAGTAAGGAGGATTCCAACAAGTGTGAGGCTCAGCTCTAATCCTTCCGGATGGTTGCTCTCTGAGGAGTCAAATCTTTGATAGCTGTGGCCTCAAATTTCTGGGATCAGATGACTTAAGAAGTTGAAGGGGTCCTGCTTTGTCTCCCCTGGGTTTGATGATAATTTGTAGCCCTTGGTCCTTCAGCTGAGCAAGAGAAGCTGCTGTGTGCCAGGCACAGGGCAGGAAAACAGTCATGGGATGGGGTGGGTTGGGAGGGACTCTAAAGCTCATCCAGTGCCAAGCCCCTGCCATGGGCAGGGACACTTCCACCAACTCAGGCTGCTCAAGGCCTCCTCCAACCTGGCCTTGAGCACCTCAAGGCAGGAGGCATTCACAGCCTCCCTGGGCAACCTGTCCCTGTGTCTGCCCACCCTCACTAGAAAGAATTTCTGTCTGACATCCAGGACTGGCTATCAGAAAGGACTAGGGAGGGATTGTTTGCATGGGTTGGGTGATATGGAATGGGACACCAGTGCCTGGCAAAAGCCTCTTCTGAGGGTTAGACCACCCAGAACAGGCCAGCTTCTGACAGGGCAGTGCTGGGCTTGTGCCTTTGGGAAGTGCCTGCAGCAGTGCTGCGTGGAGAGCACAGGAGGCAAACCCAAGGTGATGCTTTCACTGGAAAAAACAAAACCAAGAGCCAGCAAAAGGCAACATTTCCCAGCCTGTCTGCTGGTGGCTGACTGCTTCAGCAGCCCTCTTGCTTCTAATGGCATCTGTAGTAGGCAGTGGTGTGTTGGAGTATTTCTGCTCGCTGTGCAAGGATAAATATTTGTGAGCTGGGGCAGATTAAGGCTGATTTAAATATTTTAGGTATTTATAAACGTGGGATTTAAAAAAAGGCATTGGGAAATGCCTTCTGGGTAATAAGCAAATGAGTGCTGAGAGCAGAGCCACCCTGGTGACATTTACTTCCTTTGCCTTTCTGCAACTCTGAGTAAAACCAGAGTGGCTCTTTGCATTGTGAGGAGGGGAGATTGCAAAGGGGCCTCGCTGCCTCCTGCAGCACCTCAGCTTCAGGCCTCATCTGGACTTACAGAAGAGATTTGGTTTTCCATCTGAAAGGCTGTAGGGTTGGGTTTTCCTGCCCCGAGGGGTGGTGCAGGGGGTCCCCTCCCCGCAGAGCTGGGATGTGAGCTCTGATCGCCTGCTGCAGCCTCTGCTCCCTTCCTGCCTAATGGGCCTGGGAAATTGCTCCTCTAGATCCTGCCCTAATTCTTGAAATCGCAGTAAAGCTCTCTGGTATTAGAGTGCTGCTGGAGGAGTGCTGGAGTGCAGACACATCTCAAGTATCTGTCTGCCAGGGGCTTTGGCAAGGAAAATTTAAAGGACCAGGAATCTCAGTCAGGCTCTCAGAGATGGCTCAGTGGTGACCTCCCCATTCCTCCAACACCTTCCAACACATCCCAGACCTCTTTCTGGGGAGAAGTGGTGGTTTAAGAAATGCTGTGATGCAAGAGAGGAGGAAGGGAAATGCCAGACTGAGCATGGTGGGGTTGGAAGGGATCTCTGAGCATCACCCAGTCCAACCTCCCCTGCGCCAGCAGGGCACCCGCAGCAGCTTGCCCAGGAGCACAATGGCCAAGGCGGGGGTTGGAAGCTCTACAGAGACTCCACAACCTCGCTGGAGTCTCCTCCAGCACCCTCACACCAAAGAACTTTCTCCTCCTGTTCAGGTAGCAGCTCCTGGATTCCAGTTTGTGTCTCTCTCCCCTTGTCCTGGGCACCAATGAGCAGAGTCTGGCCCCAGCCTCTTGCCTCCTACCCTTTAGCTCTTGAACTGGGGAGCCCAGAACTGGACCCAGCACTCCAGCTGTGGTCTCACTGCTGTAACTGCAGCAGTTGGTGTTTGTCCTGGAGGGCTTAAATTTCAGCCTGGGAGGCTGTTGGTGTCTGAGGAGCTGTGGGATCACCATGCCCTGCTGTCCTGGAGGTGCCGATTCTGCTGTGGCACTGTTGGGAGTGCAGCATGGGACAGATGAGACGCAGAGCAGTGCAGCAGCAATAATCTCTTCTCAATGCTGCTGTAAATCAAACCTAACCCCTGGGGTTATTGTTTTGGTGCCTGCTGGAAGTGCTCAGCAAGGAGGGAGATGCTCTGGTGCTGTCGGATGCAGGCAGATAACCTCCTCAGGAGCTGCTCCTTCTCCTGCCTGGGGATGCCTTTGTTTGAACATCTCCTGTATGGAGCAAGGCACACAGGGATGGGAGATTAAAATCTCCTAATTGTGAAGTGAAGGGCACAAAAGGAAGCAGCTCTTCAACTGCTTCATGATGAACCTGGGACCTGCTGCCCCAGGAACTGGCAGATGCTGACTGCTGGGATGAGCTCAGCAGCTGACGAGAGCAGTTCATGGGAGTGGGGCCCACAGGGGACAGTGACCTGCTGGGGCTGGCTTGTGTGTGGCCCTGAGGTGCAACGTGGGGAGGGACAGCAAGGAGGATCTTGGAATCATTTGGGTTGGAAAAGCCCTCTCAGACCCAGTCCAACCATCAGCCCAACCCCACCATGGCCACCAAACCATGTCCCCTCATGCCATGGCCACAGGTTTCCTGAAGACCTCCAGGGATGATGACTCCACCACTTCCCTGGGCAGCCTGTTCTAATCCCTGACTTCTCTGTCAGCAAATAAATTGTTCCTCATCTCCAACCCAAGCCTCTCCTGGGTCAGTTTCAGGCCATTTCCCCTTCTCCCATGCCCTAGCAGTGAGAGGAGTGCTGCCCTGTGTGCTGCTCTGCACCAGGAGCCCCAGCGTGGCTCCAGCTCCTCTGGTTGCTGATGTTGCTGCTGATGGTGCAGAGCAACCTGAGCCTCCATTTCTCCTGCTGATAAAACTGGGCTAATGACTCTGACCTTTGGTTTGTGAAGCAAAAGCATCTCCCGAAGAGTGGAGCTGGTTTCCCATCATCACCAGCAGGGTGGGCAGCGCGGGGCTGCAGCGAGGCCTCACTTACAAGATGCTGGAAATCCCTAGAGAGAGGAAATGTTTGATGGGGAAGGAGGAGGGGGAATGCTCCTCCTCTCGGCAGCACCTTCCTGCCAAGCCTGCAGGTTCATCTCCAGCCACCTTCCCCTCCAGCAGCACTGCAGAGGTGATTGTCCCTCTGAACTGTGCACTGCTGAGGCCACACTGTAAATCCTGGGGTCAGTTTTGGGCTCCTCACTACAAGGAGGATGTTGAGGGGCTGGAGTGGATCCAGAGAAGGGCAGCAGAGCTGGGGAAGGGTCTGGAGAACAGGGCTGGGGAGGAGCAGCTGAGGGAGCTTGGGGGATTCAGCGTGAAGAAGAGGAGGCTGAGGGAGACCTCATTGCTTTCTGCAGCTCCCTGAGAGGAGGCTGCAGCCAGGTGGGGGTTGGGCTCTGCTCCTGCGTAACAAGTGGCAGCATGAGAGGAAATGTCCTCAAGTTGCACCAGGGAAGGTTTAGGTTGGGCATGAGGAACAATTTGTTCCCCAGAAGGTTTGTCATGCCCTGGAACAGGCTGCCCAGGGGAAGTGGTTGAATCATCATCCCTGGAGGTGTTTAAAAGCTGTGGAGATGTGGTGCTGAGGGACATGGTTTAGTGGTGGCTCGGCAGTACTGAGTTAATGGCTGGACTGGGTGATCCAGGTCTCTTCCAGTCTAAATGTCTCTGTGATTCCATCCCAGGCTTCTGTTTCAAACAGCCTCAACTACCTTTGCTTTGTCCTGGTACAGCCAAGTGCCCAGGAGCCAGAGCTGCCTGAGTCACTGCACAGCTTTGTCAGGCACTGTGGTGATCTCCTGCACTGCCTCTGAGGAGCCTTAGTGTGGGCTTAATTTTTCATTTCCTCTTTTCACTGGATGCCCTTTGCCTACCTCCTTAGCATCTTTCTTCAGGTGTCTGAGGCAGAGGTCTCTTTCTGTGGCTCAGAAGAATGAGCGACGCTTTGCTTTCAGGCAGCTCTGCGCTGGAGGGCTTGAAGTGCCATTCAGGGCAGGCTCTCAGGCACAGTCTGCTCTGCTGCTGAAGCCTGCTTCATGCATGGAGTGCAAAAAATGGGCTTTAATTGGGAGGGAGGGGGAAAAGTGGCCCTGGGCTGAATGGCTGGGGGAAAGTTCTCTGACCACCCCTTAGCCCAGCAAACAGTTGGCTGAGTGCTTGCCAGAGCGGAAGCGAGTTCAGGCACCCTGCTTGTGTGTGCTGCAGGGGAGGACACACAGGCACACACAGGCACACACAGACTTTTACAGGTCTTGCCTTGCAGCTGCAAAAAAAAAAAAAAAACCAAAAACCCAAACCAACAAAAAACCCAACCAAAAAGCAACCCAAGCAGGCAAGAGGGAGAGCTGTGCCCACACCCAGATCCTGTTCTTTCACTGCCAGCAGCTGCTGAGCCCAGGCTGTGGTGGAGGAGGGCGCAGAGCTGCAGACACAGCTTGTGTGCAGCCTTTCCCTCTTGGCTGGGGCAGACCTGCAGTCGCTGCTTGCTTCCCGTTTGGAGGTGAAATTAAACCTTCCCATAATGAGCTGAGACACAACAGCCTTTGGGGTGCTAGTGAGAGTTCGGTGTTGGATCAAGGAGGTTACATCTAGGGTCTGGCTTCACATGAGAGGTTTCCATAAAGCAGCTTATTATAGACCTTGTGGTGAGCTTTGATAGAAGACTCGCATCTTCCCCAGCCCTCATGCAGTCTAATCTCTCTGCTCCCAAAAAGATCAGCTCAGTGGAGTGATGCTTCCAGACACCCTGAGAGAGTTTTGGATGGGCCACAGCCTGGAGTTTGCACAGAACCCCAGGATGGCTGGAAGGGACCTCTGAGGAACACCCAGTCCAGCCCCCCTGCACCAGCAGGGCACCCACAGCAGCTTGCCCAGGAGCACAATGGCTGGGGGGGTGTTGGAAGCTCTGCAGAGAAGGAGACTCTACAACCTCTCTGGGCAGCCTGCTCCAGGGCTCTGAACCCTCACACCAAAGAAATTTCCCCTCCTGTTCAGATGGTACCTCCTGTGTTTCAGTTTGTGCCCATTGCTCCTTGTCCTGTTCCTGGGCACCACTGAGCAGAGTCTTGCCCCCCACCCTTTAGTTCTTCCTGAGTATTGCTTGGATCCCCTCTGGGGCTGCTCTTCTGCAGGCTCTCAGCCCTAGGGCTCTCAGCCTTTGCTCCTCACAGAGCTGCTCCAGGCCCCTCAGCAGCTTTGGAGCCTTTCCTGGACCCTCTCCAGCAGTTCCCTGTCTCTTGAACTGGGGAGCCCAGAACTGGACCCAGCACTCCAGATGTGGCCTCCCTGGGGCAGAGTGGAGGGGGAGGAGAACCTCCCTCTGTAGATTACATAAGGTGAGATCACTGCTGGGCTTGGAACATGCAAAGTGGAAACAACTACAGATTGAAAAGACTTTCTCTGTCCCAAGGAGATTATGCAGGCATCTGTCATCGCGGCCAAGCTGAAACTTGACCCTCTCTGTCAGCCCAGGGGGGCTGATGGAAGCTATGGGGCTTTGCTGAGATCTGCCTGGAAGGTTGCTTGGTCCTGCTGGCTGCAGGGATGGAGAAAGTGAGTCCAGGGCTTGTCAGGCTGTTGAGCAAAACCAGAAGACTGCTCACAGCTTCCTGCAGCTCTGCCTGCAAGGCCCCACGGGCAGCCTGGAGTCCTGTGGCCCTGTTCCTGCGTGCACAGAAACCAGGGCAGGGCTTCTGTGTGCTCCCCTCGCTGGTGAGGAGCTGGGTAGCCTGGAGTTGGGGCAGGGCCCTTCTCCCCTAGCCCTGATTCCTCCCCTATGCTTTGCCCTGTCCAAGGGTGGGAAGGAGAACTGCCTGGAAAACCTGGGCACAGTGGCTTGGTGGAGTGAGGTCTGCCTGTGCTGTTGATGGCAGCCCTCAGCTTGACTGACTCCTGAGATCCATGCGTTGGGTTGGGAGGGATCTTAAAGCTCATCCAGTCCCAAACTCTGCCATGGGCAGGGACAGCTTCACCAGCCCAGGCTGCTCAAGGCCTCATTCAGCCTGGCCTTGAACACCCCCAAGGAGGGGACATCCACAGCTTCCCTGGGCAACCTGTGCCAGTGTCTGCCCAGCCTCACTGCTAAGAATTTCTTCCTCATCTCCATTCTCAATCTGCCTGCTTCCAGCTCCCATCCCTTCCCTCTCATCCTATCACTATAAGCTCTTCCAGAAAATCCCTTCCTGATCCAAACAGCACCTTGGGGACCTTCACCTTCCATCACATCCCTCTCATCTGGGGGTCATTTTTTTTCCCCTCCCACAACACAAACCCCTGTGTTATTTTGACTTCTTAGGCCTCTGTTCTTAAGCCCCATTGATTCCCATGCTGATGGCTGCTCTCTTGGTTTTTTTGGTTTTTTTTTTTTTGGGGGGGGACAGAAATCCCAGCAGACAGGAGGCTCTTAGGGAGTCAGTGCCTTTTTTTTTTTTTTTTTTGTCATCTTCTCCCCGTGTCAGAGGTTAACTTAAAATATTAATGCAGCAAAGATTCATTTAAGATATTAAAAGTGTTGGGGCCAGAATACATGTACATATTGTAATTACTTCCTTTTTCTTACAATTAAAGTAATTGGATTATATTTAATGAGCTATTTACATTTAATAATTAAGAAAAGACTTATCTTTGCAGTATTCCCCAAGTGCAGCAGAGGGTGGGGGCACTCCGAGCTCTGATATAATTATCTAGGCGTGAGCTGAAACCGAAAGAGCAGCAGAGCTGTGGAGAAAACACTTGGAACTGGTTTGTGCCTACTCTGCCTCCGTCGGCACAGTCGCCTGCGTGTGCTGGAGGAGGGCAGCACAGCTTCACCCGCCCTTGCCCTGCTCTGGCTGCTAGAGGGGAAGGTGAACACCTCCAGCCTTGGCGAGGGAGGCGCTGGGAGAGCAAATCCCAGCCCCCTCCCCTCCCTCACCCTGTTGATTCCCCAGCGCTGCCTTGGAACGCAAAACCTGCTGCCGTGCGGGGAGAGTCAGAGACTGGAGGGCTTTGTTGCTGCTCCCAGGCGGCACCAGTCCTGCCTCTTGCAGTGCTGGAACTAGGGAGTCACGGAATGGACCCCCAGAGATCCCTGAGTCCAGCCCCTGCCAGGGCAGGCTTATGCTGGCAGTGAGGGCTCCTCAAGCTGGACCTCTGCGGGCTGGGTTTGGGGGCAGAGTGACAGCCCTGGCTTAGTGGACATCTCTCTGGGGTCACTGAGTGGTAACCCAGGGGTGGTTGTTACTGCTTGTGGGACCTTCTCCTGGGGCAGGACATGGCTTCTTGAGTAGTGTTGGTGACTTTGGACAGTGTTTCAGGCTCAGACCTGGTGGTGTTGGAGACCTCCTGCTAAGAGACTGAAACCTGCCTACTGACTGCATCTCTCCCCACACGCTCCTGGAGAGGGTTTAGGTTGGCCATGAGGAACAATTTCTTTCCCAAAAGGGTTGTCCAGCCCTGGCCTAGGCTGCCCAGGGCAGTGGTGCGGTCCCCATCTCTGGAGAGGTCTCAAAGCCATGGAGCTGTGGTGCTAAGGGCTGTGGTTTGGTGGTGCCTTGGCAGTGCTGGATTCACAGCTGGGCTGGATGAGCTGAAAGGTCTCTTCCAATGCAGGAACTCTGTGGCTTTATTACCTGGGGGCTCTGTGCTGTCACGGCTCTGCTGTCCTTGCCCAGTTTATTCCTGCCTTTCACAGGTTCTGCTCCTGTGTTGCTCCTGTTTCCTAGGAAGCAGCAGAGCTGTGCTGGCGCCGGAGGAGCCTCTGCCTCTCCTGGTGGAGATCCTCACGGCAAGCACCTTGAAGCCTCTCTGGTTTGGAGCTTTAATTCCTGTTTAATCAATAGTTCTGTATTCTGAGAACCAAATCCCTGTGCCAGCTCTCTTTAATTGAGCTGAGCTGCTGCTGCCTTTCTGCTGTCACAGCTCTGCTCGGTTCTGCCGAGCGGCAGTGGTTGTGCTGCATCCTGGGCAGGCGCCGGTGGAACACTGAGTGACCTTCTTTGTTTGACTTGTTCTTCTGCTAAATGAGTGGAAACATTAATTAGGGCAACGGTGTGGGGGTGAGGGAGGGGAAAAAAAAAAATAGCCCAGGTCAAAGTGCCAGGGGTGCTTGCACTGCAGCAGGGGGTGGAGGATCTGGATGTTCCCTCTCAGTGACACCCCCATCCTTCCACCCCCAGCCTAGTTCCTGCCAGCAGCTTCCAAGCAGTCCCTCTCCAGGAGAGCAGCCTGGCATTTATTCCTGCAAGATCCTCTTCAGTAAAGCTGATAACAAAAGTTTAAAAGGAAGAGCCAAATTTTCAGTCACACCTGTGCAATCCCCTCGAGGGCAGTAAATGATGATGATAATGCATGAGCCAGACACACACAAAATCAAAAACCACCCAGAAAATGGCTTTTGGAGCCTCCTTTGCATTTTTCAGAGCCAGCAGACTGGAGGGGGGGTTGGAAAAAGCCAGAGGAGGAAGCGAGTAGGGTGGGTTTGCTGCAGGAGTGGAGGGGGCTGCCTCTCTGTGCTCTCAAGGACTCCCCAGCATGCTGCAGGAGCAGGGCTGAGGCTGTCTGGTGGCAGAGCATGGCTGCGGAAGTGCCCAGCATGGCTTTGCTCCATGCTGCTGCCAAAGCAGCTCTTGCAGAACACCACCAGGAGGCTGTCAGCTCAGTTCTCCGGTGGGTTCTTGGCACTCAGAGGGGTTACCTGCGTCCTTCTGAGCTGTCTTCTCCTGGTGGTGGTGCTGGGTGAACAGAGCCTTGCCCTTTCCATCTTTAGAAGGCAGAGCCGAGCTCAGTCACACCTGCAAAGTGCTGTGTCCGGTTCTGGGGCCCTCAGCACAATAGGGAGATGGACCCGATGGAAAGGGTCTGGTCCAGAGGAGGCCACAAAGATGACCAGAGGCGGGAGCACCTCTGCTACAAGGGCTGAGAGCTGGGGGTGTTCAGCCTGGAGAGGAGAAGGCTCTGGGGAGACCTTGGAGCAACCTTCCAATGCCTGAAGGGGCTACAGGAGAGCTGGGGAGGGACTTTTGACAAGGGCTGGGAGTGCCAGGACAAGGGACAATGGCTTTGAGCTAGAGCAGGGTGAGTTTAGATTGGATGTTAGGAGGAAATTCTTTACTCTGAGGGTGCTGGAATGCTAGAAGAGGATGCCCAGGGAGGTGGTGGAGGCTCCATCCCTGGAGACATTCAGGGTCAGGCTTAGGGGGGTTTTGAGCTACCTGCTCTAGTTGGAGATGTCCCTGCTGGCTGCAGGCTTGGACAAGATGACCTCTCGAGGTCACTTCAAACCCAAACCATCCTATGACCCTATGGTCTTGGCCATGGGCAAGAGACTGGGGGGAGGGGGGATTTGCCTCAGTGCCTGGGGGGCTACCCCTTCATCTCCCCTGAGGCTTTTGGGGAGAATGAGCCCTCTGTGAAAGGAAGCAGCCCTGCAGCTGCCCTTCACTGCCACCTCCTGCTCAGCTGCTGGCAGCCTGGGCTCTTGGTGACAGATGAGCCCTGACATGCTGCTGGGGCCTGAGTGCTGGCTGCAGCTGGCATCATGGAGCAGTGTGGGGCAGCTCATGGACTGCCCTCCGCAGTGTCACTGCAGTGTGGGGCAGCTCATGGACTGCCCTCTGCAGTGTGGGGCAGCTCATGGACTGCCCTCCACAGTGTCACTGCAGCGTGGGGCAGCTCATGGACTGCCCTCTGCGGTGTCACTGCAGTGTGGGGTAGCACATGGCACTGTGCTCTGCAGTGTCACTGCCTGCTGCTCAGCTGCAGTGCTGATTTCTGGGGCTCTGAGCTTGGAAGTGGAGCATTTCTGATTGCTGCATCCCACTCGTCTGTGGCTGCACTGTGAGCTTGGCTGTAGCCCTGAGCACTCTGCAGAGCCTTCTGCTGGCTTTGGCCTTTATTTATTTATTTTTCCCTTTTTTCCCCTCCCCAGTTCTCTGTGTGTGTGGCTGCTGCTTCCCTTTCTGCCTGCCTTTTGGGGTTACATAAAAGCCAGTCTCTTTCTGGCCATTACAGCTACATGGGGGAGTAGTTACTGCTGAGAGGAGCTTGAGCTGTGCAGTGGAGTTGTCACAGGCATTAGAAGGAACAGTCAGGCTGTGCTGGCAAGCTCCTGAGTTAAGTCTCATTTCACACTGATGGGAATTTCAGATCTGATTATCTCCTTTCTCCCTCATTCCCAAACCTGCTGGTGTGTCTAATCCCCCAACGGGCACTCCAAAAGGCTGCTCTCCAAGGCTCTGAGCTGAAGGCTTCATCTCCTTGGCTATTCTGCTTGTTTGTGGCCAGGCAGAGGATTTGAGGAGCCCTGCTGGGGGCAGGGTGATTGGTCACCTCCAGCGTGCTTGGAAATCAAGCCTCATTCCCCTCCCCTTCCCCAAACCACCTCTACCCTTAGGTGCTTTGTGTTCCAGCGGACGCTGCCAGATGCTCTGGCTGCTGGGGGCAGTTTCTTTGCCGATGCTCTGAGGTTGTGTCACACGGAGCAGGGAATTACCCAGGTGACTCCCAGTAGTGCCAGGCTAACTGGCAGGTACCAGTGAGCAGGACCTTGCCAGGGCTGTGGAAATGAGGGTAAGCTCAGCTTCAGGGCTTTTGTCATGCTCTGCAAAGCTTTGCTGGGCTGCTGCAGGGCTGTGGAGCGGGGCTGGGGCTTCAGCAGTGCCTCTCTAAGCGTTTAGGGAGAGGGGAAATGAGGAATTCTGGCAATGCCCGGCTGGAGGTGGGGCAGGCAAGGGGAAAAGAGCTGCAGGGCAAAGCTGGGCTGTTGGGATGATTTGGCTTTTAGTCACTGCTGCCATAAGAGGGCTTGGAGCCTTCTCTGAGTCAAGCTGTGACTTGGAGGCTGGAGGAAGTGCTTGCTGTGAGCAGGTAGGAAGCTTCTGATTGACCTGGGAAAGCAAAATCCTGTGCTAGCAGGACAGAAACACTTCCCTCTTGTTTTGAGGAAGGTGTGAAGTGTGGTGGTTGGGAGGGTGAGTGGCATGGCCATGGGTGCAGCAGCCCTTGTGCAACTGCCATGTGAGAGGCTTCAGCATTGCCGTGTCCCTGTGACTCCCCCAGGCTGCAGGGATCTCTTCCCTGCTCCCAGATCACCCTCTGCTCCAGCTTGCTGCCTTGTTTTGTTCCCCCATTCAGCAGAAATCTGTTGCAAGCAGTGTTCTGTTTCCTAGAGGCATCTCCTTTTATTGCTCCCTTTCTCCTCCCATTCCACTGGGCTTTGGGGCAGGTCTGTGCCCACATCCCACCCTTCCAGCCCCTTAAAACCAGCAGATGCCCCCCAAACTCCACTACTGAGGCAAATCTAACCTTCAGCATTAAGCAGGTGGAACTCTTTGCCCAGAAGAGAAGGATGGTTTGAGGCCTCACAATTGATTGAACTCCCTTCTGAATAGCAGGGTTTAGTCCTAAGGTCTGTGTGGTGGCTGTGTGACAGTGACTGATGCCTGATGCCCAGCCCGGCTGGCTGGGGTGGGAAACTGCTGCGCAGTCATGCCCTGAGCGCCAAGAGTAAAGCAGCTCTGGATGGCCCTTGCTGGTCCCATGCTGCCAATCGGCTCCTTAATGACTCTTCTAAAGAATAAAGGAGCTTCCTGGAAAGGTTTTTTAGGTCTTGTCCCTTCCTTGATTCCTTTTTCGCTTCTCCTCCCTGCCCCCAGCTCTGTGCCTTGTGCTGTCGCCGATATTTCTCTTCCTCCTCCCTCTGCTCTCACACCTTGTCCCTTCCCCACGCTTGATTCTCTGCCCCTCCTGACTGCTGCTTCCCAAAGACATCACTTATTTTCCAATCCAGACTATTAATCTTTGTCCCACCTCCTCGTGAGGCATGAAGGTTTTACAGGAGCCCATTAGCTGTTATCTCTGAGCCTACCCTCCCAAACCTCCCTGGCAAAACAAGGTCTCACAGCAAGCCGAGGACATCCACTGCCCTTTCTGCTAGTGCTGGCACCAGGCTCTGCTTGGCGCTCCCAGATTTCCTATCTCCCTGCCTCCACCCTTCAAAAACAGCAGCAGCCTCGCAGCTCCTTGTCCTTCTGCTCACAGGAGAGGAAATTTTGCTTTAAAACCCCTCCTGGCCCAGAGGCTGCTGGCAGAGCAGCAGAGTGGCTGCCCACAGCCCATCCTGCCCTCCCCACCTGGCTCTGCAGGGTCAATCCTTCCTTGCAGCTGGGCTGCTGCTGACTGGCTCCTGCCTGCGCTGAGGAGGGATAAGGAGGGACAGAGGCTGTGGGAGCAATCAAGAGTGTGAAGTCTTGGTTCTGCAGTGGAGTGTGGCAGGCTGTGCTGGCAGGGTGGGGGTGGCTGCTGGCATGAGCCAGGCTGTGGAGGGAGTGTTTTGCTTCGCCCTTATCTGCTGCCTTGCACCAGTGCAGATCCACACTGGAGGGCTGCTGGACCCCTGCTCTGCTTCTGCCTGAACAAAGGCAACTTACCCACTGCTCCTTCTTTTATTTTCAAAACATGAAGGCAAACACTCTAGGCTGTGCATGGGCAACCCTTGAGGCTTTGTTTGTCTGTGGGTGTTTGGGGCACTGCTCTGTTTTCTGCCTGGTTCTGCCCATGCTTGCAGAAATTGGTGCCACCTGCACCTCTCTAGCCTGGCACACCCAGCACCTTTGGGGAGTTTTGTCTCTTTTCATACCTGCAGGCTCACAGCTCTTCCCCCACACAGCCTTATTTCCCCTCTTGCTGCTTCCCTTCTGTCTGTCCTGCTGCCTGGGAGGTTTCCAGGCTGGCTTTGGTGCCTAGGCTGTGCCCACCCTGGCTCTGCATACCCCACTGCCTGTGCTCCCTGGCCGAGCCCAGGGGACGCTCGGGCGAGAGGCTGGATGCAGGCAGCCTGCAAATGCTGCCTTGTTTATGAGAGCTGCTTGGTGCTGGTGCAGACTGCAGTCTGGGGGGAGCTGGAGAAGTTTGTCTGGCAGCAAGCACTGAAGCTGACAAAAGGCTGGAGGGCTGGGGCTGTAGTCATGGAACGTAGGGTGCTGAGAAGCCAAAGGCAGAGTCCTGCCTCAGCTCACCCTGAGCTGTGAGCATCCCAGCAGCTCCCCATGGCTGCTGCAGTGCCTGGGCATAGTGAAGAGCAGCTCCAGCCCTTGGGGGGCCTCTGCTTGTGTTTGTTTGGGTGCAAATCTCCCTGCCCCTTCAGCACCCTTCCAAGTCTTGCTGCCCTCTTTGAGGTGCAGGGTTTGGGGAGTCTCTTTCCCTGCACAGTGATAGGCAGGTGGAATTCCTTGTGGAGAGGTGCTGCAAAATGGCAACCTGCAGCTGCTTGTCTGGGAGATGTCCTCTGGCCCTGGTGTGCTGCAGCTCTTGAACTCCTCTGCCTTAATGGTCAGCTTTAGCAATTCAGAAATCTGGCTGCTGAGGTAATTAGGAGGGATAATGCCCACTTCTTCCTCTTAACACCCTGATAGAAAAGCATCCAGGAAGGACTCCTGGACCTCAAAGATAAGCTGCCAGCTGCCACAGAGACTGTCAAAGGGTGGCTCAAAGTCAAGAGCCGGCAGCTGATGGTGGATGGCTGTGGTTGTGCCGGGCACAGGAAGCCATCTTCCCTGAGCTCTTGGCTTCCTGGTTTATTTTTACACCCTGCCCCAGCAGATCAGCAGTGCCTCTCACATGGGAGCTGCCTGCTTCTCCTGGGCTCTTCCTCAGCTGACCTAGAAAAGTGATTCTTTCCCCTTCTAAATTAATCAAGAAGTTGGGCTGTGTTTGCTTGCACTTAGCCTGAAACATTTCAGGCCTGTGTCGAGCTCCTCCTCCTGCTTACCTGGGTCTGCTCCTCTCTGCTGGAGCTGGATGAGCTGAGGTGAGGCTGTTTGTGGCTCAACCCTTTCAGCCTGTTGGCAAAGGGTGTTTTGTCAGTCAAAGGCGCTGACCTGCACTCGGGAGTGCTTTCTCCCCACAGCTTTGGGACACTTTGGGCTTGTTGCTGCTTTTTCTGGCTCGATTTGTTTTCAGGAGCTGGAAGCTTGTCCTGCCTGGTGCACAATCACTCCTGACTCCTTTCTGAGCACACTCTGCTCCTGCATCCTGAGTAGAGCTCCCTCAACATTCAGCTGCTGCGGCAGGAAAACAATGGTCCAGTGTAAACCTGGCCCCGGGGGATTTCCCAAGGGAAGAGGAGTGCAGCCTGCAGGATAAGGAACAGTCACCAGAAAGTTTCCTGGTCAGCTGCAAGCCCTTCCTGTTGTTCTAGGAGAGCCCTGCCCGTGCTGCTGCAGCAGGCACCAGGCAGGTTGGGTGCTGGGAGAAGCTTCCTTGGTTCTTTTCTCAACATCTCTCTGCGTCCTTTTGGTCCAAGCCAGCTCACTGGCAGCAGATGTGCAACGGTGCTGAGGAGAGCTTGCGAGGCTCAGTACAGAGGCAGGAGCCTGGTGAGCAGGAGGGGGCAGCAGGGCCGCGGTGGTGCCAGCAGCACCTCTGTGTGGGTGAGGCCGTGGAGCTGCCCTCCTGGGCTGGCAGGGCCCGGCGGGTCACAGCACTGCATGCCCTCTGATGAAGCAGTTGTGCAGGGGTGGGCAGGGGGCGAGGGAAGGCTTCTCCAGAGGGCCGCTGGAGAGCAGGAAAGGAGACCAACACGGCCCTGGTGTGCCGGGGACCGGCGGCTGAGTAATCCCTTCCTGTTGCTTTTTTGGGTTGTTTTTCAGCTCGCAGAGCAGTGCCTGCAGCAGCTCCACCATGCCGTTGGTAACCAGGAACATCGAGCCAAGGCACCTGTGCCGTCAGACGCTGCCCAGCGTTCCGAGCGAGCTGGAATGCATGACCAACATCACCCTGGCAAATGTCATCCGACAGCTGGGCAGCCTGAGTGAGTGCAGCCTGCGCTGCCCCCGGGAGCCGCTCCTGCTCTTTATTTAGCTCCCTCCTTTACTCTCCTGTTCCTATTTCTCCCCCATCTGCCTTCCCTGGGTAATGCTAAAATGTTCCTCTGCAGAAATCCGATGCTGATTTCACAGCCCTGGTCCTGCTCAGAAGAGAAAATGGGGAGGGGTGGTTGTGGGGGGTGTTGTGGGGGGTGGATGTGCCTGTGCCTGTGTGAGAGGCTGCAGTGAAACTGCAGATGGGGAAGGATGGAGCAGCACAACTCAGGGCTGTAAAATGGGAGCAGCCAGGATGTGATGGCAGAGGCTGAGCCTCTGCTGAATGGAGCTGGGCTGGCTGGAACCTGCCTGGTGCCAGTGCTCCTCTTCCTAAGGCGAGGTAACTAAAGCAGCCTGCTGCCCACTGCTGGTGGTGGCACTGTGAGACCTCAGGTTCCCAGTGGGTACTGGGGTTTTAGAGCTGAGTGAGCTGTGCTGGTGCTACCTGGGTCAGCTCCCCAGAGGGTGACCAGCAGCCTGGTGAAGGCTGGAGGGAAAGCCTGGGGCTAGGAGTTGTGGAGTTAATTGTGGTCACTGAGTCAGAGAATAGCTCAGGTTGGAAGGGACCTCAGAGGTCATCTACTGCAACCCCCCTGCCATCAGCAGGGACATCTCTCCGCTAGACTTGGTTGCTTGAGGCCTCATTCAGCCTTGAGTCATCCACAGCCTCCCTGGGCAGCCTGTTCCAGAGTCTCACCACTCTCCTACTGAAGAACTTCATCCTCAGCTCCAGTCTAACCCTGCTCTAACCCAGCTTCAAACCATTCCCCCTTGGCCTGTCTTTAGACACCCTCAGGAAAAGTCCCTCCCCAGCTTTCCTGCAGGTTCCCTTCAGGTCTGTGCAGGATTCCTCCTTACTCTGCTGCAGTGCCCTGAGTTCTGGTTAGCCACCTTGCCCTTGAAGCCAGACTTTGATCATCAAACCAATGTATTGTTTAGCTTCTCTGTGGTGCCTGCAAGCTCTGCTGCCTGCTCTCAAAGCCAGCCTCTTACCTTGCAGCAAGCTCTTCCTCCTTTGCCCAGGAAAGGTTTGGGTGCAGGCTTTTCCCAGCAGTGCAAACCAAGGCTGTGGCTGAGCCCTGGGCCTGTGTTTGCTGCCAGGTGGTGTCACATTCTGGTGGGCTGTAGAAATGTCACTGCACAGGCAAGACCAAGCTCTGCTCCTGTTCAGCTGGCCACCAGCATTCATTTGTTAGGTCTTGTAGCCAAGATGGTTGTGGAGTGTGAGTAAAATCCAGCTCCTGTGTGTGAAATGATGAGGAAGAAGGCAGCAAAGCTGCAAATCCCTGCTGCAGAGAAAGCTAATCCCAGGCCAAAGGCACACAGTGGGTTAGTGTGACAGAGCCCTGCTGAGAGCCTTCAGCTTTAGACCTGCTCTGCTCAGCTCACATTTTCCAAGCTCCTCTGCCTTGTTGGAAAGGGCAAAGTGCTGGAGGGCAAACTGCAGCCTGGTGTGGTGGTGGGGAGGGTGTCCTGGCAGCCTGGCCGGGTGGTGCTGGAAGGCCCAGTGGCAGGGACCTGCAGCAGAGGAGGCTGCTGCTGACACTTGAGTGCTTGTCTGCCAGAGGGGAGCCAAGCAGGTGGGGAGGGAATGCTGAACACTCCCTCAGCCCCTTCACTAGGATCAGCAGTGTTTGCAGTGAAGCCCTATTTAGCCTTAACTGCTGCAGCCCCCTCACACCTCCCAAACTCCTGCGCCCTCCTTTCCTTCGCTACAAAATAAATCCTCTCCTTCCTCGCGCGCTGAGCGGGGACGGGCAGCAGGTTCAGCAGGCTGTGACAGCCCTGTCAAGTGAATAATCAACCCTGCCTGGTGCACCACAGCCTCTTTACAGAGATGCAAACATAAATCTTGTCAAACTCTCATGTTGCAGTGAGTTTTCCCTTCAGTACTATCGCAGCTGGGAGCACTTGGGGTAAGTTGCCGGCGCCTCTCGGTGTGGTTTAGAGGAACCCACGAGCTAGAGAGGGAAGGAGCCACTCAGGCTACCTGTCCTCCTGCCAGGCCACCCCAGAGAGC
This sequence comes from Ramphastos sulfuratus, assembly GCA_013399055.1. NCBI lineage: Eukaryota > Metazoa > Chordata > Aves > Piciformes > Ramphastidae > Ramphastos > Ramphastos sulfuratus. The sequence continues at coordinate 40,384 of WBNM01013992.1, forward strand.
ATCCTGATTGTGAGCTGCACTTTGGCAGTCAAAGGAACTAAAGCAAAAAATTAATCTCTGCCTTACCCCATCCAGAAGTGTGCAAGAAAGACAGAAGGGTCTGTGAGGTGCTGGCCAATGGCTCTGCAGGGGCATTTACACACAACCAGCTCTTCTCCTGCCCCCAGGGCCAAACCTAGCATGGTCTGTGGCTTGAAATCTGCTTTGGTGCCTTCATTCCTCTTGCTGCATGAGCAACAGCTGAGGGAACTGGGGTGTTTTAGTCTGGAGAAGAGGAAGATGAGGTGAAACCTTCTGGCTCTTTACAACTTCCTGAAGGAGACTGGAGCCAGGTGGGGGTTGGGCTCCTCTCCCTACTATAGGTGATAAGACAAGAGGAAATGCCCTGGAATTGTGCCAAGGGTTGGTTGGAGATTAGGAAAAATTTCTTTGCTGCCAGAGTGGTCAGGGATGGGAACAGGCTGCCCAGGGAGGTGGTGGAGTCCCCATCCCTGGAGGTGTTCAAGAAACCTGTGGCTGTAGCACCTATGGACAGGGGTTGGTGGCCATGGTGGTGCTGGTTGATGGTCAGACTGGATGGTCTCAGAGGGCTTTTCCAACCCACCCCATTCTCTGATTCTCTCAGACCAGTGTGTGCAGTGCTCTTCAGAGATTATGTCATGCCTGAACTATCCTCCTCAGCACTGCAATCCCAAGAGCTGCTTTTTCCCCTGGTGCTCGTTGCAGTTCCTGCTGAAATCCAGAAGCTCTTTCCCATTCTCCTTGAAGCACAAACCAGATTCGTCTGTTGGGCTTCTGCTGGGAGCTGTTGGATTATCCCACAGATAAACTATGTTCACCCTCCTTGCTCAAGCAGGAGAGGTGTCCCTGGGCTGATGCTGCACATGGAAAGTCTCTCTTGATGAGGGGTTGTAGCAAAAGTGACCTGACCCTTAAGGGTCTTACTCCAGAAGTAAGAATCCCTCTGGGGAGTTTGAGGAAAGCTGAGTGGGCTCTGGTTGTGGAGCCTGCATGGACTCTGCCTTGTCTGGGAGGAGGTCAGCTGAAGTTAACATCCAGCCTTTGCTTTCTGCAAACACTGCAAGCTGGCACTGCCCCCAGAGAGGTGGAGGAGGTTGATTTTTAACCTGGCTGGCTCCTCAGCTTGGCAGTGCAGGGAGCAGGAGCTGGCAGTGTTTGTGCAGCTGGCCTGAGGGGTGCCTGCTGGAGGGGCTACTGCTGTGACTCGCTGCAGACATCTCTGGTGCAGTTGGTTACTCTTCCCTGGGGGTCAGAGAGGATCCTGAGGAGCAGCAGGTTCCGGAGCAAACTGCTACCCTGATGCTGCCCTTCAGGAGCAGAGTGCACACTGGTAGCAGCCGTGGCTGGAAGTGCTTCCAGCAGTGAGGGCCAATGGGGCTGTGGCTGCTCTCAGTGCCAAGCCTGCCCTGGTCAGGGTGGTGGTTTGGGCTCCCTGTCCCGGGTTAAGCCTGAGAGCAGAACAAGACCAGGACCTGTGGTGAATTCTTGGGCTCCTTCTGGTGCTCCTCTCTCTATCTGCTTGTAGCCACCTCTGGTGCAGATGGGGAGAGGACAACTTGCAGATGTGCAGTGAGCTGCTGCCCCCCACCCCTGGGCTCTGCCGTGGGTGCTGTTTGTCCGAGCAGCCCAGTGGGCAGAGCAGGCTGCTACAGAGGGGACGTCCCCGTCGGAGCAGTTCCCGGCAGGATTTGAGCTGGAATCGCCGGGAATGAGTCAGTTTTTCAGACACTGCCACCTGAAGGAGCCGAGGGGTCACTGCCTGTGGCTGCGGGAACGGCTCCGGCTCCGGGAGCGGGGCCTGGCGCTGCACTCTGTGAGCTTGTAAACATCTGCACTTCCCCTGGAGCAGCCTGCTGGAGACTGCAGCCTGAGATTCTCCAGAGCAACCCAAAGCTGCCTGCATTTGCTTGTCTCATGGACAGAGCATCCGAGAGGGCCTCCGGGGCCAGCCGGCTCCAGAGCAGCACAGTGCTGCCAGCCCTCTTCTTCTGCCTTGCTCTAGCAGTGACTTTAAAGGGTCTCAATGGTTTCTGATTGCTCGAAGGTGCCTGGGAGCTGTCAGGTGTTGGTGCAGCAGAGCCCTTCCTGCCTGCATGTTCAGCTCCACCCTGACCAACCTGCAGTGTGGTCTGCCCACTCCTGCTTTCTTCAGGAGCAGCAGCTGGGAGGCTCAGTCTGCTCCCTCCAGGGTAATGTGGACACTTTGCCATTGCAGGTAAATTTGCAGAGGACATCTTTGGAGGGTTGTTCACTCAGGCCAGCACCTTTGCCTCCCGGGTCAGCGTCCTGGTCGAGAGAGTTGACCGCTTGCAAATCAAAGTCACTCAGCTGGATCCCAAAGAGGAGGAAGGTAAAGGAGTAGGGCACAGGACCTGCAGTCCATGCCTGGTGCAGCTTCTCAATTGAGTCAGCATGGGTGGTTCCTGGCCCTCAGGTGCTGGAACCTCTTCTTTTGGGCCAGGAGGAACCATTTCTGCCCCTCCATGCTGCTTGTGTGGGCAGCATGAGTCCAGGTCTGCTCCTTAGCCAGTCCCCACGTGGAAACTCCTTTGCAGCAGTTGGGTTGCAGAGGTTCAGAAGCACATCAGCAGCTCTCAGGAGAGCCATGTCTGCAGCAGTGGATCTTGGCACGGCACCATCTGAGGTCTGCTGGGCTCCCCAGGAGATCTGTGGGAAAGGGACCCTGGCCTCAAGCCGTGCTGAGCATGCCAAGAACTCCAACTGCAGTCAGATGTTCACTGCTTGATCTTCAGTGTCACTGGCCTGGGTCAGGCTGCTCTTCACTTGCTCTCTCCTCTTTCTTGCAGTCTCCCTGCAAGGCATTAACACCAGGAAGGCCTTTAAAAGCTCAACTACTCAGGACCAGAAGCTCTTTGACAGAGATTCTCTCCCCGTGCCTGTCCTTGAAACCTACAGGACCTGCAATACTCCTCCACCCCTCAACATTCTCTCGCCTTACAGGTATGGCTGTAGCACCTTCCTGGCCCTTTGTTCCCATGGGGAGGATCACCTCATCCTCCCAGCCTGCTGAGGAGGTCATTTCCCATCCTGTGCCGTGTTGAAGTAGCCATTTCCAGTGGGAAATTGGGTTGCTAAGCTGAGATCCAGCAGGAAACCTCCAGCCCCTGGATTCCATGGAGCTTTGGTTTTGAAGCTGTAGACTGATCACTTGGTTCTCTGCTGTCACTTCTGTGACTGCTCTGGGGCAGAGCTTGGCCAGCTCTGGCTGAGTGTGGTGGCTGTTGTGCAGATGGTGCATTTCTGTTGGGCATCTCTGCAGCCCTGTGGCTGCTCTCCAGAAAGCCTCAGCACACCCTGCAGAGGGTGCAGCTGTAGGTGGCTGTCACCCAGGTGGCCGTAACAGGCTCCTGTAGATGCTTTCTGTGGCCTCTTCTGCCTGGTCTGAGACATCTGATGTGACCTCCTCTGGCTCTGTAACCACTTCTCCTGAGCAATCCTGCTCTGATTTCATCTCGTAGGTAGTAGGAGTAAAGGGGGTCAGAATACAGAGGCTGAGCCCACATCCATAAATATCTTCTGAGCAGGTAAAAGTAATTACAGATAGCTGGAGGCAGCTGGCTGCTGCCAGACGCAGCCGCACTGCAAAGCAGCAGAGGCTGTGGCTGTGTGTGAGCTCAGGAGCTTCAAGGACGCTGCTGCTCTGATTTAGGGTTCCTGAGCTGGAGGGGAGGAGAGCTTTTCACACCCCAAACACAGCACAGGCAGGCAGGAGCTGAAGTGAGAGAGCTGCTGCTGCCCTGACCGTGGCTCAGAGCATCCCAGGGGTGAGATGCTGAGCGGTGGTGAGGGTGTGAGTGCAGCAGTGCTGGCAGGTGGGAGAGCCAGGAGAGGTGAGGCTGTGGGTGCACTGCTGCTTCTGGACGGGGGGGCAGAGGTGAGAGCAGAGTGTTTGACTTTGCTGCAGACTTCAGACTGTCACCTGGTTGTGCTTTGTGTTCTCTTTTGGCTTCAAACCTAACCTGGGCCTTGTTTGTTGTTTTTCTTCTCCCCCTTTCCTGTTCTAGGGATGACGGCAAAGAGGCTCTTAAATTCTACACAGATCCTTCATATTTCTTTGACCTTTGGAAAGAGAAAATGCTGCAGGACACCAAGGATATTATGAAAGAGAAGCGGAAGCACAGGGTGAGGAGCTGGGAGCTGGCTGCCAGCAGAGGCACTGGGGGAAGAGCAGGAGGTGGGAAGTGTTTAATAAATCCTGGACTCCAAAATTCAGGTTTGCTCTCTTAAACCCTTTGCGGATCCACAGATTGCATTGGCTTGGGAAGGACCTTCCAAGATTCAGTCTGAGCACGTTGTGCTTAGCTTTGGGACAAAAGGAGCATTAAACGTCAACACAGATCACATTTGTTCAGTCAAAGTAACCAAGGAGAGATTTAGGGCACCTGAAAAGGCAGAGCAGGAGGCTCTCTGGAGCAGGAGGCTATGCTGCAACCCACAGCATGCAGCAGCATCAGGGCCATGGTGGCAATTGGTAGTCTTGATGCAGGCCAAAAGCTTTAACTGATGTGGGAACCTGAACTTGAGATTTGCCCTCAGGGTGGTCATGCCAGGGAGTAAGGATGGCATCATGTCTGGGCTGCACTAGGGGCATCTGATTGTGCCTGTCATGGTTTTATGCTGTCCTCCAGCTTCTTTGGTCAGGAGATCTTTGGAGCTTGCAGCAATCGGGAAAGTAAATTAAAACTCTTGGGCCTCTTTGAGCATCATCTCTTGGAGCTGCTGCAGGTCTGACTCCCAGGTTGTTTGAAGCAAAAAAACCCAACAAAATCTGTTTGATTTCTGTCTCCCTTAGAAAGAGAAGAAGGAGAATCCCAACCGGGGAAATGTCAATCCACGGAAGATTAAAACCCGAAAGGAAGAGTGGGAGAAGCTGAAGATGGGGCAAGAGTTTGTGGAGTCCAAGGACAAGCATGGCCCTGCTGGGTAAGCTGGGCTGGGGCTGCCTGTCACCACCCTACCCCACCCCAGGAAGGGGCAGCAGGCAGGGGGTGATTGGGATGCATTTCCCCCTGCAGCTCCCCCTGCTCCTCCTGCTCCCCCTGCAGCTCCCCCTGCTCCTCCTGCTCCCCCTGCAGCTCCCCCTGCTCCTCCTGCTCCCGCTGCAGCTCCCTCTGCTCCCCCTCCAGCTGCCCTGCCCTGCAGCTCTGGCTCTGATCGATGCTCTGCTAATCAGATTCTCTGAAGTGAACCTGCTGCTGGTTCCAGACCTGCTAAATAAATCAGGGAGCTGCACGGCTCCAGCAAGGTGGCAGGAACAGCTTTGCCAGCAAGTCTGCTTTCAGCATGCCTGGCTTGTGGGCACAGAAAGTGTTGAGAGCTTTGGCTCCCGACCCTGTGGTGATGCCCTCCCATCACAGGCAGCCTCTGAGCCTCCCGCTGTGGAGCAGGGTGGCACCTCAGTGGCACCTCAGTGCCATTGTGTGATTTGCTTTGTTACAGATCACAAATGGCTCTTCACACCCCAAACTTGGAACGGGGGCTGTCCCCATCCCAGTGTTCCAAGCTCTCTTTAGCGCCTCTGGCTTGGGAATTCATTTAACTTTTGACACCAGGCAGGCTGGAAGCAGCCTGAATCCCCCACAGTGCCCTTGCTCAGCTGCTCTCTGCTTGCAGCTTCCTTTCGTACAGGAGAAATCTCTCTTCAAATCACACTCTCCAGCTAAAAATAAAACTTGCTTTTAGTTTAATAGGAGGAGAGGTTTGGTTTCTAGCAGAGGAATGGAGCAGCACAACAGCAGCATTCTCCTGCTCCTCTCTTTTCTCTTGGAAGCATCTTCTTGCATTTGAATTTGTGAGGTCCAGAGCCCCCCCAAAATGGGCTGGCTGCAGCACCCCACAGTGAGAGAAGCTCATGGAAAGGGAGTGTGAGGGTGATCACTTCCTGCAGTACTATTCAGCTCTGGATCCTTGCTTTTCCTGGCATCACTGTTGGCATTGTTGGGTTCTTTGTGACACTTCTGTAGCTTTGGGCACCTTGGAGTAGCTTTTTTTTTTTGGCCACTGGTGAGTGAGAGTCCTTCAAGTCCCAGCTGGGCAAAGCACACCCTTAGAAAGGTCTTTTCTGTAATCAAAAGTTAAGAAACATTTCAGTGGTGCCCAGGGACAGGACAAGGAGCAATGGGCACAAAGGGGAACCCAGAAGGTTCCATCTGAGCAGGAGGAGAAACTTCTTTGGTTTGAGGGTGCTGGAGCAGGCTGACCAGAGAAGTTGTGGAGTCTCCTTCTCTGGATGTGTTCCTGTGTGACCTGCCCTGGGTAATCCTGCTCTAGCAGGAGGGTTGGACTGGATGGTCTCTGGAAGTCCCTTCCAACCCCTCCACTCTGGGATTCTGGGCTCCTGGAAGATGATCCATGGCACTTGGGTGCCATCGCAGCTGTCTGGTGGCTGAACTGCTGCAGGGTGGTTTGCTGTGGCCCTTCCAGCAGGCAAAGCCCTTGCAAGCAAAGGGGGAAATGCCCTGGAGTGAGGCTCTGCTCTTGCTGTCACTCAGGTACCCTCCTGCCACGGTCTATCAGAACGGCAGCATCGGTTCCACCGAGAGCATGGATGGGAGCTGCTATCCGCCGCCGCCGCAGGCTGACTCCATTGTGCCCCCCCCTCCCCCCTTCCCGGATGCCAGCCTGCCGCCGCCCCCGCTGGAGCTGAGGTAAGCTGCAGGATCCCTTCTGCCACCCGGCAGTGGGAGGTGGTGGAAGAGGCTGACATGAGCCAGGCTGGGACAGCTCAGCACAACTTCCTGCCGGGTGTTGCACGGGAAGTAGAATGCTGCTGCCTGAGGGGAGGGGTAGCTGCGGGCAGGGGCACAGGTTCTGCCCCCTGAACCCCAACCACTGCCAGCATTCCACTACCTAAGGACACACTGGGCATGGGTGAGAGCTAGATCAGGGGGATTGTGCTGCCCAGAAGAGAGCCTCACAGAATGGTTTTGGTTGGACCTTCTCTTCACACCCTTTACCAGTTTCATTGCCCTTCTCTGGCCCTGCTGCAGCCTCCTCCACACAGATTTTCCAGAGCATGCAGACTTCCATCCCTGGTGGAGCTCTGCAGAGGAACAGCTTCTTTCACCTCTTTTTTTGTTCCCATTTGCCCTACAGTCTCTGGCAAGTGCCTGCTGTGGGTGCTGGAGATGTAGATGTAGTTCAGTTTAAAGGACTTAAGCACAGCAGCTGACTGCCTCCCAGAGCCTCTAGTGCAAGCTCAGAGCAGCTGCTTTGTGTCAGGGGAAATGGTGACTGCAGCCACCTCCAGAGCTGAGAACCATGGTGCAGCAGTGGCTCAAGACACAAAAGGTGAAACAAGAGAGTAGATTTTTTTTTAAGGCAGAGTCCAGAATAAGAAGAGGCAGCATTGCTGACAGACAGGCCCCTGTTAGCTCCTGTCCATCTGCTCCAAAGGCAGCAGTGCTGCAGAAAAGGCTCCTCTGATGTGCCAGAGACCAAGCACTCTGCTCTGCAGCATCTCCCTCTAGGGCAGAGCAGAGAGGAGCTCTCAGATGAAGCTTGCTCTGCCTTGTGCAGTTGCTTAGATCTCTGCCTGCCCACAGAGACCTTCCTTCTCTGGTGTTTTTTGGTGGTTGTTTCTCAAGCCCCCTGGGAGCCAGGTTTGATCTCCAGTGGCTTGGTGTGGATCAGCACTGCTCAAAAGGTGCCCTGTTTGTGGCAGACCCCTCAGGGCTGCCTTCACACCTCCATAGGCTGTGAGAGTGCCTCACAAGCAGTGGTGCCTCCTGGTGTAACCAGCTCCCAGGAATGGCAGCTTGGTGCCTCAGGAGTTGGTGCTTCCCCTCTGAGCACGTTGGGTTTCCATTCCCCATGGACAGCTCTGGGATGTGGCTGCCAGACTGCAGCTCAGAGCCCCGGGATCTGGTGAGGAGATCTGCTCCTAGCAGGTGCCCAGAGCATGTGCTGCCCTGGCACTCCCACCACTGCTGAGGTCATCTGTCACAGCAGACATCCCTGCCTGGCACATCAGGAGCCTGACCTCAGCCTGCAGGGGTAGTGCTTTGTGCTGCTGTGGGGCTGGGGGCTGCTCTGAGCTCAGGCTTGCCACCTGGCTAGTGCTGGAGAGGTGAGCTGGCTCCTGTTCCTGCCAGCCTGGGAGCTGGGTGGGTGGCAGCATTTCTGCCAGGCCTCAGAACCTTTCCTTTGTTCTGCTGGTGCAGGCCAGAAGAAATGGCTGGGAGGAAACTGAGCCCAAGGAGCGAGGGCTGCTGGATGGTGTCTGGGCTGGGCAGGCACACATGGCCTGCACTAGCACTGACTCTGCTTCCCAGCTAAAGGCTTCTCTCTCCTCTCTGCCTTCACAGCTATCCTGTAGACAACCAGAGGGGTTCTGGTTCTGGAGGGACCAAACGATCCAGCCTGGTCAGCCCCAGCCACCCGCCGCCGGCGCCTCCCATTGGCTCGCCCTCAGCAGCCAGGCCTGGCTTTGCTCCCCCTCCGGCACCGCCTCCACCGCCACCGCTGATGGGGAACATTCCCCCTCCACCACCTCCCGTGGGCTTCCCATCCCCAGGAACCCC
>WBNM01013992.1:65555-99041 GCA_013399055.1 Ramphastos sulfuratus
CCCCCCAACCGGGGCCGCCTCCCGCGGGCGCGCATGTCCCGCCGCTCGGCTCTCCGGGGAGCTTCGCACCGACACCTCCTGCCGGGACCTGGCCGAGCCGAGCCAGGCTGAGTCGAGCCTGGCTGAACCGAGCCTAAAGCGGGCCGGGCAATGGCCCCGCCGGGCGCAGGAACCTTGCGCTACGCGTTGCTTTGCGCGTTGCTGTGTGCGCAGGGACCCGCACCCACCCGCGCAGGTATGGTTGGGGGTAGCGAGGGGAGTGGGAGGTGGAGGGCGAAGGGAGTTTGCAGCAGAACTTTTAGGGCAGGATATTTTTTCTCTCGGGCTTCTCCTCGCCTGCGGGACTCCCTTAGCCGTGATGGGGTCGAAGAGCCTCCGGTCCCTCGGCTGATCCTGGGGGATGAGGGGCTGAGGGCCCTGCTGCGACCCCCAGGTCTTGGAGGGGTGCGGGATAAGCGGGATATAGGGTCTGAAGAGCGCGGGGATCTCGTGGGGAGGAGGCAGAGGAGCTGTCACCCTTCTGCCCCGGGCCCCGGCAACTCCGGACATCAATTATGCAAAGCCCAAGCTTGCTCCCGCTCCCCTCCTCCCTTCCCCCTGCCCCCACCCAGCGCCACCCCGACCTGTCCCACCGCACCCAGGGCACCCATGGAGATGGGGCTGCCCCCACCCCCACCTTTTATTTTCCTCTCCCCACATCTGATGGGAGGAGCCAGAGCTGCCAACGCTGGGCTCCAGCGTCTGTTCCTGCCGCGATAAAAATAACTGGAACGATCAACCTGCCTGGAACCCTGGCGAGCCCAGTCCCACTTCCCCATTGGCTCCCAGCAGGTCTGTAAATGCTGGAGCGGGGCGGGCGGGGGGAGGGCGGTGCTGTGCCCACCCCTCCGTAGCCATGGCAATGGGTCCGCAGCATCCCACTTTGTGCCTTACGCCACCAGTTGCCCCCTTTGCTTTTGCTCTGTGGGGGGCACTGGAAGAGGGAAAAGGTTTCTGGATTTAGCCAGACGTGGCCTCGGTGATCCAGGAGAACCCTAACAGATGACGAGGGGGATTGAGTGCAGTGGAGCTGCCCACCCTAAAGGGAGATGGGTTGGTCGGAAACCATCTCCAAAAAGCCAACTGCAAAACCAAGTTGGTCCCTGCATGGCCAAGCCCTGGCCGAGAAGCCAGCCCAGGGTGTGCCAGCCCACAGCCCTCTCCTGCAAACCCAGGAGTGGGGCTTTAGGGTGGTCATTTCCCCCCTGAGAGCCTGGAAACACATCCGGGATAGGAAAAGCTCTTGGTCCCTTCCCAGGATGGTGCAAACAAGGGTGTAGGACACAGTGAGGTGCAGGCAGGGCCCGGACGCTGCTCCCCCTCCCTTGCTGGGAGCCATGGTTGTAAATTAATGATGAGTGAGTGTGCGTGGGGGGAAGAGCAGCTCCAGCAGCACCTGAGTGATTCACCACCTGCCGTGGGGTGAGCTCTGCCTGTCCTGCCTGGCCATGGGTGCTGGGAGCTGTGGGGTGTCCCCTCCACAGAGAGCTGAGGATGATACAAACTCACCTGCAGCTGGGCAGGGTGGGATCAGTAATGGATTTGGTGCCCTCGTCCCTCCTGCTGCACGAGGAGCAGCTGAAGGAACTGAGGTTGTTTAGCCTGGAAAAGTGGAAGTTGAGGGGAGACCTTCTGGCTCAGCTCCCTGAAAAGAGGTTGGAGCCTGATGGGGGCTGATTTCTTCTCTCTACTATCAGCTGACAGGATGAAAAGAAATAGCCTCAGATTGCACTGGGGGAGGGTTAGGTTGCAGATAAACAACAATTTCTTTGCTGCCAGAGTGGTCAGGAATTGGTACAGGCTGCCCAGGGAGGTGGTGGAGTCCCAAGACCTGGAGGTGTTCAAGAAACCTGCGGCCACAGCACTTGGGGCCATGGTTTGGTGGCCATGGTGGGGTTGGGCTGATGGTTGGATCTGATGATCTCAGAGGCCTCCTCCATCCAAAACAGTTCTATTATTCTGTGATCATGATTAATCATCCTCTGTGGGGCACAGGGTCCAGCAGATAGGTGGGTGATAGATGCTGGCCTGGAGCTCCTCCCTTCTCCTGGTTTATAGCAGGAGAATGTGGTGAGCTGAGGTCCTGTGAGACATGCACGGCCAGAACCACCCCACACAACGGCACCGGCTGTGTCTGGATGGGCTGCAGGACCCATGACGAGGAACCAGGTGAGGGGGTCAGCCATGGAGAGGGGACAGTGAGGAGCCCCCACCTGGCCCCCACTCTTCCCCAGCCCCTGCTGCTGCGCTGTGGCCACAGTGAGATGTTGCTGCAGTTCAGTCCCGTGGGCAAACCTTGCTGCCTCTGCCCGCAGAGCTCGGGAGCTGCGTGCAGAGGGGGGTGGCAGCGCGGGAGTCCTGCGTGCTCTACAACAGCAGTGCCCTGTGCCCAGGTAACCCCACTGTCCACTCTGGGCCCCAGCAGCACCCCTTAGCCCCAGCCTCCTGGTGCTGCTGTGGGTGCTGGGGCTGTGGGGATGAAATCCCACCCCTGGGACTGGGACAGGGGGTGAGGGGTGCACAGCGATGTCCTTTGGTAACCTTTTCCCCTTCATCCTTCTGTCGCTGTCCCCAGCAGCTCTGAGGTCCCCCACTGAAGAGCCTCCACAGTCCCATAGCAAGGAGCCAGCAACACATTCCCCAAGTGAGTGGGGCTGGGGAGAGTAGGAGGTGGTGGGATGGGCTGGGGTGGATCCAGCCACCCCCGGGGATAGCATCCAGTGGGATGGGACAAGTTGCTTCCCTCTATGTTTCATATCCCTGGGGAGGGATGAGCACAGCTACCCTCAGGGTTGACATCCATGGAGTTTCAGCCTTGACTGTTCCTGGGCAGTGCCAGCACACCCCAGGGTCACAGCTTTGTCCTCATCCCCCATGGGCTGCAGCCATGCCAGCGTGGGGCTGGGGGCGGGGGGATAACTCCCCAGAACACACCCAAGAACCATCCCTGCTGCCACCTTTGCTGGGAAGTGTCATCTCCATCTCTCTGGGGCAGAGAGTGGGAGCAAAGCGCAGAGCCTCTTCCAGGAAGAGGGAACTGGAGAGCCCTGGGCTAATTACAGAGGGTAACCAGAGCCCACAGCCCTCTGAATTATTGATCCCGCTGGGATCCTTTCCCCTCTGGCTCCTCTCCCGCACAGTGCTGCCTGCTCCAGCACGGGAAGGAGCTGAGTCCATCCCATCCATGTGCCAGTGAGGGCATCCCAGCCCTGGGGTCTGCGTGGAGCCCCAGATCCCCTCTCCTTAGCAGGGTCATCAATCCCATAACTCCTTCATGCTGTTCTCCCCTTGCCCTTAGGGACCACCACCACCAGTGCCCCGCTGACTGGCAGCCCTGAGTTCCACCCGCCCGGCTTCGACACTGCCAGCTTCATCGGGGGCATCGTACTGGTGCTGAGCATCCAGGCCGTGGTCTTCTTCATCATCAAGTTCATCAAGTCAAAGGACAGCACCTACCAAACACTGTAAGGACCCCACAGCCCCGGCCGGGATGGACCTGGGGAGGGGGTGTCCCATGCTGAGTTGTGCATAGGTCAAGGCCACCCTCGAAGTCCCAGCCGGGGGTGTCTGTGTCCTGTCTCGCAGCTGAGTGTTGTCACCTGTGGCTGTTTGTGCCAGTCCAGGGTGGGAGGATTTGGGAGANGGCTGTCCTGCCGCCGCCTCTGTCTGCTGCTGCCTGGCCAGATCCTGGCTCTGAGCCCCATGGGGACCCCCAGACCCATCCCTTGGAAGCCAAGTGGGGGCCCAGGCTCTTCTTGTGTCTAACACGAGGGGCTGTGCCCCTTCTCTCTTTCCTTGCACGCTGCCAGAGAGGACAACCAGTAGGTTCTGGGTGCCTGCAGCAATGGGGAGGGGGCTGCACACCCCCTGAATCCCCAGAGCTTCTCCCTTCCTTCCCTGCCCCCTCCTCAGAGGGGGATGGTGGTGTGGTGCCTCTCACCTGGTTTGCATGAAGGGCATTTCCTGGCTGGTTTGCTGTTTTCCTGGGAGTTGTTAGCAGAGGAAAGGAAGTGTGTGGGGGGAGCGGGGTCCCCTTCACCCCCCCTTTCATGCACAGAGCCCCTGGCACAATGCACAGCCCCATGGCAAATCCATGTCCTTTCTGCCATCTGGACAAGGTGTCCCCAAGCTCCACGGTGGCAGCAGGCACCACCCCCTCCACCTGAGTACCTTCAGCGGCATGGGAGCTGCTGGGCCTGGTTCGGCCCCACTTAGAAAGCACCCAATAGTCCCCTTCCCCACCCTGGGCACCCCCTGCCCTGTTGCCTCTCCACAGCTCTTGGGCTTGCTGTGGAGGGGGGACTTGGATGCTTCCCTTTCCTGCCAGCAGGCTCTCAGGTGCTTTTCCCTTCAGCACTTTGGCTGGAGCACCCAAGCCCCTTCTCTGATCCCTCTCCAGCCCCTCCTGCTCACCCTGACCCCTGCCCCAGCCCCTCTGTGCCCATTGGAGGAGCAGAGCCAGGGCCCTGCTGTGTGCTTTTGCTGTGCCTTTGTGTTGCTGCAGCGTGGGGGTTGTCCCCAGCCCCACCCCCCCAACTTTCTGTGTGCTGTTTTGGGGAGGGGTGAGGTGAGTGCTGTGTGCTGTGGGGTGAGACTTGTAGCTTGGGCTGCCCCAATTAAACTCTGCGAGGTGGTGTCTGTGTCACGTCTGGGGGGGTGGATTTGTGTGGCTGGGGTCGGGGTGTGCCCCCCCCCCCATCCCTGTGCCCCACCCCCTCCTCTGCAGTAGCTCTCACCCTTCCCCATGGCATTGCCGCTTGCCTGGGTACAGAGGGGTGGGCACTGGGTTCCCCCCTCCACCCTGTATCCCACTCCATCGGGGCTGCAAGGGGCTGGACCCGCCCCAGATGCTCTTCAGGCCAAAGCCCCCTTCTGCTATCTGCTCTTCTCTGTCCACTGTACCAGGATCTGAGTCCACTGGGCTGGGGACATGCTGCCCTCGTGCTCCTGGGGCAGGCAGAGAAGAGGTCTGCACTGCAGTGCCCCTGCCTGCTGCCAGCTTCCCTGCCCGCTGCCGGANCATCCCCGCCCCGCCCCCCCCTCCCCCTCCCCCTCCCGGCCCTCCCGGCCCCCCCCCCGCCCCCCCAACATCACAACTATGCAAAGCTGGCTCTGCCCCAAGCTGCCCCTGGGGACACCAGGGTGGGACATGTCACCCAGGCCTGACCCTGTTCCCTGGGGATGCTCCAGGAAGCAGGGGGGTGGCACCCTCCAGCTGCTCCCAGGGTGGTGCAGTGGGCACAGGGATCTCACCCAGCCCTGAATCCTAGTCTTCGGAGTCTCCCTTTGCCCTTTATGGTGCCAGGAGGCCAGCAAAGGGTCAAGGACCACAGCTGGAAGTAGGGTGGCACTATAGCTTTGCCAGTCCCATGCCAGCAGAGCCTGGGCCAGCACAGGGGGCATGGGAACTCAATAAAGGATTTTCCTCTTGTTCCTGGTGTCTGTGTCATTGTCACCTGCCACCCCCAGAGCCTGAGCAGTGAGTGGTACACCAGATTTTGGTGACAAACCCCTGCCTGCTCCTCGGGGTGTGGCTGTGTCCTGCCTGCAGCTTGGCATTTGGATTGGCCCTCAGTGGCTCCAGTGCTCCCAGTGCCCAGGGGAGGGGAACCATCGTGGGGAGAGGCACTGCCACCCTGAAGGATGGAGCAGGAAGCCACTGTCACTGTCCCAGAGATCTGCCCCCATGAGGCACAGCTGCTTGCCTGGTCCCAGAGGGACAGGGCTGGGGAGAGCTGCAGGGCTGGGGAGAGCTGCAGGGCTGGATCCCCAGCTCCAGATGAAGGGAGCAGCTCTGTGGCCACCTCCATCCCTGGTGAGGCCCTTTTGTCACCCCAGGGATGGCAATGGTGAGAAGGGACAAGTTCAGCCTCAGAGTGGCCAGGAAGGATGCCAGGCAGGGTGTGTGGCACTGCACTCCCAGCTTCCTCGCAAAGGCAGCAGGCCTGGGCACGCAGGGCTCCATGTCCCAGGGTGCTGGCATCCCCCAGGCCTCCTTTCTGCCCCAGGCTGGCCCAGCCCTGCCATGGGAACAGCTCTGGGGTGGCTTCTGGGTGTGTGCAGTGGTCAGTGCGTGTGTGCAGTGTGTTTGTGCAGTGTGTGTGCAGTGACGTGTGTGCACAGTGTGTGTGCAATGTGTGTGTGTACAATGGCCAGTGTGTGTGTGCAGTGTGTGCACAGTGGCCAATGTGTGTGTGCTCTCTGTGTGTGCATGCAGTGTGTGTGCAGTGGGCAGTGTATCTCTTCGGTCCCTCTCCCGGCTGTGCCTGTCCCCTGCTTCCCCTTTCGTTCACTGCCGTTTCGCAACTGGCCCTTTGCAGCCGGTGCCGGTCGCGCGGGGGGGTAGGATCCGGCCCGGGGCGGGGGGTCTGGCCCGGCCCGGCCCGGGCGGGGCCGTCGGTGAGTCACGGCCGGGCCGAGCGGAAGCGGCTCCCGGTGCCCGGGGTGGAGCAGCCCCGGTGAGAAGCGGCTCGGGAAGCAGCCCGGTGAACGGGGCCGATCCTCCCGGTGGAAACCGGCTCGGTAAGGACCTTTCTGTGGCGGAGGGGAACGGGGCAGGCAGGTGCCGGGTCTCTCTCCCAGTGGGGTACGAAGCATCCCGAGACAGGGTGCAACGGCTCCCGGCTGCGAACGGAGCAGGCCGGTGCGGAGCAGCCCGGTACAGGCTCCCACGGAGGGGATCAGGGCAGCTCGGTGCTCGGTAAGGGCTCTGCCGGTAAGGACCAGGAGCTCGGTGCAGGGCACAGGGGCTCCCACTGCTCAGTGCAATTCCTCTCTTAGGAATGGAGGAGGTGCCCGGGCCCGCCCCGAGCGCCGGGAGCTGCTGGCAGGACCCGCTGGCAGTGGCGGGCACGACGGGCAAGCTGGTGTGCGGGACGCGGGGCCGAGCGAGCGGGCGGCGGGCGCTGAGCGTTGTCTTCGTGCTGGGCCGGGAGCCTGCTGCCAGCCCCGCGCTGCGCAGCCTGCGGCACGCCTGCCAACACCTGCGGGCACAGCTGCACCCACTGCCCTTCAGCACCCTGGCGCTGGGCCACACTGGCACTCTCCACCTCTTCTACAATGCAGGTGAGGAGGGGGCACGGCTTGAGCTGGTGCTGAGGGGTTTCCATTACCTCCTTCCTTCTCTTGCCTGCTTATCCCTGACCTGCTCCCCTGGCAGCATCCCTGGTGCAAGGATTTCTCTCACTGTTTTCCTGCTTGGTTATCCCCAACCCACTCTACCTGTGGCATCACCAGCGTGGGGGCTCCATCACCTTCTTTTCCTGCCTAGTTGTCCTAGATCTGTTCCACCAGCAGCATCCCCACCACAGGTTTTCCATCACCCTCTTCTCCTGCCTGGATACGTCTGACCCACTCCGTTGGTAGCAGCCCTGGCACAGGGTTTTTCTCCTGCCCATCTCTCCTGGCTGCCCGGGAATGCCTGTCGGGAGCCGATCCCCGGCTGTGCGCTCAGCTGCTTCCCTGTTTGTTTTCTGCCATCCTGCTGTTTGCTTTCCGGGGCGGTTGGGAGCCTGCCGGGATGCCGGCGTCAGCTCCGAGGATGTGACTTGGAAACGGGGAGGGAGCTGGGTGGAGGCTTTGCTCAGGATCCACCTCTCAGCCAGGTGTCCCTCACTGTGGCCTCGGGTGAGGCCTCCTCGTTTCTGAGGCGCTGTAAACCCTCCCTGAACCCAAGAGGCTGATTCCACTACCCCATAGATCGGGGGGTGATCTGGCATGGGTCCCCTGAGTGTGTCCTGCCCACAGACGTGGCCATGGTGGAGCTGAGTGACTCCGTCTGCCAACCCTCCCTCTTCTACCACCTGGGCGTCCGTGAGAGCTTCAACATGTCCCACAACATCCTGCTGTGCTGCCAGGCCGACCTGACCCCCCTCCAGGCCCTGCAGGTTGGTAGGGACAGGGACAAGGACACCCAAGCTCCCCTGCAATGCTGCTGCTGCTCTGGACTAGGAAAAGCCCCAAGTGCCTGAAGCATCCTCGCTGGCAGGAGGGGTTTCCATCCCCGCCCCATCCAAGCTCAGAGTTCCCACAGTCACATCCTGCTCTGGCAGAGATTTCCCTGTGCCTGGGTGGGATGAGGAGGGGGTGACTGGGGACAGTGGTGCAGTGTAGGGGGGTGCTGGGTGCTCCCAGGCAGCTGTGAATTTGGGAATGGATGCTTTTCCCGGGGGAAAATTGATGACTTGGAAGAAAAATTCCACATGGAAGGGACCAGTGAGAGGAATTCTCACCACCTGGGGAGAAAAACTGCATCTGGGAGGCCATCAAAATGGTCCCCAAATGCCACTCTGACTCAGGAGAGCCCTGGACCTTCCCCGGGGACGCCTGAGCCTGGACTGAGCTGGTTTCTTTGGCGTGGGTGGGGACGACTCATGAAATGCCTCCTCCTTCCCTCTCCCCTCAGGAGGACGTCTGCCAGAAGAACTCGGTGCGTCTCCCACCCCTGCCTGCTGCCGTTCGAGCCCTGCTCTGCCCCTGAGCTGCGTCTCTCCAGCCTGGGAGGGTGCACACTGCAGACAGGGAGTGAGAGCTGTGCCCAAAGCTGAGCTGAGGCTGCCACACTTGCTCAGAGCCAGCAGAGGAACAGCAGGAGCAGGAGAGGGGCTCCTGGTTTGATAAGGACCAGAAGTGTTTTCTCTGTAGTGCCATGAAGGCAGCCAGAGATCAGCCTGGCTTGTCCTTCCCTGCTGATGACCTATGACAGGTGGCTGTCACCATGCTCTGGATGGTCTGAGGCGATGGGGATGGTTCATGACACGAGTTGAGCAGTTCTCAGCTCGACCAGCACAGCGGCTCACTCTTCCTCTCCTCCCTCAGGACCCCTGCAGCAGCTACACCTTCATCCCCTATGTGGTCACCCCCGAGAACGAAGTTACCTGCGGTGACATTGGGGCTGCAAAGTGCCTGACAGAGCTTGTCCAGCCCAGCGCCGAGGCAGAGGCCACCCTCACCCCGCTGACATCCCGGCTCGTCCAGCTGCTGGAGGGCATCCCCACCGACTCCTGGTACCGCTGCCCACCCCCCCTGGCTGAGGGCAAACCCCTGCCCACGCGAGCTGGCAGGGCTTGGTGGAGAAGTGCCACCACCCCAGCAGCCCCCGTCCCTGCCCCTCCCTGCAGCGGGTACTTTCGGGAGACGATCCGCAGGGAGCTCCGCCGGGCACGGGAGATGTTCCGGGGGGAGCAGCTGAGCCGGGAGCTGTCCCGCATCCAGCAGCGCCTGGACAGTGTGGAGCTGCTCAGCTTGGACATTGTGGTGAACCTGCTCCTCTCCTACCGAGACGTGCAGGTGAGGGCTGGGGGCGGCTCTGGGCAGGTTCTGGGCACCCTCTGATAGTAGAATCCCAGACTGGTTTGGGTGGGAAGGGACCTTTAAAGCTCCTCCAGGCCAACCCCTGCAGTTAGCAAGGACATCCCCAACTAGAGCAGGCTGCTCAGTGCTCCAAACAACCTGACCTGGGATGGTGCCAGGGATGGGGCAGCTCCCACCTCTCTGGGCAATCTGAGCCAGGATCTCACCTGGTCCGGATCCCTGAGTACTCAGCCCTATCCCAGGAGGGTTCTCCGCAGCATTCCTGTGCTCAGAGGACCTTGCAAGCTCCAGAGCTTGGCTGCTTGGCTGTTGCTCCATGGCACCAGGGATGAGCAACCTGAGGGCCACCAGCTCAGCCCCACTGCTGTCCCCACAGGATTATGATGCCATCATCTCGCTGGTGGAGACCCTCCAGGAGCTGCCAACCTCCACAGTGGCCGAGCAACCCAACATCTGCTTCCACTACGCCTTTGCCCTCAGCCGGTGAGCGGCGATGGGACGGAGGGGAGGGACACCCTGGGCATCGCCCTGGCACGGAGCTGGCGGGTTGGGGGACCCTGCTGATGGTGCCAGTCACGCTGTGCAGACGTAACCGTGCTGGGGACCGGGAGAAGGCCCTGTCCGTGCTGCTACCCGTGGTGGAGCGTGGGGAGGGAGCTGCACCCGACCTGCTTTGCTTGTGTGGGAGGATCTACAAGGACCTGTTCATCGGCTCCGGCTTTGCCGACACCCGTGCCAGGGACGAGGCTCTCTACTGGTGAGACTGGGGCCGGGGGCCACCTGCATGCCCATTCCCCCATTTGGGGCTTTGCATGAACTTTGGAAGGAGGTTGCAGGGTCTTGGGGGTGGTTGCAGGGTCTCGGGGGGGTGGTGGCTGCAGATGCACTGGAGAGGTTTGCAGAAGCTGGGAGAGGACTGCAGGGTCCCTGCTGAGGTCCGCAGGGTCTCTAAGGGAATTTGCAGGGTCCTGTGGGGAGGTTTCAAGGTCTCTGAGGAGCTTTGTAAGGACCCTGGGATGTTTGCCTGGGCTCAGAGGAATTTTCAAGGGCTCTGGGGGATTGCAGGGGGGGTTCAGGACCTCCAAGAGTCTCTGGGGGTCTCTGGGGTGTTTGCTGGGGAGGTGTTGCAAGGCCTCTGAGGGAATTTGCAGGATATTACAGAGGGTTGCAGAGGTTCTGTGGGGGGTTGCAAAGTCTCTGGGGGGGTTGTAGGCAGCACAGCCACATGTTGTCATTGTGTGTGTGTGTTCCTGCAACAGCAATGGCAAAACAGGAGATGCCAATTCCTGCTTCTTAAATGCTGTTTCACTTCTTTTGGGTGTTTTTTCGGGATTGGGAACACTCCCTCATTGCAGGGGGCAGCTCCAGGACCCCACATTTTGGCTGGCAGGGGGGTGGCAGTAGCCGTGCCCCCCACCCAGCATCTCTGCTCAGGTACAACAAAGCCTTTGAGGTGGAGCCAAGCCTCCATGCTGGCATCAATGCTGCTGTCCTCCTTGTGGCTGCTGGCCACCAGTTTGAATCCTCTGCCCAGCTGCAGCAAATCGGTAGGTGCCCACCCAGGCTTGGGCTGAGGGCCAGGCACTGAGGTCCATTGGCATCAAAGCACCCCCAGAATGGCCACGCTCAGGTGTGGGGTTGATGGCAGATGGACGATGGACTCCTTGCTCCCATGCTTTGGCCTGGCCAGGTTGGAGAGGAGAGGAACCTCCTGAAGTTCATCAGGGGCAAGTGTAGGGTCCTGGCTGCTGAGCCTGCAGAAGAGCAGCCCCCGAGGGGATCTGATCAGTGTTCATCAGCAAGAGTTAAGGGTGGGGGGCAAAAGGCTAGGGCCAGACCCTGCTCAGTTGTGCCTAGGGACAGGACAAGGGGTGAGGGGCACAAACTGGAACCCAAGAGGTGCCACCTGAACAGGAGAAGAAACTTCTTCGGTGTGAGGGTTCAGAGTCCTGGAGCAGGCTGCTCGGAGAGGTTGTGGAGTCTCCTCCTCTGCAGAGCTTCCAACCCTCCCTGGCTGCTGTGCTCTGGGCAAGCTGCTGTGGGTGCCCTGCTGGAGCAGGGGGGTTGGACTGGGTGAGCTCCAGAGATTCCTTCCAGCCCACCCTCCATCCCCACCCCCCATGCTGGCTTTTGCTGTTCCCAGGGGTGAAGCTGAGCTGCCTGCAAGGTCGCAAGGGCAGCCCAGGGGAGCTGCACCACTACTGGGATGTGGGATTCTGCCTTGGGGCTGGCATCTTGGCCAACGACCTCAGCAAAGTCATCCAAGCCTCTGAGAAGCTCTACAAACTCAATGCACCAGACTGGTACAGCATGGCATCACAGCTGGGCAAGGCTGGGTCTCCACTCCCCAGTGCCTGTGCCCCAGGGGACTTGGGAGGGTGCTGGGGGCATGTCTGTCTCTCAGCACTGCTGCCCCTGCAGGTACCTGGTCTCGGTCATGGAAACCTTCCTGCTGTACAAACACTTCCAGAGGAGCCCACAGGTCCCTTCTGCCCGGCAGGAGCTGGCTGATTTCTGGCTGGGCTTCCTCCTGGAGGGGTGCCAGCCCTTCACTGCCACATCACAGTGCCCGGTGAGGGACCCCAGGGAACCAACTCCTCCTGCCCAGACCTCTCAGACTTCCTTGGGCACCACTCTTTGGCCTGGGCTCATGGTGGGGTTTGAGAAGGCACCAAGCACCCACAGCTGCCAGCCGGGGGTGGGGGATGGGGGTGCAGGGATGCAGGCTAGGGACCTGCTTGGAGGCAGCTGAAGCCCCCCACTGCTGCAGGTCCTGGTCCTGGAGCTCAGCAAGGTCCTTCAGCCAGCCCAGCTGGCACTGCGAGGTGGCACAGAGCCTGTCCTCACAATCACTCTCCTGTGCCCCACAGACAAGGTAGGGATGGGGCTGGGGGGAGCTTGGGGGGATTCCTACTGCCCCCCACTTCACCTGCCCCTTCTCCTGCAGAAAGCAACATCGAGCTGGACCTTCGCAGCTGCAGCCATCCACGGTGCCAGGTCAGTGTGCCCCCAGGCCCCTTGCCAGCATGACTGAGGTGGCCTCTTGTGCCCAGAGCCCCTGTGCCCCAATACTGATGCTGTGTGTGTGTGTGGTCCTCTTCCACCAGCATCTGCAGGTGTGATGAACGTGGCTGTTTCCTCTACGTGATGCATGCAGAGGAAGACTTCCAGCTCTACTTCCCCTCCCAGCAGCACTGCCGGTGGTGAGTGGATGGGTGGGGGGCATAGGGACCCCCACATTGCTGAGGTGGGGGTGAATCATGGTGGACGTCCAGTCACTGCCCTGGTGAGCAGGGAGGGGTGGGAGCATGATAGTTCTTCTTCAACTTAATTTGAGGGTAAAGGCTTGTCCTAGGGACCCAACCCTGGGTACCACACACAGGGTGGCACAGCCCCACTTTGTACTGGTGGCAGACAGACCAGGAGAAGCAGGAGCCTCTCTGTGCCAGGGGAGTCAGCAGCCAGGTCCTCAGCACCCTCACCAAGGGCTCAGGACCACCGTGTTCCCTAACAGGTTCTGTGACCAGATCCAGTCCCTCCTGGCTGAGCAGGTGGTGGGCGGTGAGGAGGTGCCCAGCCCCACACAGCCCATCCTGGAGGTGAGATGGTGACACGAGATGACACGAGGTGCCACGAGGTGCCACGTAGCACAAGGTGCTACCCCACACCTCTGTCTGCAGTACAGCTACGAGTACTCAGAGACAGGCGAGAGGGTGGTGCTGGGCAGGGGCACCTACGGGATCGTCTACGCCGGGCGCTGCCTCAGCACCCAGGTGCGCATTGCCATCAAGGAGATCCCGGAGCGGGACAGCAGGTGGGGGACGCACTGGGGTGCCCTGGAAGGGTCCCAGGGGAAGCTGGGCAGCCCCTCATGCCTGTGCCCCGCTGCCCAGGTACTCGCAGCCCTTGCACGAGGAGGTGGCACTGCACAGGCACCTGCGGCATAGGAACATCGTGCGGTACCTGGGCTCCGTCAGCCAGGGCGGCTTCATCAAGATCTTCATGGAGGAGGTGCCAGGAGGTGGGCAGCACTGAGGGGGGGGGTGTGGCGCCAGGGATCAAAGGGGCATGTGTGGTGACGCGGGTGGGCTAAACGAGGGTGCTGCCCCCCACCCCCCTCTGTAGGGAGCCTCTCATCCCTGCTGCGCTCCAAGTGGGGACCCCTGAAGGACAACGAAGCCACCATCAGCTTCTACACGCGCCAAATCCTGGCCGGGCTCTGCTACCTCCACGACAACCACATCGTGCACCGTGACATCAAGGTGACAGCCAGCACCCGCCCCGGGGGCACCTCGAGTGGCACTGGGGAGCCAGCAGCTACCCCTCCGTGTCCAGAGTCGCTGGGGTGATGCCCTGCTGGAGCTCCGGGAGCCTGCCGATGCGTGGTTCTATTGCGGGATGCCCTCTGGCACAGGGGGACAATGTCCTCATCAACACCTACAGTGGCGTGCTGAAGATCTCCGACTTTGGCACCTCCAAGCGGCTGGCAGGCATCAGCCCCAGCGCCGGGACCTTCACAGGCAAGGACACTGCCCCAGCCTGGGGGGTGGCATGCTGAGGGGCAGGCAGTGGTGGGGCTTTGTACCCAGCGCGGGGAGAAGGAGAACGCACCGCAGGAAGAGCCTGGGGGGTGGGTACAGGCTCCTCTCCGCCTTCCTCATCCTCTCCCACAGGTACCCTGCAGTACATGGCCCCTGAGATCATCGACCAGGGCCCGTGGGGCTACGGGAAGCCAGCAGACATCTGGGCCCTGGGCTGCACCATCATCGAGATGGCCACGGGCAAGCCTCCCTTCTACGAGCTGGGCAGCCCCCAGGCTGCCATGTTCAAGGTACCCATGAGGCTGGGCAAGGCTAGGAGGGAGCTTCCCCAGCCCTGCAATTGCCCCTTCTGGGGGTGAGTGGTCCCACAAGTGCCTCCCCTCCAGGTGGGCATGTTCAAGATGCACCCGGAGGTGCCCGAGTGCATGTCGGACAAAGCCAGGAGCTTCATCCTGCGCTGCTTCCAGCCCGACCCGGGCGAGCGAGCGACGGCCGCGGCGCTGCTGCGGGATCCCTTCCTCACCGCTGCCAGGAGGACACGGGGCCGGCCCGGGGCCCTGGCGGGGGGTGAGCTTTTGGGGGCAGGATGGGACACACACACACACAAGCCTGGCAGGAGCTGCTAAACAGCCATGTCCATCATCTCCCTGGCAGGCGACGCCCCCTGCTCTGGGCAGCAGGATGGGACTGTGGAGGGCAGCGATGAGAGCAGAGGATGTTCCTCAGCCAGGCAGGACACCCTGGGGAGTGGCACAGCAGAGAGCCCTCCGGTCCTCTGCCACCCTGATGAGGCAGCCTCCAGCCACAGCGACTCGGGGTAGGGCAGCCCGGGTATGGGAGTGTTGGAAAGACTCAGAGGAGGTTGGCATGCTGACTCCCATGGCAATCACTATCCCTGCCATAGCCCAGCGCTGCACCCCTCACCATGCCAAGGCATCACAGCCCTCCCCATTACAGTTGCCCTCTGCCAAGCCAAATGGCTGTGCCCACCCCAAAACCACAACCCTAACTGTCTGAGGCCAGAGGGGTTGGCAGTGCCAACCCTGCCTGCCTC
The DNA here is from genome assembly GCA_013399055.1 of Ramphastos sulfuratus. NCBI lineage: Eukaryota > Metazoa > Chordata > Aves > Piciformes > Ramphastidae > Ramphastos > Ramphastos sulfuratus. The sequence goes on from WBNM01013992.1 coordinate 80,502, forward strand.
TCCCCAGTACTACCCAGGGCTCAGCCAGTTCAGACCAGAGCCTGATGTTGTCCCTGCCCGAGGAGAGTGGGCACAAAGGACTCCTTCTGCAGCAGGACAGCAGGCACCGGGCCACACTGCAGCGCGTCCTCAGCACCGAGGCAGAGGGCATCATCACTGCCCTGCAGGAGAGTCAGGTGCTGCTGGGTGCCAGGACAGAGGGGCTGCACAGCAGCAGGGTACAGGGTGAGCAGGGTGGCAACCACAGAGCATCTCTTTTGCCCAGCCAGAGTGTGACAAGTGCAAGGCTGAGCTCGGAGCATCTTGGCCAGCTGCTGAGCTGCCTGCGGGACTACATCCAGTGCCCCAGCCAGCAGCAGCTGTGCCAGGACCTCCTGGCACTGCAGAGCCAGCTGCGGGCAGAGGGGCTGAGCCTCATCCATCTCCAGGCACCCCTCTTCAGCTTCCAGGCAGCAGTGAGTACTCGAGGTAGAATGGTAGGCTGCTGGGTGTGTGGTGCCCAGGTATGGTGCTGCCCAGGCAGGACGATGTTGTGCTGTCGATGATGAATTGGTGCAGGCTGTTCTGGCATGGCGATGCCCTGGCACAGTGATTCCCTGACGTGATCCCCTTACCTGGCACAAGGATGCCCTGGCACAGCTCTGCCCCTTGCAGGTGAGGCAGGTGCTGCGGCAGCATCACATCGAACCCCACTGGATGTTTGCCCTGGACGACGCCGTCAGCAGGGCGGTGCAGGCAGCTGCCGCCGCGCTGGGGAGAGGTGGGTGGCACCGGGGAGGATGTGGGTGGCACCGGCGGTCGGCTGGGATGCAAGTCTAGATCCCACCACTGCGGCTGGGTGGGTGGAACAGGAAAGCAGCTGGGCTGGGGTGGGCTGGGGGAGACTTTGGGGTGCTGGGGAAAGGGACACTGGGGGCACAGTGCTGGGGCAGCCCTGGCTGGACCCAGCTCCTGGCTTTGCCCCTGTGCTGTGGGCTCTGAGGCCATTGGGCACCTCTTTGTGCCCACCACCGCCTCTGCCACACAGACCTGAGGCTGAAGACCAGCTGCCTGGGGAAGGATGGCACCAAGGACACGAGTGACAGTGATGACCCCACGCTGCCAAAGTTGCCCATCCCCAGGAGCCAGCCCAACCAGGACAGCACCAGTCTGGGACTGGGCACTAATTTGGATCTCAGCACTGGGGTGGACCCTCTGCCCTCCCTGCAGGCATCTTCAGAGCTGCTGGCACAGCTCTGCCACCTCCGCAGAGAGACAAGCAGGTAGAGCCTTGCCAGTCGTTGTGCCTTCATCTACCCAGGTGCCATCCTGTGCCTTCCTCGAGTGCCAGACTTTGCTCCTTTCTCCCCCAGGCTGCTGCAGTTGCTGGCTGAGAAGGAGCAGGAGTGGCAACAGCTGATGCAGCAGGCACTTGGCTCTGGGCACAGGGAAGCTGCTGTCCCCAGCTGTCCCCAGTGCAGCAGGGACCATTCAGAGGGCACCTCAGGATGCTTCACCACAGGGCAGGATCCCTCACCCCCCAGTTCCCATCACCTCTGTGGCCAGGCTGACCCCCTCCTCCTCGAGTGGCTACAGCAGCATAGCACAGACACAAACACCACAGTCACGGTGAGACCCACGGCCACATGGCACACGGAAGCACGTGGGAGCTGAGGGTTGGCATGACCTGGGCAGCTCCCTTCCCCCCCAACATCCCCTGCCACCCCTCACAGCTCCTCTCCCACGGCTTCACCCTGCGGGACCTGCTGGACTGTGCCACCCGTGATGACCTCTTCTACCTGGGCATCAGGTACCCCCAGCCCGCGTTGCCCTTCCTGGCCTGGCCAGGGTGGGGACAGCAGGGGGGCAGGACTGAAGGAGGGGACACAGCTTGGTGCCCTCCCTCCAGTAGCCCTGCCCTGTGCCAGCAGGCGGGGGCCAGCCTGCCGCCTGTGGGCTGCCATCCTGCAGCATCGCCAGGCCGCGGACAGCAGAAGGGAAGAGAGCCCCAGCCCGGGGCTGTGACTCCGGGGACGCAGCCACCAGAGACCCAGCACTGGCAGGATGGTGACGGAGGGGACAGCCCCACACGGGTGGGACAAGTCACGCTACGGTTCCCACAGCAATAAAGAGCCTCCAACTGTGCCCTCTGGTGCCACTTCATTGCTGCCAAAAGGGTGCGGGGCACAGCCCCCAGCCCCACACAGTGACGCTCCGAGCTCAGCTCCGTTCCCCACCCCGAGTCCCACAGTCCCGCTGGCACCGGGGGGTCGCTGTGGGGCTATGCCCGGGGGACGAGGTTGGTGCGGAGGGGCAGCAGCGCTTCCACCCAGTGCCCAGGCTGCTGCAGCAGGCGGCCCCACACCTGCCGCTCCTCCGCCGTCGAGTCCATCCAGCCCACTGGCAGCCCATAGCTGCTCCCTGCAGAGACACTGCCACCGTCACCCCGCGGCTGTGCCACCCCGTGAGCCACGGGGGCCACCGTGCGGGTGCCAAGCTTCCACACCACCCCACCCCCAACCCTCACCTGTGCCCAGGCTGAGCCGGATGCCACCCAGCTGGCGCTTGGAAAAGGCTTCGTGGTGCCAGAGGGTGAACTCTGCACATGCCTCGGCCAGGTCCTTGGCCTGGAAGCCATCATAGACCATGGTGTGGTTGAAGAGGGGGTTCAGGCTCCTCTTCACCACCCTGGTCCTCTGCCGGCTCCCCTTGCTGTCATCTGGCAGCACATAGCTGGGGAGGACACCAGGGTGAGGCAGGGCACGGACACCAGCAGCTCTGGGTGCCCCTCCTGGGTGCCCACTTGCCTCTTACCACTGCACGAAGGCATCCACAGTGCCACTCTGCAGAGGGATGAGGCTCTGAGCGTCCTTCACCCAGATGTGCAGCTCGCCCGTGGGGGGCATCGCCCTGCCTGCAGCGAGAGGGGTCAGGAGCCCACCCTGTCCCCAGGGATCCAAGGGGCTGGAGCCAGGGGAGCAGGCTGGTAAGAGAAGGGTGCTTGGGGTACCCGTTACAGACCCCACCACCCCCCCCTTCCCCAGACTCTGCAGGGGTCTCCATGCTAGATCTCCTCTCACCTTCTGAGCCAGCAGGGATGAACTTCAGTGCCAAGTTGAGGTTGCCCCGGCTGGTGAGGTCATCTGGGGAAATGGGTGTCTGGGGACCATGGAGGGGTTAGGGGGGGCTGTGGAAGGGGAGGAGTGGGATGGGGGCACTGGGGACTCACCCGGGGTTGGAGGCTGAACCACTCAGGGCTTGTATTGGCCCAGTCCCAGGCACCCAGCGCGATCTCCACCTCCCCTAGGAAGAGATTCCTGCCCAGGCTGTCGTGGTGCCACACTGAGACGTTCAGGGTCCGGCCCTGCAGGTCTCTTTTCTCCAGCTTGTACTGGTGGGGAGGGAACACAGGACAGGGTGAGACTGAAACCACTTGCACAGGTTGCCCAGGGAGGCTGTGGATGCCCCTTCCCTGGAGGTGTTCAAGGCCAGGCTGGATGAGGTCCTGAGCAGCCTGGGCTGGTGGAGGTGTCCCTGCCCCCAGCACGGGTTGGGGCTGGCAGAGCTTTGAGGTCCCTTCCAACCCAACCCATGGTTATCCACCTCCACTCGCCCACTCACACCTTCAACCAGGAGGACACCTCCCGCCTCGTCCCCAGCATCACCCCAGAGCAGGGTCAGCAACCTTGAGCGTCTCATTGAAGATGGGATCCAAGCTCCTCTTCCTCACCGTGGTCTTGCGCTTGCTGCGGTTGGACTTATCTGGCAGCAGGTAGGTCTTGATGTACCTGGGACCAAACCGTGAAGGGCATGCGACGGGTGCCACCAGGCTGGGCATCAGCTGGGCATCAGCGCTCAGGGCTGGGGCACTCACGGGTCCGAGCGCTGCTTCTTGGCCTCGGCAAGCTCGCGGCAGCGCAGGACGTGGACCTGCAGCTCCTGCTGCGCCGCCTCGTAGCGGAGCGAGAGCTGCACACAGCCGCGCACGGCCGCGCCGCGCAGCTCCGCCTCGCTGTACAGGCTCATCAGGCTGCCGCTCAGCTGCGGGGCGGTGCGACAAGGTCAGGGGGGTGCTGCGGAGGTGACCCCCACGCCCCCAAACAGCCCCCAGCCCTGTACCGTGGAGGAGCTGAGGCTGGAGACGGAGGAGCTGGTGGTGAGCAGGCTCGGGGGGACGCAGCCGTTCTGTGGGGACAGCCGCCCCGGGGAGCCCTGAGCCACCTGAGGGGTCCCTGCCCCCTGGAAATGCCAAAGAAAATGAGGTCAGCACCCCCCGTACTTGGACCCCAATCCCGTACAGCTTCATAGAGCCCCATAGAGGCCCCCCCTCATCCCTATACACCCACACACACACACAGTCCCACCTGCCCAGTGTCAGGGCCACTGTGTTCAGAGTTTGGCTCATCCTCATCTTCCTCAGCGCTGGACGTCCCAAAGGGGTTCCCACCTGCAAGGGCAGGGTGTGGGTGGTGGGGTCCTGATGTAGCAGGGGTGGGTAGGAGGGGACAGGAGTGTTCATTTTTTTGATGGGAGAAGGAAGCAGGATGGGGGGAGACGACTGTGAGGAGGTGGGAGGGTGGTAAGCAGTGCTGGGGGGCTCCAATCTCCCCCAAATCGTGACAAGACTGAGCTCCCCCTCACAGTCACCTGGCTGGGCTGGGTCCTGCTCCCTCGCTGGGCTGGCACTTGGCAGGGACTGTGACACCAGCGTCTCCTCCAGGGCTGGGGCTGTGGGGCTGGGCTGTAAGGTGGCACACGAGGTGAAAACAGGCACTGTCCTGTCCCCTGCCAGCCCCTCGAGTCCCTGGGCACAGGGTGGGGGACATCCCGGGGGACATCCCCTGCCTCCCTCCCCACACCACAGGGTTCAGACCACGCAGGAGGCTGATCCCAGTGGCAGCACCCCCTGGGTGACAACGCAGCTCTGGGGACACGCTTCAGGGTGCCCCAGGCTGCAGGCTGCTGCTGCCCCACTGCCAGAGCCCATCACTGGGGTGCTGGGTACCAGCTGCAGGCTCAACTCCTGTCACAGACACCAACCTGGGGCTCTGCGGCTGCCGGTGCCACCTCCTCCGGAGCAGGGCTGCCAGGAGAGACCAGCACTGATTAACCTGCGCAGGGCCCCAGGGGAACAGCACTTTGTGCCCCACCCCGTCCCGAGCTGCTTAGAGAGCTGGGGAGCAGTCAGGCCACAGAAACCACTGGGGTGGTGGACAGAGAGACAGCAGGCTGGGGGACAGACACCAGGACAGGGTACACAGCCCCTCACCTTTCCTCTGGATCAGTCACACCATCTTCATCCTCCTTCTCCTCTGCCAGTGGCTCACCAATGGCCTCCAGCTCGCCCAGGCTGTGGCCATGCTCCAAGTCCCCCACGCCTGGGGACATTGATGATCTCAGCAGGTGAGCTCCGGCCCGCAGTGTCCCCTCCCCATGTCCCCGTTCCTTGCCTACCCCGAGGTCTCCTTCTGCGGCGGATGGAGGCTCGCACGAGGTCAGAGCCCAGGTGGTGGCGGTGGCGCTGGGCGCGGGCATCGCAGAACCAGTCCCCGGTGAGGATCTTCAGCCGCGCAGGGTCCGACACCGACTTGCGGAGCTTGCTGGTGGCAGGAGGGGGGCATTGGGGACCCCGCGCCCCGATGCTGCCATCGATAACTGCACCACTGTCCCCATCACCTTTCCCAGGAGCTGATGGAGCCACCACGAGTGGCCCTGGGGCCATCAGCCATCGACCCGATGCCAGCGTCACTCACCGCAGGGCTTCACTCTGCCCGGGCTCAGCGAGCATTCCCATCCCCGGGGAAAAGGGAACCCCTCCCCAGGCTGGCTGCTCTCGGGGGGTGCAGGTTGTCCCCACAGTGTGACACTGAGCAGGGGACCCCCAGCTGACCTGATGCGCCCCTCCTCGCGCCGCCGCAGCTGCCAGTCTCGCCGCAGGACCTCGATGATTGCTTCTCGCTCTTCCTCCGTCAGGAAGCTCAGGTCCAGCAGCGCCTCGGGCCCCAGCTCCAGCTCCATGGCAGGGCTGGGAGGCACAGCGGGGGCACCTTGAGGTGCTGGTTGAGAAGAAGTGGGGTGCTGCTGGCGGAGCTCAGCGTGCCGGGCATGCACCAGTGATGCCAACATCTGGAGAGAGACCTTGGGACTGCTTTGTGGTGGGAATCATCCTGACCCTCTGCAAGAACATGGAGGGGGGAGCTCAGCCTGCTCACTGCCCCCCGCACTGCCCCCCAAAACACCCCCACAACCCCCAACGGGGCCAAGCCAAGGGGTGGGATAGTGCCAAGGATGCCAAGGGAAGGAGCATGGGCAGGCTCAGGGAAGCCCTGCCACTCCTGCTGCCCAGCTCCACTGCCGGCCCTGTGCCAGGGCCAGCCCTGCCTGCTGCTGGGATCCTGCCTGCAGCCCATGTTTGCAGAGGCTGTTTGCCCAGGGCAGGCCCTGCCCCTGCCTGCTTTCCCACGGGGTTCATCAGGTGCCACCACACTGAAAAGGGTGGCAAAAGTCAGCTCGGCTGCGCCCACGAATGGCTGAGACCAAACCAGGCTAAGCTCATGCTCAGCTCATCACAGCTGCCAGGGCAGAGGGTGCCACAAGGGTCCTTACCCCATTTCCTGGCATTGCCTCATCAGTGCCCTTCCTGGCCCCAGCACTGACAAAGTGCTGCCCAGCGTTGGGTGCTGAGGGCAGGAAATTGCAACAGCCATGGGGCAGAATCAGTCCTGCCACCTCCTACCCCCAGGCACCCTATCAAGATGTGGGCACCAGCACGGCCATGGGGCTGGGACACCAGCGGCCCTGTCCCCAGCCCCAAAGGTGACTCCGTCCCTGCCCTCTGGGGCCCTGTGCTAGCCCTGCAGCGAGTCCTGCTCCAGTCCCACTGGTCCCCATCCTGTAGGTCAGTTTGTCCCTGCGCTGGGCAGGGAGCACTCAGACATCCCTAGCTGGGAACCCCAGCCCGAGACCCAGCCCAGGGTTCAAGCTGGTGGCAGGGCTGAGCGCCAACCACACACACACGCCCCCGCGACCCTCCCTCCATTCCAAGCCGGCACCAAGGACCCCCACATCACACACTGGGGACTTCCCACACCACCTGTGTGCCCCCCCACTCCCAGCAACCCACTGCCAGGGGAGCCTGTGACACCCACGAGCACCCTGCCCCCAGCCAGGTCACACCAGGGCTGGGTGGGGGGCTCAGGGGACACGTCCTGGCTGTCACCAGGGTTGGGGGGCACACATACCAGCTGTCACCGGGGCTGAGACGATGCCCTCGCTGCCTCCTCACCGCAGCCCGCTCGTATCCTGTTTACTGGTGCCACACGGCGGGGGGGAGGGGGTGTGGGGGTGTGTCCCCCACCCCGGATCGGAGCCAGCACCCGAAAAAGTCACCCAGGCGCGGCCCAGGCGCTGTCGCGGTTCCACGGGGACCCCCCGGAGACCTCGGCAGGTGGGCACCAAGAAGCACCCACGTCCCGCGGCCGCCGGTGTGCAGAAGGCTGCTGGCTCCTGCCCCCCCCGCCCCAGACCAGTCAAACCAGTCAGACCTCCCCAGGGCAGCACAGCTGGAGGGCGCCGCCCCACTCCGCGCTGTGCCAGCAGCCAGCCGCGATGGGGCTGGGGGCGAGACGGACAGGACCAACTCCCCCCGCCCCCAAATGCACCCAGGCTCACTGTGTCGTCGTTCCCCCTTAACTCCCCTCACCCAGACCCCTGGGGACCGACAGGTCTCAGTCACTCCCGGCACAGCGCAGGGCTGCGCACCCCACGCCCCCGGCACCCCAACCCTCCTCCCAGCACCCGGGACCCTGCAGACCACAACCGTGGCCTCGGACTTCGACCGGATCAGGCCTCCGGAGCAGCGTGGGGACAATAAAAGCCAGCAAAGAAATTGGGGTCCCGGAGCCCCGCCATGCCATCCCTCCTGAGTGGGCAGCAAAGCTGGAGCGGCGGCTACAGACCCCCAACCCCCCCACCCGAGGGTGCTGGTGCAAGCAGTTGGGGGGCAGCCCCACGGCCGCCCTTACCTGCCCAGGACTGCGAGTGGGGGGGGGTGTCCCGGTGGCTCGTGTCCCACACACCCCCAGCACCCCACGGGGACCCTGGCGGCTGTGGGTGGCCTCTGGTCCCCACCCTGGGCTGGGCACGAAAGCAGGGAGCGGAGGCAGCGGCACCGCCGGGCGGGACCGCGCTGGGCTGCGCTGGGCTGAGCTGGGAGGCGTCAGCCAGCCCGGGAAGGGCTGGCACGGAGGGGAGGCACCGCGGGTGGGGAGACCCCCAAGCCTGGTCGAAGTTCGAACCCAAGGACGTGAGGGTGAGGATGGAGTAGGACCCCCGGGATGAGACCCCCGGAAAGGGACCCGTCCCCATAGGACCCTTCTCTCCGCACTGGGACCCCCCACCTGGTTCTCACCCAGGTTTCCGGGGCAGGATGTGGCCTCGGAGTGCTTTATCCGGAGCAGCTCTGCAAGAGCTCCGGAGCCGCTCTGGGCTGCCTGGGCGAAGAGGTCTGTGTTGGACAGCACGGGGTGGGGGGGGGGGGGGGGCAGTAAACCTGTCCTCCCCGCAGCGCTCTGCAGCACCCAACCTCAAAAGCCCAGTACGGGGCAGCCCCTGGGCTATTGCACAGGGTACTCCCAGCCCCATCGCTCCCATCCCAGGGGGCAGCCTCATTCCATGGCTACCTCCAGCCCCTACCCCATGGATCTCCCCCAGCCCCATATCCCCTAGCCCACAGCTACTCCATAGCTGCTCCCAGCCCCCCAGCTGAGACAATTCCATCCTGCTCCACAGGACCTGGGCTCCCAGCCACCCCCAACAGAGCTGGGTGCTCAGTCCCATGCAGGATCAGGCCAGGAGAGGCAGACCCCTGGCTCCAGCCAGGGCAGGAGCACCTTTCTCAGAGGTCTTGTGCCTCAGTTTCCCTCAAGCACAGGGGGAGGGCAGTTGGCTGGTGGGGGTCAGGTTCCCCCCACACTCAGCCCACAGCCGGCACAGGGCTGCAAGCAAAAGAGATTATTTTTAGTGTGGTTGCTAAGGAAATGAGACTTCAGCAACACCTGTGTCTGTCTGTCTGTCTGTCAGCTGCCCTCCTCTTCCTCCCCTCGCAGGGTGCAGGCTGCTGGTCGTGGGCTGGTTGCTTGGCTTTGGGTCACCCAAGGTGGGCACATAGCCCTTTTGGTGTGTCCTGGGCCCTTTGTGGCACCAAAAGCCTGAATGAGAAAAGTTCATGGGCTGGGATGGCAAAGGACCTGGCAGGATCCCTCCCTGCTCCTGAACCTCTGGAGAGGGAGGGATGGAGAGTGAGAGGGAAGGAGGGATGGAGCCTGACCCCCCCAGAGATGGGGTCACTCAGTGAAGCAATGCCTTGAGCATGGCATAGCACAGACAGAGCCCAGCCCTGTGGCCAGAGGCATGGAGCAGTGGGGCACATCCCCACCCCACCCTGCCCCTGGTGACCAGCAGTGCAGTGAGTTTGCTGGGCCTCAGCTGCAGCCACACTGCAGTGCCCGTGGAGCAGAGCCTCCCTCGGTGCCTCCCTCTGCCCAGGGTGGTCATGGCTGGAGGCTGTCAGCCTGGTGGCACCCAGGAGCTCCCTGGCCACCAGCATAAGGTGAGCAAAGCACTGGGCCAGCCCCTGGGGACCATTCTCCTTGCAGAGGCCCTGGAGTGAGCCAGGCAGCTGTGGTGAGCTGCAGCCCAGCTCCAGCCACCTCTGGAAGTGGCATCTGAGGGACAACCCTCCCCCTTCTGTCCCCTGGGTGCTGGCAGCACCCCATGGGTGCATAGAACTGGTTCTGCCTCATTTTTGTGCTGGCACTGGAGAGGGAGTGGGGGTGAGGAGCAAGTCCTGTCCCGCTACCCAGTCCTGCTCCCCACCATGGACTGGTTCTGCAGGAGGTGCAGGCAGACTTGGCTCTTCCTGCAGGAAACTGAGGCACAGAGCAGCAGCAGCTCCTTACCCACCAGTGGCTTTGCTGCTGAGGGTGTGGGGCAGCACCCACAGTGGCAGCACCCACGGGACCACTGGCTGAGGGCACCCAGGGTGGTCGAGAGGACCAACCCCTCTTCCCAACAACCTCCCCCAGCCCCAAATCCATGGTCTTGGCTTCAAGTTTCCATGGGGCTTGGGGTCCCATGGGAACACCCCAGGGTGTTTCCCCTTCATGCCATCCCTTCCCAGGCTGCCTGATGCCTCCCAGCTCAGCCCAGCTCAGTCCCATNAGCTGGGGGGTCGTGAAATGGCTGCAGATTTCCCCTCGCCCTGAGCCTCGGTGAAACTCATCCAGAAGCTGCTCTCCTTCCCCCGCCGAGCTTTGGCCTCTGGGTATCAGAGGTGAAAGGAAATCAGCTGCGGCAGCAGCAGCCCTCACAGCTTCCCTGCCTCCCAGTACAGGCACTGGGATCCTGCTGGGAGAGGGGAAGGGGTCGCGTTCCACATCCTGCTCTGCAGCTCCCAGCAGCGCCAGCCCCTCCCCAGCAGCCTGCAGGGAAATGAAAAGTGGGGGGCTGTGGGGGGCAGGGGAGAGGAGCCCAAGGAAAGGGATGCTGGAAAATTGAAGGGAATTCATCCATGGTCACAGGGAGCAACCTGCAGGAGGCTTACCCTGCACTGTCCCTGCCCAGGGCCAGGTGAGGCCCTGCCAAGCAGAGGGCAGACTGAGGCTGGGTACTGGGAAGAAATTCTTTGGTGAGGGTGGGGAGACACTGAACAGGCTGCTCAGGGAGGCTCTGGATTCCTTCTCCCATGGCTGGATGAGGCCTGAGCAACCTGGGCTGGGGGAGGTGTCCCTGCCCATGGCAGGGGGTTGGGACTGGATGAGCTTCAAGGTCCCTTCCAACCCAACCCGTTCCATGACTCTGTGGAGCAGGCAGAGGCTCTGGGAGGAGCAAAGGGCCAGAGCTCCATCTCCTCCCAAACCTAACAGACCCCTGGCAGGTGGCCAGCTTCATGACCCAGCATTAAAAGCCTGCAAACACTTCCCATGCTGCAGCAATCGAGTCCCTCCTGCCCCTCAGGGGCCGCGGGGTTTGCCCTGCAGCAGAGCAAAGCAGAAATGCATCAAGGAGCAGGTGTGGGAGCCAGACACTGCCCTGGGGCAGGAGAGAGGCTGGGGTGGGAAACATCGACCCTGCCGCCGTCTGGAAAGAGGAAAGAGTCAGCTCCAGGATGTGGCACTCGCAGACATCCACAGCAGTGAGTTTATTTCCCCTCCCGTCGGGATCATGGAACCACAGCAGCAGAGGTTAAATATTTACAGAGCAATCCAGCACCCCGCAGAGACGCAGGAGAACAAAGGGTGAGGGGACCCAGGGCTCGACCCCGCCACAGCCTCGGCGCTCCGCGGGGCACCGGGGGGAGCCCACAGCTGGCACCTGGAAGGGGTGGATGGGGGAATTTCAACGTGGCAAAGAGAAGTGGGNAGGGTGTTTCCCCTTCATGCCATCCCTTCCCAGGCTGCCTGATGCCTCCCAGCTCAGCCCAGCTCAGTCCCATCCTGCTGTGCTCCGAGGGGCGAGCAGAGACAGGGGCAGGAAGAGCACAGCAGCAGGGAGGCCTGCAAAGAGTAACTGGGGAGGGGTCTGCACCCTGACCTTGTGCTGCAGCACCAGATAGGTGCAGGATGAACCCCCGGGAGCTGCTGCCAGCCCTAGAGCCAGAGTAGGAGCTGCAGGAGCAGTGCAGCTGGGNTTCCTTCTCCCATGGCTGGATGAGGCCTGAGCAACCTGGGCTGGGGGAGGTGTCCCTGCCCATGGCAGGGGGTTGGGACTGGATGAGCTTCAAGGTCCCTTCCAACCCAACCCGTTCCATGACTCTGTGGAGCAGGCAGAGGCTCTGGGAGGAGCAAAGGGCCAGAGCTCCATCTCCTCCCAAACCTAACAGACCCCTGGCAGGTGGCCAGCTTCATGACCCAGCATTAAAAGCCTGCAAACACTTCCCATGCTGCAGCAATCGAGTCCCTCCTGCCCCTCAGGGGCCGCGGGGTTTGCCCTGCAGCAGAGCAAAGCAGAAATGCATCAAGGAGCAGGTGTGGGAGCCAGACACTGCCCTGGGGCAGGAGAGAGGCTGGGGTGGGAAACATCGACCCTGCCGCCGTCTGGAAAGAGGAAAGAGTCAGCTCCAGGATGTGGCACTCGCAGACATCCACAGCAGTGAGTTTATTTCCCCTCCCGTCGGGATCATGGAACCACAGCAGCAGAGGTTAAATATTTACAGAGCAATCCAGCACCCCGCAGAGACGCAGGAGAACAAAGGGTGAGGGGACCCAGGGCTCGACCCCGCCACAGCCTCGGCGCTCCGCGGGGCACCGGGGGGAGCCCACAGCTGGCACCTGGAAGGGGTGGATGGGGGAATTTCAACGTGGCAAAGAGAAGTGGGCACTGGGAAGAAGCTGGTGGTGAGACGAAGGAAGCTGCAAGAGGACATCCCTCACCCACCCCCACCCCTTCTGCTGCCTCCCACACCGGCAGGAAGCAGGCAGCAGGCAGCTCTCCGCAGAACCCAGCACTGCTGGGAGCTCTCTGCACTCCCCAGGGCTGGGCTGGTGCTACAGGAGAGCAGGAAGACCAAGAGTGCCACCAGCCCACCACAGCCAGACCCTGCAGGACCATGAGTGCCACCAGCCCACCACAGCCAGACCCTGAAGGGCCATGCTGTGGGCTGAGGCAGCTCTGCAGGAGCTCAGCTCCAGGCCCTGCTCTCCTGTGGACACTCTGAGCCCTCCTGTCCCTCCCTGGGTGGCAGCTGGTGGGCTCAGCACCACAATCCTGCCCCAGCAGCCAGCACTGCAGCTCACCACGAGCCCATCCTGCTGCTCCAGGAGCCTGCATATGAAGCCCAGATCTGGTAAGTAGTGTGAGGAGCATTCCAGAAGGGTCCTCACAGTGGGGAATGGCACTCAGCATGCCCTCAGATGTCCCAGGAGGGGGGAATTGTGCCCAGCAGCTCTGCTCCCAGCCTTCCCCAGCAGCTTCAAGTCTCTGTTTTGGCACCGTTGCTGGGTAAAGCACTGAGCAGAGGGGGAGACAGCCCCAGGAGTCTCCAGGGTATTGCTACTGCCTGAGAGGTTGGCTACAGCCCCAGGCCAGGGCCTCCCAGCACATCCTTGGCAGGTCACTCTGAGAACCAGCTGAAAGCAGGAGCAGAGGCAGAAGGCCCAAGCCCTGGTGTTCAGCTGGGGCATGTCAACCCTGGGCTAGCTGGGTGGGGACAGCAGCTCCAGAAGGCAGCTCAGTGAGACACCAACCTGCCAGCAGCAGCTTCTCCCTGAGCCCATCCTGGCTTCCTAACCAGCTCCAGGCCCAGCAGCCTCCAGCCTGCCCTTCACACAGGCTTGAACAGGCTGCACAGAGCAGACACTGATGAGTGTTTAGGTGCCAGGCAGACAGGGAAGGGTGCTGAGAGCTGCATTCCTCCACCCACCCCAGGAAGGCCAACACCAGATGAGGAAGAGTCAGCTGGATGCTAGGGAGAAAGGAAAGCTAGGAAGGGCTGCTGAGAAATGACCAAGGAAAGGCAGAAATCAAGGGGCTCAGGAGGAGTCTCCAACCCCTTATTGCTAAAGGAGTCTGGGAGATGGGAGAGGATGAGGAGGCACATGGCAGACAGGCCTGAGGGTGACACTGAATGGGCCTTCCAGTCACAGGAAGCCACTGGCACAGCAGGCAGTGGGGAAGAGCTTTTGTGCTGGCCACAGGCACTGCCTGAGGCTGAAACCCAGCAGGCAGCAGAGCCAAGAGCTGAAGGCCCAGGGCATGAGTAGGGAAGATGCTCTCCCTTTGCAGCCAGAGGGGCTCTGCCCACTGCACCCAGCCCTGCAGCCACAGCATCTGTGCAAGCCACTGACTCCAACCCCCAGAAGGCAACAACTGCAGGCCAGAGCCTCAGCAGGCACAGGCCTGGGCCTCTGGGGCCTGGCCAAAGTAATTTCCTGCCTGGCACTGGGGAAGAGCCAATCCCACTCCTGACCCTGCCCTACCCAGGGCTCAGAAGGGCTCCCAGTGCTCCCAGCCCAGCCCTCCTGACACCAAAGCCAGTCCTGCAGAGAGCTTTTCCCCCAGAGAGCTCTTCAAAGCACCTCAAGGCCATGAGCAACCCCCTGCAAGCAGCTGCAAAGCCAAGCAGCTGCCCCAGCCTGCTGCTGCAGGGCCCAGCTGGCACAGGCACCCCCCAGCTGGCACAGGCACACTCCAATCCCTTCACCCCTTTTGGTAACCTCTGATGGCCACACGAAGCTCAGGTCCCAGGTGCTGCCCTCAGGGATGCTGTCAAAGCCCCACACAAAGCCTCCAGCCCCAGCAACAGGAACCTGCTGCCAGTCCCATGCCAGAGACTGCAGCACACAAAGATCAAAGGGCAGCAGGAGGCTCCTGAGCAGCCCAACCACAGCGTGAGAGACTGGGAGCAGGGGAGAAGCCTGGAAGCTGCATTTGCTCTGGCACAAGCTCAAAGGGACTGAGCAGCAGACTCCCAACTCCACAACAGGCTCCTGAGAGGTGCAGCCTGCCCCCAGCCAGGCCTCCAGCAGCTGAAGACCTTCCTGCCTGTCTGGGCTCGGCAGCAGGCACAGGTGGATGTGCCCCACAGCACAGTGCTCCTGGCACAGCTACTCAACAAGGGTCCTGCTACCAAGACCTTCCTGTCACTGCCAGGGTGACCATCAGCAGCTGCTGTGGCACCCTGTGCCCTCAGGAGGAATCTCACAGCTGCTCTTTGAAACGTGTGGCAGAGAAACAACAACTCCTGCTCGGAGACCTGAGGCAGCATCTGCTGGAGCCTGCCAGGAGAAGAGAGCAGACATCAGAGGGAACCTCCCCAGCTGCCTCTGCTCATGCTCCTGAAGCAGGGGGCAGGGTTTGCCTCGCGGCTCTTCACTGCCAGCAAAGGCTCTCTGCTCTCCTTCCCCCAGCCTGCAGGGCAGGAAAGTGCTCAGGGAGTGAGCAGGAGGCTTCAGGACCCCTGACACAGGGAGACACCACCGACAGGACAGGAACAGAAGGAAAAGAAGCCACTTCCAGGAAACAAAGATGAGCTGCTACAATGGAGTGGAGTTGCCACCTTCCCCAGGCAGCACCTGGCAGAGTCTCTGTCTCCAGCTGGCTGGACCAGTCCCAGGCTCTGGGGGAGTGAGGAGCTCAGAGCCTCCATCACCGCAGGTGCAGCGTCAGGACCACGGTGAGGATCACCCCCAGGAAGAGCACAAAGGGCAGCCAGGTCTTCACAAACCCCCCGAGGCTGCAAGACACACAGAGGGGAGGGCTGAGCTTGAGACATCAGCAGAGAAAGCTGGCACAGGAACTTCCTCTGAGCAGGGAAGACTCAAGCAAAGTGGAGCAGCTCCAGAGCTGCCTATGGGGCAGTCCTTGTGGAATCTGCTTTCCAGGCATGAGCAGCTGAGGTGGGCACTGAGAGCCCCTCCTGGTGAGCACAGCTCAGGGCTGCCCTTCCCCGAGGCTGCAATCTGGCAGCTGTGAACAGGATCCAAGAGAAGGAAGAGAAAACAGCAGTGCCTGGAGCCAGCCCCCTCCCCACAGACACCTTGTGCTGTGACCCAGCCCAGCCACACCACAGCAAGAGGGACATTGGCTTTAGCTCCCACATGCCACAGTCCAGGCACCCACATCCAGCTGCCAGGCACAGGAGCAGGACCTGCTGCAACCCACTGAGTCCTCCCAGATCTTGTCCAGGAGCACCCACAGACACCCAGATCCTGGGGGGAAGATGTTCCCCAGATCCTGGGGACCTGACCAATGTTCAGCAAAAGCTAAAGGCTGGGGGGGCAAGAGGCTGGGGCCAGACTCTGCTCAGTGGTGCCCAAGGGCAGGACATGGGGCAATAGGCACAGGCCGGAACCCAGGAGGATCTGCCTGAACAGGAGGAGAAACTTGTTTGGTGTGAGAGTGCTGGAGGCCTGGAGCAGGCTGCCCAGAGAGGTTGTGGAATCTTCTGTTCTGAAGAGCTTCCAACCCTCCCTGGCCACTGTTATCTGGGCAAGCTGCTGTGGGTGTCCTGCTGGAGCAGAGGGTTGGACTGGGTGAGCTCCAGAGGTCCCTTACAGCCCTCCCACACTGGGACACTCCAGAGGACAGGCTGAAGCTCCAGAGGAGCAGAAAGAATGAAGGAAGCAGAACTTTGCCTGCTGAACCTGGCCTGCTCCTCAGCTCACCTCACCTCACGTACTTCCCATAGAGCAGTGAGCAGAAGCAGAGCTTCACCATGTTCCAGGAGGTGCTGTTGTCATATCTCATCAGGTTTAAGGCCAGAGCCACGTGGGAGTGGCAGTTGTCACAGCAAAGGTTGTGCTGGAACAGAAAAGGAGGTACCAGGTTAAAAGCCCTGCTCTGGGGGCTCCCTGGCTCTGCAGCCTGTGCCAGTGCAGAGCCACAGGGCCCAGCCCCACAGCAAGGGCCCCAGGGCAGGGAGCTGCTGCTGCAGGCACAGCCACAGCCCAGGCCCTACCATGCGGTGCTTGTACTCCTCGGAGGCATCATGCACTGCAGTGTCCCAGGCGTTGGCTCCAGGGCAGTAAACTTTGCTGGGGTCCAGCTTCCAGTACCTGCAGGGGTGGCAGCAGGGCCCTGGCATCACTGCTGCCACTCCACAGCCTCCTGCTCTTCCCAGCAGGAAGACAGAATGTCATGAGGTTGGCCTGGGCACAGCTCTGCAGCCTGTCCAGGTCCCTCTGGATGGATCCCTGCCCTCTAGCAAGTCGACTGTGCCACACAGCTTGGTGCCATCTGCAAACTTACTGAGGGTGCTTAGAGGACTCTGAGACCTTCACTACCTCTGGTGCCCACAGAGCTGAGCTCTTTGAGGCAGATCCCTGTTGCTGAGGGCAGCAGGAGCCACTGCTCAGCACCCCCAGACTCAGCACCCCAGGCAGAGAAACTGCAGAGCTCATGGGCAGGGACAAAGCCCTGAGCTGCTCTCACACCCTGTCAAGTGAAACCTCTTGGCCACTCAAACTGTGAACTTGATCTGACACACACAGCACCCAGGCACCCTCCTCTTCCTCCCCCCAGGAAGTGGTTAGCAGGGCAGGAGTGGTGACAGCTGCTCAGCACAGCCCAGGCACTGCTCATTGGAGCACTTCCTGTTCTCTCCATCCAGGCCTGAGCTCCTCTGTTCAAGAAACTACTGGAGAGAGTCCATGAGAGGCTCTAAAGCTGCTGAGGGGCCTGGAGCAGCTCTGAGGAGCAAAGGCTGAGAGCCTGGAGAAGAGGAGCCTGACAGAGTCTCCTTCTCTAGAGTGCTTCCAACCTCCCCTGGCCATTGTGCTCCTGGGCAAGCTGCTGTGGGTGCCCTGCTGGAGCAGGGAGGGGGTTGGACTGGATGATCTCCAGAGGTCCCTTCCCACCCCACCATGAGATTATCTTTGTGTTTTAAACCTTTTCTCAGCAGAGGCTGCCCACAGCACCAGGACACTGCTGCCATACTTCTGAAGGGATTTCATTCACCTTGGGCTCTTGAGCAGCAGAGGCACAGGAGCCATGGCCCTGAATCAGAGCCTCTCAAGGAGCAGAGCAGGCTCTGCACATCCACCCCCAGCAGGGAAAGGCTCTTGTAGTGGCTGTGTGAGCTGGCAGCTGCAGGGCACTTACTTCACTGGCTTCCCAAAGGCCATGTTGTCTTCCTGTGGGAAAGGAGAAACACCTCAGGAAGGAGACTTCACACAGCAGTCAGCACAGGCCTCTTTCTGTGAGCTCCCTCAGAGCTGTCATAGTGCCCAGCAGCCTCCAGACTCCAATCTGGTTTCTGTGTCAGGATCCAGATTCCAGCAGTTTTCATCATCCTGCTCCAGGCACATTGAGGCTGCACCCAAGGTGACAGCACCCTGGGCTCAGTACCTTGCCCCCCTCCCTTTCAGCTGTGAACACTTCCTTCACTCAAGGCTGGAGATGTCTCAGTCTATTGGAGCACTAATTACCCCAAAATAAAACTTCTTTACCCTCACATTCCACCAAACTAGAGTGGTTTAGAAGCCTGTGCTGTATCTGGTGCTAAGCAGCAGGATGAGGATGCTGATAGGCAGCTTCTGCCACTTAGAATCCAGAGAATTTAGGTCCAAAATTCCCAGCTGGGAGCCTGGTCTACAAGAATCCTTCCCCTTCTTCTCCCCAGACCGGCTGCTGCCCCTCACATCCCACAGCCACCCTCCAGTGGGCAGCAGCCCCAAGGGTGTGACCTTCACAAACAGCTCCGGCAGAGCTCTGAGCTGCAAAGGGCAGGGGATGGCTCTGCAGCCAGCAGGGAAGGTGCAGCCCTGCCCCAGCAGAGGCCCTGCCCCAGCTCCACTCACCGAGACGAAGTAGGGCCCTGCGAAGTCGCGGATGACGCCGCTGGAGGTGCAGATGCCCATGTGCCCGATGATGGGGAACAGCCACCTGGCAAAGAACACAGCCTCAGCTGCCTCCACTGCCACCCCCAGCCTCTGCAGGCTGCTGGAGGCATCAGTAGGAGCAGGGCAGGGATTGTCCTCCTGTGCTCAGCACTGCTGAGGCCACAGCTGAATCTGGGGGTTAGATTTGGGTCCCTCACTGTGAGGAGGGCATTGAGGGGCTGGA
>WBNM01013993.1:0-26712 GCA_013399055.1 Ramphastos sulfuratus
TTTTCATTAAAATATTATAATTAATCTCAAACCAACACAAATTTAAAAGCCCAAATATGTAGATCAGTTCTGTTCCTTTATTCGAGTACCTGGAGAAGCTAATCTCTCTTCAGGACAGGTCCTACTTGTACATGGACAGAAATCTACAATATCTAAACTTTGACTTCAAAGTGGCTTGTTTGTAACTCAGTATCCTGACATTTCTTATGGGATTTCACGTTTTGAAACATGATAAGGTTAATCTCCCTCTATATCCATAAATCAGAGGAACAGATGAAATAAACATCCTGAGTGGGAGCACTCTCAGCTTCCCTGATTCTCGAGCAGGTTGTTTTTGTTGCAGGGTTGTGTTTGTTTGTGGGGTTTTCTTTGTCTAGGGTTTCACTGGTTTTTGTTTTGTTTTCTTGGTTGGTTGGTTTTGTTGTTTGTTTTGTTTTGTTTTGTTTTGTTTTGTTTTCCCTCCAGTTTCTAGCACAACATAATCCACGTTTGATACACACAGGGAAAAAAAAAAGGGTTACAAGAAATAAAACATTGGCACACTGACCAGGAGTGTAACACTTCTCTAAAGCTGGTAGAGAAATCAGGTCAGTTCTACAGGTTTCCTAGCCTAGAAACCATTAGCTGCTTGACTGTGCTTTTTTTTTTTTTTTTTTTCACTTGAGAACATCTCTGGAAATCCAAGATTGAACAAAGGCAATAGACTAACCCGGTCAGAGCTGTTGAAAATAATGGTTGGACTCAGAATGCTGCCCTAATAAATTGTTCTGGTCATACTTTCCTGCCTGCCAGACCTCACTGTGTTTTCAGACCACACAGTATTGCTAAATTACAGTTATAAATACACTTTTGGTTACCAATCCTCATAACAGATAGTGCTATGCCCTGAAATGTCCCAGCTTTTCCTCACCACAATTCACATCATGCCATGGTCACTAGGCCAATGCTGATTTTTGCCTCAAATTCAACTCTGCCTTTCCTCCATGTGCTGAGCTTATTCTCTCTTCCAAGAGCTGAGGGAGAGAAACACCAGAGTGATGTTCCTTTTCTTCCTTTCTGCATTAAGGGACAGAATACATGTTACCCTCTGGTCCTAGGATGTGAGAAACCACAGCAGGGTGGTGGTAGGCTAAGCACAGGCTTTGGGCTTCCCTTCCCTCTAAATATATTCTCCTGCTCAAGGGCAGAAGAGTACCTATCAGTGTGCTTTAGATAGATGAGTCTAAACATTGCATTGCAACTCCATTTTGCAGTAGTTCTGAGCTCTTCTTCCAAGAGAAGAGGTGAACCTCGTCAGTATTCAGCATACTGAAGCATTGTTGATTTACACAATAAAGTTGGTGAGCTCTGTTTTAATACAACCTAATCTATAGAAAACAGTTCAAATAATTTTAATAAAGCATCATTTATCTTGTCCCCAGTCCCTCTTTTATATTAATGAGTAGAAGGAAAAGATATTTTTTTCTTCCTTTGAAGACAGCTGGAAGTAGATTTACTCTTCCACAGACAAAGAAGCAACAGACTGAATGAGGAGATCTGTTTCTGAAAAGGTTATTGCCTGCATTACCTTCCTCTGTCCTCAAACAAGAGCCAGTGTCAGCCTGAGAGAGATGAACGAATCTTTAGAAAAGACAAAAATGGACTATATGAAGTTAAAAGCAATGGTGGACCATAAAAATTGTCTGAAAACAACTGACTACCCTGCAGACATTGATGAAAAACCATGAAACATGATAAAGGTGAAATTGTCTGGTTTTCAGCACTATGTGCACACTGACCAAACCCTGCCTGCTGCTCTCCGTTGATGTTAATGAGATGGGTGAAATGAGAAAAAGCATCACAGTATGGTCATGAATGTTCTATTCAAACGTGGGGAGAAAAAGAGAAAGAGAGAGGAAGAGAGAAAGAGAGAAAGAAAGAGGGAAAGAGAGAAAGAAAGAGAAAGAAAGAAAGAGAAAGAAAGAAACGAAGAAAGAAAGAAAAATAAGAAGGAAGGAAGGAAGGAAGGAAGGGAAAGAAAGAAAGAAAGAGAGAAAGAAAGAAAGAAAGAAAGAGGAAGAAAGGAAGAAAGAAAGGAAAAAATGAAGGAAGGAAGGATGGAAGGAAGGAAGGAAGGAAGGAAGGAAGAGAGAGAGAAAGAAAGGAAGAAAGGAAGAACAACACTTATAATCTGCATTTCAGAAGTCAATAACTGGACTCTACAGGTTATTTGATGCTAAAAACATGCATTTCCTGAAGCACTTCCAACTGCATGTGAATTGCTACTGAGTTAAAATCTCACTGGAGTTTCAGGATGGAAGGCTGGCAAGACAAGACGTCAGGATTGAGCCCCTACAGATATACTTTAAAAAATATTATGAATTCAGTGTTTCTATCAATAATTGCAATTAAATTGTAATAAAGAAAATACAGAGCATGTTGCTTATTCCTTCTTCCAGTGATAGGAACAGGCAGGAGTTTTGCTTGATTAAGTAGCAATCTTAATTTTGGCTACGAGGCAGTTGTGCAATTTGAAGTCTTCATATCAAGTGTGGCATGAGATTTTTTTTTTTTATTGGTGACATGAAAAGTGTTGGGATCTTGTGCCTCTTAAAAATGCTATTTCAATTAGGATTTTATTTCCTGCTACTAGATCCAGGGTAGCTATTTCTGAGGGTGAGCTTTCTTATCATTTTTCTTCTGCCCCCACAGGTGTCATGGCACTTTACAATATATAGTTCTAATTCATCAACTTCAGTAATACTAAATTAGAAAAGCAACCAAATGTTGGTGGAGAATTAAAAAAAATAATTTAAAACATTCTCCATCTGCTGTATTTCCAACTCACATCTCAGAAAAAGAAAACATGGCTGAGTCTCCAAACCACAGATCCAAAATCAGTGTTAGTCCATGTGGGGAGGAGCAGGAATATTGCAGTCAAAGTGTCTTTCAATTTTAATATTTGAGGAAATTTAAGTCTTGGTGCTGCTTCCAATAAAGTACATGGTAGGATTAAAAATTAATTATATATAATTGAGATGGGTCCAGACTTAGATTCTTTACTCCAAATGAATACAGGTAGAAAGGCATCAAGCCCTCAGAGCGCTTCCATTGCACAGCAACATACAATGACACATATGGAGTAAAACCAGAGCTGATCATGAATGGAAAGAGGTTAACTATTTATTCATACCTCTGTAGAATATTTTCACACATACCTGCTTTGTTTCTGAGACAAAATGACACGGTGTTACCTGGTGTTGTATTCTCTTTTGAAAAGAAAATACTGGGATTGCAACTTCTGGTGAAGGGATCATTACATTTTCTGAAGAGTTCTAGAGAGGAAAAATAGTTATGAAGGCTTTGCCTTGGACTGTTAGTACCAGTCAGTTATGCTGGGGAAATAAACTCTTTTATCTTTCTTAGAGAGGCAGAATTTCATGTAGAATACCCAACAAAACCTTCAACTGAAAGCAAACTGTCTACAAGCAGGCAGTCTAATTGCCCATTCAACATTAGGCTTGAAATCAAGATTCCTTTTTCTTTTTTTGAGAGGCTCTAGATGCCTTTCATAAACAACACAAAAGAAGCCATCAATCATCATGCAGTTTATTAATGTTCAGTACATCCCTCCCAAGGGCTGTTGCTTAAACGCATTCACTGTGTCAAGGGCATTTTAAAAAGCATGGCCTGTGAATCCATCTCTAAGCCCTAGTGCTACCATTTTATTTTCTCATTTGAGACTCATTACTCCTTGTACTGTCCTTAACACCCCATATATAAACAGCAACAAAACTCTCTGCCTCATATGGAGCAGATCATCCTGGGTGCAATTATGCAGCACACAGAGGACAAGCACCACAGATTTATAAAAGGCAGATCCTGCTTGACTAACCTGAGCTCCTCCTATGACAAGGTAAATCACTTAGTGGATGGTGGAGATGCTGTGGGTGTTGTCTACCTGGATTTCAGTAAAACCATTTACACTGCATCCCACAGCATCCTCGTGGAGATACTGGCTGCACATGGCTTGGATGGGTGGATGATTTGCTGGGTTAAAAACCAATTGAATGTCTGGGCCCAAAGAGTGGTGGTGAAAGAAGTTAAATCCAGTTAATTTGGCCATAAGTGGTGTTCCCTAGGAGCTCAGTAATGGGGCTAGTTCTCTTTAGTATCTTTATTGATGACCTGAATGAGAGGATTGAATGCACCCTCGTTAAGCTTGAAGAAGATGCCAAGTTGGAAGGGAGAGTTGATCTGCTTGAGGATAGGAAGGCTCTACAGAGGGGATCTGCACAGGCTTGAATGAATGAGCCAGGGCCAATCCTATGAGATTCAACAAGGCCAAGAGCCAGGCCTTGCATCTGAGTCACAACAACCCCATGCAACACTACAGCCTTGACAAAGAGTGTCTAGAAAGATGCTTGGCAGAAAAAGAACTGGGGGTGCCGGCTGAAAGTTGGCTAAGTAAGAGCCAGCAGTGTGCTCAGGTGGCCAAGAAGGCAAACATCATCCTGGCCTGTTGTCGTCGTAGGCCTAAGCAGGCCAAAACAGGCTTATACATGTCCTGGCTGGCCCAGACATATTCTTATCCTCTCCCTCCTTCTGCTATGGGGAGAAGCAACCACAGGAAAGAGGACAAAGAACCTGGAGTCACTGAGTCTAAGGACTGTGGCTTGCTCAGATATGTTCCCCTGCTCCCTCTCCTTCTGTGCTGGAGGAAGCAACCATGAGAAAGGAAACCAAAGCCCTGGCTTCAGCTGGCGTGGTCAAGCTTGGCAAAGTGCCATCCTGAGTGGTTAATCTATGTCCAAAGGCCCATTAGTCTTGGGCTGTATTGATAAAAAGGGATGAGCAGGTAAGACAAGGTGCTCTCTGCACAAAGTGCACAAGGTGTTGCTGCTGCCTCATTGCATCCTGAACTGCCTGGGAACTCCACTACCTTGAGTTTACCAGGCACAGGCTCTAAATGCCTGCAGGCACTCGGCCTGCACAGCCAGCCTGACATTGTGCCAAGCCTGCACATGCCATTGCATCCTGCCTGTCCCTCTGTGAGGCTGCTGCTGAATGGGGAGTCAAGAGGAACCAGGTCAGAGACTGTGCCAGACTCCAGCTGCCTGAGAAAAGAGCCTGGGAAACTCCAAAGCCTCTAATGGCTTTGAGACCACTGACAGCAACCCCTCCTGTGCTTTGGGTACTGTTTGATACTATTTTGTGAGTAAATACTTAAAGCCTCTTGTAATCACTAATTGCCTTCTGCCATAAGCAGAAAGGAGCTTCCTGCACCCATCCAGTGGCTAAGCAGGATAATGAACTGCCAGCAGTGTAGTGACTGCAGGAACCTTCTCTTACAGTAAAATGTTTGCCTTTGCTGGGTACCCTTTACAGTGCTCCAGTTTTGCCTGTTCCCTGTGTGCATAAATTTCCAAACCCTGCATTTCGAACCTTGTAACTAAGTTTTCTGACAAGATTTAATGTTAGTAACAATTTTCATAGTTATTAGCAATCTTTTCCTGAATATCAAAATTAATATCCATTATTGATTTTGCCTCATTCGTAGCACCTGTATCAGGAATGGTGTAGCCAGCAAGTCTAGAGGGGTGATTGTCCCTCAACACTTGGTACTAGTGAGGCTGCACCCTGACTATTGTGTTCCATTTTGGGCCACTCACAACAAGAGAGACATTGAGGTGCTGGACTGGGTCCGAGGAAGGGTGACAAAGCTGGTAAAGTGTTTAAAGTCCAGGTCCCATGAGGAGCAGCTGAAGGTTCATGGAGTTGTTTAATCTGGAGGTAATTTATAAATCCCTAATTTAGCAACTGGTACAAGATGTGGCCTATGATGTACATAAATAAATTTGGAAACAGTTGCAGATGTCAGCTTCAGAGAACAGTAGAGCAAAGCTGTCTTTCTTCCTCAGTAAATGTGGAACTATTTCAGCAAGTAGGTTGCAGTAGTTGGCATCACAAGTATCTCCATACAGGTAGCACAGCAGCACATTTTCAGATGTGCTTGTGTCAGATATGTGCTGGTCCATGAGCAAAAACTTGTTCCATGAGACAGAGCCATTGAATAAGGTCACTGCTTACCGAAAAATGAAGATGGAAAGACCTACGGAGACATTCATCAAACAGCCAAACATTTCAAGGCTCACTCTCTGGCCTACATAGCACATATTTTTTTCTCCCATCTGTCTGTCTTTCAAAACCAGCAAGAGTCCTGCCCTATGCTCTGTATTTCTCTTCTCACAAGTCAGCTTTCTTGTTTCAGCTCCATTCTCCCATCGCTTTGTGAGGCAAGCAATACCACCTTAGTCTCCCTCTGTCACCAACAAGAGAGAATGTTGCTTACTCCCTCTGTCTGCTCCCATTATGTCATGTCTGAATTGGACCAATTATATCTATTAAGCTCTATATACTATTTTTGGCACGTACTCTACTACGCTGCGTTCAAGAAGCCTGATATAAATTACCCACTCTAGAAAATACTTTATTTATCATTCAAGAAGACCCTTCCCACCACTCCTTCACTAACACATTTTTCTGTTTTCTCTATAATACACAATTTTGGACAGAGTCAGTTCTTACCTTTACAGGTAACTGAGTGAAGAATGACTGAACAACAACAACAACAAAAAGCACTTGCATTGTGCCATCCATGAGGATAGCAATGTGTAATAAAGTGCTGATGATTTCTGCAGGTGTTCAAACTACACACCACAGAGAAAGTGCATGTGAAATGCATGGCCAAATGCAGTCAGTTTAGTCCAGCTTCACACAATTCTGTTCTGTATGACTATGAGTCTCCAGCTTTGAAAGTACCACAGGAGGAATTCATGAATTATCTGCTGTAAGACTTCATCTATGGTCCCTTTGTCCTCTGATGTTTTTACACACTGTGCTGAAAGGAAAGGGAAATACTTCTTTCCTCGAGTATTTTTTTAAATGAATTATGTGTTTGTAGTTCTAACTAATTGATTCAAGAGGGGAAAAAAAAAAAAAGGTTTCAACTTTCAATAGTATATCTTGAATCACTGTTTTTCAACCATGATGAGTCAGGTTTGTGAAATTTTCCCTAACTCCCTGTGTCTGCTCATCAATTTTATAAGTGACTGCTTCAGTTTTCATTTAGACAGCCATTAGGTTTACATAAGTGTGTGCATTTGTATACACAAATAAATACTGTGCTGTTATGCTAGATTATCAGATTATCAACATAGGATTTTTCATATGACAGTATCTCAGGTGCTGAAAACTATGTTCTTGAATAGAAATTGTAGTCACAATGGTGGCATTTTTCTACTTGTTTTAGCCTTGTCACTCGTGTAAAGGGATAGTGTCATCAGGAGTATGTCATCTGGAGGAAGGATTTACTATTTATTAGCAGATATTTGAAATAAACAGTCAGACTTTCTTCTAAATCACAGCTTCACATATTTCAAATCTCCAGAAACCAAGAAATCTATTTAATGACATTACAGTATGTGCACAGCTGCATGGATTGAGCAAAGGAGAAATGTTTTCTGCTGATACCCACACAGGCTCTTAGGAGTTACTGCTCCTTCTCTGGAGGAACTTCCTTCCACCAGAAAATGCATCATAATTTTCATGACTTATGACTGTAAAGACCATAGCAGCTATGAGCCCCAGACACTGGTTATTTTATCATGAAAGGGCAAAATGACAATTGGGTCAGTCGTACTTGGATGCACAGGGATAAAGCTTAGGTTCTCCGTTTCCTGGTTCTTGGGAAAAGTGGAAGCAAGCTTTTAATGGTCAGAACTGGTATAATATGCAAGTATTTGTTTTACAAAATGGTGAGATATTACGTCAGGTGCTTTGATCCTGTGGCTCACTGAGGTCACCCACTCAATCATTGAACAACTAGAATCATAGAATCATAGAATGGTAAGGTTGGAAGGGACCTCAAGGATCATCTAGTTCCAATCCTCTGCCATAGGCAGGGACACCTCCCACTAGCACAGGTCACTCAAGGCCTCCTCCAACCTGGCCTTGAACCCCTCCAGGGAGGGAGCAGCCACAACCTCCCTGGGCAACCTGTGCCAGTGCCTCACCATCACCACTGGAAAGAACTTCCTCCTACCATCCAGTTTCAATCTCCCCTCTGCCAGTTTCAACTCATTGCCCCTTGTCCTGTCATTGCAAGACCTTGTCAATAGTCCCTCCCCAGCCTTCCTGTAGGACCCCTTCAGATACTGGAAGGCTACTATAAGGTCTCCTGAAAGCCTTGTCTTCTCCAGGCTGCAGAGCCCCACCTCTCTCAGTCTGTCTTCACAGCAGAGCTGCTCCAGCCCTCTGAGCATCTTTGTGGCCCTCCTCTGGACCCACTCCAACACTTCCATGTCCTGTGCTGGGGGCTTCAGAACTGCACACAGTGCACACCTCTTTTAGATACTTTAATTTACCCTTGAAAATCTCTTGTACAAGCTGTAGTAAAATCTGATCTTGTACAATTAGCAGCAGGTTCATAGCCCAAAGTCACATTTTATATTTGAGGTCTAAGATATAGATGGCTAATCAGACATTACATCTAATGAGATGGACCCAGTAGGGCAATTAGGAGTTGACTATAGAGCACACATTTCCTCCAGGTTCACATGAGTGTTTCTATAGAGGCTTGAAGAGCAGCAGTGCCAGGGAAATGGATGCACAAAGAATGAAAAGAATCATGTGGAAGATTTTCCAAGACTGAGAGGAGACTCAGAAATCTATTCACTAGAAACATCAACTCAGTGAAAAACAGAGAGACACAGAGGCCTAATATATCTTCCTGTCTTTGAAAATCTCCCATGACAATGCAAAAAACAGGTGAATAGCCTCACTGCTTAACTGAACAAAAAAAAAAAAAATCTGCTTGGGACAAGAAAATAAGAATATTGTCTGGCTTTATGATCTTGTAGAAACCAAAATTGCCTGTGCCAACAGTTTCTGAAAACGGAAAGTGCAAACACCTGTAGTCCCACTAGCTAGAGAGCAGACTGCAGCTGGGCTGCTTCATGAGGCAGGCTTTAAGCTGGAATGTTGTGGATAACTGCTGCATTATTCTGGCTTTGCAAAGAACCTGACTTTCAAAGGTTTTTCAGTTTGTCTTCTGGTGCATAACTAAATGCTCCCTTCAAGAAGTGATATAAACTTTAGACAGAAATACAACCATAGGAAAAAATAATTTATAAGAAGTGCTACGTATCAAGCTGTCATATCAAGAACATCAATTGCCAGGTCACAGAGGTAAACAAGTCTGCTGTGAGGCATTTTGACACAGAATTGCTCCTGCTGCAAGAATTTCTTAGTCTGGTACAGTAAATAAGCCAGAGAAAATTTTGGTTTGAAAGACAACATAATGAACAATGTCCTTGTAGATTGTGGTCTCTGTGTACCGGATCAAGTATCCACATCCTTGCTAATGGCTTACTGTTAGAGACAGATTGTTTCACCCTAAATTACAATATAGGTGGACAGACTGTTCTGCATGAGTAACTTTACTCCTGAGAATCAGCAGTTTTCACTGTATGACTAACCCCTCCACCCTAAAAAGGGCCTTTTTTATGAGAAGCATGGGTAGCATAAACGTCAAATTCTTTGAATCAAAGCATTCCATTACAGCAAAGTATACTTCAAAAGACTAACCAGATCAAGACTTCTGCTCAGGCTTACCATGTTTGGAATTGCTATTAGGGGACCTGTTCTGAGGAAACTGCTTCAAAAGTTTCAAAGAAGCCAAAGGAGGAAAAAAGGGGGGAAAAAAAGGGGAAAAAAGGAAAAAAAAAAAGAAAAAAAAAAGGAAAAAAAGGAAAAAAGAAATAAAAGGAAAAAAGGAAAAAAGGAAAAAAAGGAAAAAAGGANAAAAGACATAATACTGTCGACAAAATAATATAGATGGTGAATTATGTGCTGGAATAATGCATAACTTGTAGAAGAAATTTTGCAGCTATAACTGCAGTATCCTTTCAGTTGATACAAATACTAACACCATAAACAACACAGAGTCTGCATGGAACTATGTAGAATCATAGAATAGTTTGGGACCTCCAAAGGTCATGTAGTCCAACCCCCCTGCAGTGAGCAGGGACATCCTCCATTTGATCAGATTTCCCAGAGCCTGACCTTGAGTATCTCCAAGGATGGGGCCTCAACTACTTCCCTGGGCAACCTGTTCCAGTGTTCCACTACTCTCATGGTTTCAGAACTTTCTCCCAATGTCCAACCTAAATCTACTCTTCTCTAATTTAAAACCATTGTCCTCCATCCAATCACTACAGGCTTTGGTAAACAGGCACTTTCCAGCTTTCTTGTAGGCTCCCTTCAGGTACTGGAAGGCTGCTATTATGTTCCCCCAGAGTCTTCCTCAGGTTGAACAACCCCAGCTCCCTCAGCCTGTCCTTGTAGGAGAGGTGTTCCAGCACCCTGATGATTTTCATGGCCCTTCTGTCTCTCTCTCTCCCTCTAAGTGTCGGTAACGTATCAGATACTGTAGAAGAAAAGGGAGAGGTGTTATCACATTGTGCAAGTCATCAAAGTTAAGACAGCAGGAGAAGGTCTTGGCTTCTTGCACAGGACTTTGCAAGGTGACTTCACTCACCAGACCTTTTCCTCACTAAACCCTGTGGGCTTTGGAAAGGTTAAATTGCTCTGTTTTTTTGAGCAGAGCAAGTTGGAGTGAATCCGTTTGGTTATGTGCCACATTTTAGTAGCTAGAGAGAGGCTTTTGCAATTCCCTCTGATTTCAAAGGATTATTTAGATGTTCTGATTGCTTCCAACCCAAAGTGATTAGAGACAGTGCCATGGCACTGTTGAGGGCTGAATGGATGATATTACAGGTGATAGATTTGCTGCGATGTCACCCATAAGAGAGTGCATTCCAGGAAAAAAATAATTAAAATATCATTCGTGATTAACTTGTTAATGGTAACTTGGCCATCTCTTCTTTGTGTAAGTCAATGTGGTTAGTTCATAAATTGAGAGTTCATACTCCAGTCTGAGATAAAACACATCTTTTGGTTGTTGACAGTCTCATGTAGATCAAAGTATTATTCTGAGCCCTAGACTACTCAGGCGATATACACTACACAGTAAGGTCTGTGAGAAACAAATGTCATAGGCCACAACAAAGGTACAAATCACTTAGCAGTGTAAAGAGTCAAAAGGGAAAGTGACTACTGGTCAAGCATCCTGTGGCTGTTTGAGCTAGATTTCTAGCTCAGACATGAAAGAAATTGAGAACAGAGAAACCTAGAAGCGGAAGAGCATTGGAGTCTGTGAGTAGAGAGGCGAACATTCTAGGGATAGGCCATAAAATGGCAACAATGGGTAAGTTAATAAAATTTCACTGGAGCATCAAAAGCTTATGTCTGGAAGCAAAACTTGTATCTCCCTCTTTGCTTCTGCTGCTGTTTCTGCTGTTCCCACTGCTACCTTTCCCTGATGCTGTTTTGGCTGCTGCTTTGCTGCTGCTTGCCCCCATCCCCACCTTCTTTAAGGTTATTCTATTCTGTAGTAGTTTACACTCCTCATACTGTTATATTTAGTTTAAAATAAAAGAAATACAATTTCATTTTCCCTGACTTTCCAAATACTGAGTTGTAGTGGGGAAGGGATCCACTCTAACCCATTACACATCCCCATAGTTTTTCTTGAACAAAGAACTATTTGGCTCCCAATCGCAATGGTCTGACAGAAACAAAACTACAGAATCTGAATCCTCAGATATTGCAGAGGAACACAACCATAGTCCTCTTGGATTACAAGCACTGTCCTCAAACTATTCAACTTTTTTACCTGCCTTTCAAGGCACCAGTTCCACTCAATACAAATGCATGTCATACTTTCAGGCTGCACACCCCAATTGAATCAGCTACCTGCTGATCAGATTTGCTCTGGTTTGGCTCCCATTTCTAAACCACTACAAATCTGCTTCCATTTCCCCAAACAGCCACAATACTCAGGCCAGGTATCAATTGTCACCCTGGCAGGATTTAAGAGCAGTCTTTTGCCATCTTACTGTACTCTATCACTTCATGTCAAGGTCCATAGGATGGGAAAAGTGTTCCTCCCTGAGCAACCCAATCTGTAGGGCTACAAGCTGATGCATAACAAGAATGGAATTACAAAGTATTTTCTTCTGGTGCACTCTGTTATTACTCTGTGTATTATTTTCAAAGTATCACAGTATCACAGTATCACAGTATCGCAAGGTTGGAAGAGACCTCAAAGATCATCAAGTCCAACCCACTACCACAGACCTCAAGACTAGACCATGGCACCAAGTGCCACGTCCAAACCTGCCTTGAACACCTCCAGGGACGGTGACTCCACCACCTCCCTGGGCAGCCCATTCCAGTGGGGAATGACTCTCTCAGGGAAGAACTTTCTCCTCACCTCCAGCCTAAACTTCCCCTGGCACAGCTTGAGACTGTGTCCTCTTGTTCTGGTGCTGGTTGCCTGAGAGAAGAAAGCAACCTCCTGCTGGCCACAACCACCCTTCAGGTAGTTGTAGACAGCAAGAAGGTCTCCCCTGAGCCTCCTCTTCACCAGGCTAAACAATCCCAGCTCCCTCAGCCTCTCCTCATAGGGCTTGTGCTCGAGGCCTCTCACCAGCCTCGTTGCCCTTCTCTGGACACGCTCAAGCACCTCAATGTCCTTCTTAAACTGAGGGGCCCAGAACTGGACACAGTACTCAAGGTGTGGCCTAACCAGTGCAGAGTACAGGGGGAGAATGACCTCCCTGCTCCTGCTGGCCACACTATTCCTGATGCAGGCCAGGATGCCATTGGCCTTCTTGGCCACCTGGGCACACTGCTGGCTCATGTTCAGGCGGGTGTCAATCAGTACCCCCAGATCCCTTTCTGTTTGGCTGCTCTCCAGCCACTCTGACCCCAGCCTGTAGCTCTGCATGGGGTTGTTGTGGCCAAAGTGCAGCACCAGGCACTTGGAAGTGGAGCACAATGCTCAGCATAGATCTATACCCTAATTATTCAGCAAGATTGAAGAGTGTATTTAAGGCACTTACTTAGAGTTATATACACATAAATATTGGATCCTCAAAGTTTTCTGTTTTGGACGAGAGATTAGCTAATTTACCCTGATTGAGCAGCATGCTTCTTATCTAAATCCAGTGGGATTATTTATCAGATAATGTTTTTCAGCCAGAGTAAAGTTTTCCAAATACAGCTTCTGGGATTTAACTATTTTATAGACCTTCCTTCCTCACTTCAGAGACTTACTCTTAGACAAAAGGACTGGTTTCATTTTCTTCAATAACACTCTAATATCCTCAGATCTGACCATAGGAGAGATTTCCAGAGATGTGCAGTGATAATACAATTATTGTTATTGCCATTGTTGTTTTCTTGGCTTTTTTTCTGCTAGAGTAAGAAATGCACTTGTTTCTACTAAACTAAGAAACAACTTGTAAACATTTCTGTTAAGTGCAGTGCTGCTTACACACACATACACAAAAGGCAAGAAAGTTACTAAAAGGCAGCAAGTCTTGTTTCCCTGAGTGCAGTAGAAAGAAAAGAAGGATTTTCCTCTGATCAGATGTTCTATTACAACAAGTCCTGTGCCCAAGAATTTCTCCTTCTTCTTTATTAAAGGGTCACACTCAGATTCCCAGACTGGCTGCTCATACAAACTGCACCTGGCATTTCTCCTACCAAGCACAAGTCAGTTTGGGTAGTTTCTCTCTGACATTTTACTCTGCCCAAATCCTCAGGTCAAACCTTCAGCTAGCATTGTTTAGTTACATGCAGTGACTGTTTATTGCTGCTTGCACTGAAAGCATTGGTTTATACAAGCACAGTCTGGTGCATAGGGGCACCGATGCCCTTGGAGCTGAGATTGCTGCCTAATAGATGGTGTACAGCTGTGAATGCCCTCTAAGGTTACCTTCTAGTTGCCCACATCTTCTTGGATCACATGCTAACCCTGAAAGAACTAATCTGAAGAAAATAAAATGCCTGCTTCTGAAGCACATTTGTTCACCTTTGTCCCCTCTACAGAGCAAAAACTTTCTCTACTTTCTAAGACATTTCTGGTTTTATTTATCTTAGCAACTCCTCACATGTGCTGTTGTTTCTTTCTTCTTGTTGCAGTCAACCTAGTTGACTGTAATTCAATATTTTATTTTAGCAAAAGTTTTGCCATATATACTTACAGTATTTATTGCCCAAACAAAAACTTCAGTCTTTGATTTTAGTGTCTTTCTCTTCAGTATATAAGTGTTTATTTTTCACATCTTAGAAAGTCACTTAGTACACTGTAAAAATCCATATGTAGCTTTTATTGGTTTCAAGCACCACATGCTCACACACAGACACAAAAAAATAGCCTAAAGTTATCATTTAAATTATTTTAAATTAAATTACATTTTCTGATTTCCTACAAGGATAATATAGCCTATAGAGCTGTCATAGAAAAATATTTGTGAATGCAGTTGCAGCGAATTTACATCATTTATGGCTGTGCAGCTGTGCAGGGATATGGGAACTAATGGTTTGGAGTTGGAAGACAGGGAAGCTAAGCAGTTGGGATCCCTGTCTAGGGAAGCAGGCATTGACAGGGTTATTGGGAAATTGGTACAAACCCTCAGGCTCTGGAGATGGCTTCTAGTAGGTGTGAAGGGTATATACTCCACCAAAGATGATCTAAAGGATCATTCTGGGAGATGGGCTACCATGGAGAAAGGCATCCAGTACTTGAGAGACCCAGCCGTGCTGGAGAAGCTCTACAATAAGATGAATGACAATGCCCAGCCTGTAGACCCAGATAAAGTAGTATGAATAGCAGCCTTGTGGAAAAAGTTCCCACGAGCTGCACCACCATCATCTGCCAACTCATTGGCAGTTACAGTCTGGGCTATGAGAGATGGCCAAGGACAAACAGTGGATAAACAGCAATAAGAGGGAAGTCTCTCAAGTCTCTCTTCTAATGTACAGGCTTGTGCTTCAGCTGTGGAGGAACTGACTTGAAAGGTTGATCAACTCCATGAGGACTTAGACCTTTTCCATCCTGTGCAGCCTTAGGGTTTCAGCTTTTAAGTGAAGGTGTATCCCTGCCCAAGAGAGGGAATTTGGGAAGCAGACACCTTGAAGCACTTTCTGGTTTTACTTGAAAAAGTGGGATGGAATTCCCACTTCAGATCTAGCAGGGTGAGTCTGTGGATTCCAAGGAAACTCTTCTCAGAAGAACATTACCCCTTCTTTCCAGTGGAAAATCCTCCAAAAAGAACAAATTAATTGATCCTGCCTCTGATCCTTCCAAAGGGACCTCTAAGGCATACTTAGAATATGCAAATGATTCTGATCAGGATTAGAGAGGCACTGCCTCCAACCAGGTGGAGGAGAGGGACAACCAAGTCTATTAGACTGTGTGGATCAAGTGGCCTGGTACATCAAAGCCAGAAAAGTACAAAGCTGTAGTGGATACAGGTGTGCAATGTACTCTCATGCCATCAAACTATGAGGGGGCAGAACCTATTTAAAATTCTGGTATGACAGGGGAATCCCAACAGATGTGTTAGAAGTTGAGGTGAGCCTAAGTAGGAGTGAATGGTGCAAACACCCCATTCTGACTGGCCCAGGGGCCCCATGCATTCTTGACATAGACTACCCAAGAAAGAGTACTTCAAGGATCCAAAAGGATACCAGTGGGCATTTGGTATAGCTCCCTTAGAAATAGAGGAAAATGAACAATTAACTGCCTTGTCTGGTCTTTCAAAAGACCCCTTTGTGGTAGGGTTGTTAAATGTTAAAGACCGACAAACACAAATTGCCACTGCAACAGTGCACTGGAGGCAACATTGCACCAACCAGCACTCTGTGAAGCACATCTATAAACTAACTCAACAACTAGAGAGATGAAAGGTGATCACTAAGACTCACTCACTGTTCAACAGCCCTATATGGCTGGTAAGGAAGTCCAAAGGTGAATGGAGACTGGCAGCAAACTACCATGCTCTGAACAAGGTGACGCTGGCAATGAGTGCTGCTGTGCCAGACATGCTGGAGCTCCAGTACCAGCTGGAGTCTAAGTCAGACAAATGGTATGCCACAACTGACATTGCTAATGCATTCTTCTCCATTCCCACAGCACCAGAATGCATATCACAGTTTGCCTTCAGTGGAGAAGTGTTCAATATACCTGGAATCCACTGTGCCAGTACTGGGAACACAACCCCACCATTTGTCATGGACCGATCCAAACTGTACTGGAAAGGGGTGGAGCTCCAGAACAATTGCAACACATTGATGGCATCATTGTGTGGGGTGACACAGCAGAAGAAGTTTTTGAGAAAGGGAAGAAAATAATCCAGATTCTTCTGAAGGCTGGGTTTGCCATAAAGCAAAGTAAGGTCAAGGGACCTGCAAGACAGGTACAGTTTTTGGGGATAAAATGGCAAGATGGATGTGGCCAGATACTGATGGACATTAACAACAGGATCACAGCTACGTCTCCACCCACCAAAAAGGAGAAAATCCAGGCTTTCTTGGGTGTTTTGGGTTTCTGGAGAACGCCTATCCCAAACTACAGTTTGATTGTAAGCCCCCCTCTACCAAATCACTCGGAAGAGGGGCCCTGAGCAGCAGCAAACTTTTGAACAGACCAAACAGGAGATTCTGCATGCAGTAGCTTTTGAACCAGTGCAGACAGGACAAGATACATACCTGCTCTACACTGCAGCTGGGAATAATGGTGTAATGCAATATTAATATTTATTCAGGTGAAAATATTAATAAAATATATTAATCATTTCTTAATACAAAAATCTTGCCATAACTTATTAACTGATTTGAGTATTCATTTGTGGTTAGGTATTTACACAAAACATACATATAAACAATTTAAACAGTTTAAGCAAACCAGAAATTTGCAAACAGTAATTTAAATTAGCAAAGAGGTTTGTGGCAAAATGCTGGCTTGCCCACAAGGGGATTCTATGGCCTCTAAGCAAAGTTGGCTGGCATGAGCCTTTACAGAGACTTTATGTAAGCAAAAATATTCAATTTACTCACGAACTTGCTTTCCAGAATCTTTCTGGAGGCTGCAGTATTTTATAATCCAAAACACTGTGCAGTTGCACAAGTAAATAAAGATGCTATCTGCCACATGGAGGCTGTGCCACATGGGGGCTATGTGTCAGAGGAAACTCTGCCTTCTGGAGAGTTTGCAGCTTTTGCTTTTCTGTAGCAGTCTTGCTGCTGAAGAGAAAGTTTAGCAGAGCATGGCGAGGAGGCTTTTCTCCTGGCTCACAGATGTTGCTCTCGGATCTGTCACTTCTTGACAGCCTCTTGCCAGCTTCTGTTACAATGTGGCTTTCTTGCATTTTGCAGGGTGCCACGACAAGGTCTGCTTGCCAGCTGGGTGAGCAGCAGCAGTTCTGCTTGTGCCTGGAAGCTTCTCGGCTTGGGTTGCAGTTTTTCCTCACATTGGATGCTGCTGCTGCTTTTCCATGGAGTGACTTTCTTGTGGCTTGGGCTCAGAGCAGCTATTTGCTCATAGGCTGAAGTGGTGCTTTCAGTTTTGTGGTTCATGATTTTTGTCTTGCAGGGACGAGCGGCACAGCAGTGGCTTTCTTTTGGCTGTGGCATGGCAGCAGTGCACGCTGAGGCTGCTGTGAATATGAGCAGCTTTCCTTTTCCACTTGCTGGCCTTTTCACTGCAGCATCACAGCAGTGCACAGGACTAGCAGCTTTCTTTTCAGTGTGTGGAGACTGCAGAAAGATGGGCTTTTATGCTTTCCAGGTAAATAAGGCTCGGGGCTTTTTGGGTAAGCAAGGCAAGGTGTTTACCAAAACACCTGGTATTAATAATTTGCTGAGCACAATTGTTGGCTGGTGGCAAAAGAAGAAAACCAAAATAATTAAGCCAAATAGTTCCAAGTTGCCCAAACAAGGTAAATGCACAAGCCAAAATACAGGTGAGGCATGTGCTTGTTGTTTACCAAAACAAAGGGAACAAGTCCCAAGTATGCCCGGGCAAGTCCCTGGTTGCACAGATGGGCAGTTGCCTGGCTGTTGTCTAGCTTCTGTGCCAAAAACACCAGCTCCAAAGGGAGGGGGAAAAGAGGATTTGTGACTTGGTCATATTGAGGCTTGTTTTGCCCTCTGCCATTAACAATCCCACATGGAGTCTTCAGCAGAAAACATCGTGGGATACATGAGGCTGAACTCTGGGGTTTTGGAGTACAAGGGAGCTGAGCCAACTACGCTCCAACCGAAGAAGAAATATTGGCAGCATATGAAGGAGTTTGAGCTGTCTCAGAGGTGATCTGCACTGAAGCACAGCTTCTCCTGGCACCCCGACTACCAGTGCTGGGCTGCATGTTCAACTGGTGCCACATGGATTGCATTGATAATGCAAGGACCTCGAATAGGCAGCCCCAGCCACCCAGGAATCTTAGAAATCATCACAAACTGGCCAGAAGGCAGAGATTTTGGGATGTCACCAGAGGAGATAGAGGTGACAAGTGCTGAAGAGGCTCCACCATACAATAAATTGCCAGATAATGAAAAGCATTATGTGCTGTTCACTGACAGGTCATGATGCACCGTGGGAAAGCACCAGACATGGAAAGTTGCTATGTAGAGTCTCACCTGGCAGGTTACAGAGGCTGCTGAGGGAGAAGGTGAATCAAGTCAGTTTGCAGAGGTGAAAGCCATCCAATTGCCTTTAGAGATTGCTGAGTGAGAAAGGTGGAGACTGCTCTGTCTCTGTACAGACTCTCAAATGGTGGCAAAATGCTTTGTGGTGGTGGCTGCAGCAGTGGAAGAGAAACAACTGGCAGTGCAGACATAAACCCATCTGGGCATCTGAACTGTGGCAAGATATTGCTGCTTGGGTAGAGAAATTGATGGTCAAAATATGTTGTGCGCATGCCCATGTGCCCAAGAGCCAAGCCACTGAAGAACATCAAAACAACCAGCAGGTAGATTAAGCTACAAAGATTAAAGTGGCTCAAATAGATCTGAACTGGCAACATAAAAGTGAATTATTTCTAGCTCAATGGGTCCACAATGCCTCAGACCATCAAGGAAGAGATGCCACATACAGAAGGGCTCAGGATCAAGGGGAAAACTTAACCATGGACACTATAGCACAGCTTGTCCATGAATGTGACAGTCAAACAGACCAGGCAGATGAAGCCTTTATGGTATGGGGGACGATGGCTGGAATGTAAATACAGGGAAGCCTGGCAAACTGCTTACATCACACTGCCACAAACCTGCCAAGGCAAATGCTATGTGCTTACAATGGTAGAAAACAACAACTGGATGGCTGGAAACATATCCAGTGCTCCATGCCACCACTCTAAACACCATCCTAGGCCTTGAAAAACAAGTGCTGTGGTGACACTGCACTTCAGAAAGAATTGAGTCAGATAATGGAACTAATTTTTTTTAACACCCCCATAAAGCCATGGCATTGTGTGAGTGTATCACATCCCTTACCATGCCCCAGCTGCTGGGAAGGTTGAGCATTACAGTGTCCTGCTAAAAAATATTCCGAAAGCAATGGGAGGAGGGACCTTCAAAAACTGGGATGCACATTTAGCACGAGCCACTTGGCTGGTCAATACCAGAGGATATACTAACTGGGCTGGCCCTGCCCAATCCAAGCTGCCACATGCTGTAGAAGGTGATAAATTTCCCATGGTATACATAAAGAGTATACTAGGGAAGAGGATTTGGGTTAGTCCTGCCCCAGGTAACAGCAAACCATTTGTGGGATTGCTTTCACCCAAGGAGCAGGATGCACCTGGTGGATAGTGCTGGAAGATGGAAAAGTTTCTTGCATGCCACAGAATAATCTCACTCTAGGTGACGATGCACAGTAAATTGTATACATATCATGATGTTAACTGCTGTTGAGCATGATAGCGTGGACTAAGGGGTGGAGAATGCAGTGGTTTGAATGACACAATATTCCCCACTATCAGAATCATGAGTTTATGTCATTTACAGCATTGATGGCTGTGCAGCATCCCCAGCCTGGACAGCAGACTCTCAGGCCCCTTGAGCAGGTGGCTGCGCTTTCATTTGTTATGTGAGTCCAATAGGTATTCCCTTCCCTTTTCCTTCTGCTCCCTATAGAAACTGATGTAATCTGGTATCTTGGTATCACAAGAGTAAAATATTCTGTGCAAATCAACAGAAA
Source organism: Ramphastos sulfuratus (assembly GCA_013399055.1). Lineage (NCBI taxonomy): Eukaryota > Metazoa > Chordata > Aves > Piciformes > Ramphastidae > Ramphastos > Ramphastos sulfuratus. The sequence continues at coordinate 20,153 of WBNM01013993.1, forward strand.
ACTCTCCCTCTGCTTTTTTTTTTTTTTTTAACTTTCCCTCCCTTTCTTATCTCCTGCTAAGGAGAGAGAAGAGATGGGAGGGGGAGTGGAGGAGGTGGGGAAGTAGGAGTGCTTAGCTCTCACACTAAAACCATTACAACAGTTCATAGACCTATACACTCTAGTGAATGTTACAAATCATAGAATCATAGAATGGTAGTGTTGGAAGGGACCTCAAGGAGCATCTAGTTCCAATCCCCTGCCATAGGCAGGGACATCTCCCACTAGTACAGGTTACTCAAGGCCTCGAATCCATACAATGTTTCTGAATATCCAAACATCCATAGGAATTGAAAAATATGTAAAACTTCTCGCCAACAAAGAACTCTTTGTATGGCACATATCAGTAAGTACACTCATTTAAATTGTTTATCCACATATAAAATGTGATGCGTGATCAATAAAATTGTAAATACTAGGTGGAAAAAGCTAAACCTTCTGACAGGTAAACCCCCCCACCCTCTCCCATTCTAAATCCCACTTTTTATTTTCAAAGGAGTACTATAGAGCTACTAAGACTATCAGGCAGGAGAAAAAAACCTGGTCTTAAACCACAGAAAATGTAGACAATGCTAAAGAAAATCATCTGTACTTCTATTGTACTTTATCATCTGTACTTCTATTGTAATTTATAGTCCATTTTTGAGAGCAAGATGACCTTCAAATGTTCAGGTATGTATGCTTTCCATGAAGTGATCTTGTGTGTATCTGTAAACATTTTTCTGAAGTGTGGAAAAAATGATGTCTGTATCTTAGCTTCACTCTCACTCTACATTGCACTACATTATTTACAAATTGGTAATGGAAAATGGGAAATGTTAAAGACACTGGAACCAATTGCCTAGAGAGGTTGTGGGATCTTGATCTGTGGAGATATTCAATACTCAACTGTACAGCATCCTAGGCAGGGTCTAGCTGGGGTTAGGGAGTGAACAGGAGGGATGAACTGGGTGATCCCAAGAGGTTCATTCTATTCCCAATGACTCTGTGGTTCTGTGAAATAAATGTATTCATTTTAACCTGCTATAAGGCAAGTAAGTCCTGTAATGACTTTTGCTGTAATGACTTCTGCTTTAATGACACAAGCAAAAGACAAGACTGCTTTTGCACTTAAAATAAGACCCCTCCTCTTTCCTACTTGCCATCATTGTCAGCATTTCTGTCTTGGCAACATCACAGCAAACAGAGAAGTTGCTGAAACAAGAGAATCACATAGAAGAGATTGTTTTGGCTGGGCTATGCAGGGCTAATCCAGCACACAGAAGGTATTGCTGACTTGTATCCTATTAAAAAATATTAGTAGAGTGAAAAAGCATCCCATGCCAAGCCCAAGGGCTGCTGAGTTCCATGTAAGGTTCTCTCTTACAGCCTTCACCTTTGATTCACATGTTGCAAATGAGACAGAAAAAAAGGGAGAAGCCATAGCTTGTGTTTGCCTCCTAACAGCTTTTAAAAAGCAACATGTGTAGGAAGCCAGGGTGCTCAGTAGTTTGATCAGCCATGCCTGACTGACATACATGTTCCCCTAAACTGTGATTTAAGTTACAGGGCATCTCTGCATCAGAAGGGAGCTTTGCTATTGTGCTGGTTTGAAGCTAATTGGAATGTTTTTAGGAAAAGAATTAGATTCTAGGCTGAGAAAAAGCAAACACTGCTGATGTCTGCTGCACTCAGAGGCTTGCTGAGATGTATAAGAACAAGGACACAAACATAGGTAACACAGAGAGTCTCTGTCTCTCTAGCTGCTGGTTTTGTCTTCTGGCCTCTCTGCTGTGTAACCCAACTCATCACTCTGCTTCTAAGCCCCCTGGGCAATCCTCCAAACTCACCTTGTGCATAAGCCAGACCCTGGGGTGAGGTAGAGAGATGGAAAGAAGGTGGAAGGGTGGTTGGGAGCCCCTCCTGGGGACTCTGATTTCTGGGAGGGGGATTGTGTTTCTGTATTCCCTTTAACTTGTATATTTCTGTAACTATTCCTGTCTATTGTGTATATCTCTGCTTGTACATTGTGCTAAGCTGTAAATAGAGCTTCAGTCCTTAACTTTCAGCCTGCTGAGTCTAGTCTGGGGGATTTTTCATAGTGTGTGTGGGGGGCAGGTAACTCCCACAGCATCACAGCTATCTTCTCTAACGGCTGTGGGATGAAAGTACTGATTGGCAATGCAATTTTACACAGATATATAAACAAGGCACTTAATTCCTTTAGGCTTCTTGAAAAAAATCTCATCTGCACATACTTCTACAGAGGAATCTTTCCGTGATTTCACTGGAGGGATACTCTGAGGTTTCTGAGTTCATTCAAGGCAGAAAATATGGCCCTAAAGCTTTGCAGTCACAAAGTTTGGCAGTGTTTCAGAAGCAGCATTTTCATAAAGTTGGCCATGCTATCAGCATCCATGAACATGCTGGCCTTGGAAGAGGAAATAAAACCTGTCTTAGGTGAATTTGCCAGTGAAAACAGCGTTACCTTTTCCTTTTGCTCAAGCAGGTTATTGTTCAGTGAATCTGAAGGCTAATGCAAGACTTAGAGAACTGATCTTCAAATCCTCAGGTATTTATTCAGTAATACCATATAGGCAAGGAAATACTTAAGTAAAGCCATATTGTGTCATTCAGATCTCACATTTTGTAAAAATGGAACGTGCTCAGCAGTAGATATATGCTGGATATAATGCTTAGGCTGGCAGATAGTGGGAGAAAAGGAATCTTAATTGGGACATTATTCAGATTTATCCTTTAAATTCCTCTGTATAATGCACACACACATTTTCTACTGTAAAATGTCTGCTAAAGTTGCATTATTAAACACTTTGCAAACTTTTGGGAATTCCTGTTCTGGACATACACTAGAGTCTTCTTAGTTCCTACTAAGTATATTCTGCAGCCTTAAAGAAGATGGGGCTCCTCCAGCTATTTATGAATATACAGAAGATTTGGGGGGGGGAATAAATTTGCTCACCAAACAAGCAGAAGTCGTGATAGCCCAAATACTGTTAGTCACTGTGTTTCCTGTGTGGAAACAACAAGTTACAGAAGGGGAAAAAAAGAAAGTTGTGGAAGTAAATTTTAGCCCCATACTTATTTGCTTGTTCTGTTCCTGGCCTTTTACCAATGTCTTTGGAAGAGTCAAATGACAGAGGTTTAGGATGCAACAATCCACTTGTTGAACCCTCTCTTTCCCCATTACTCCTAGACATTAATCTACCTGTAACAAAGCCACCTGTTATTCAGAGGCTCCAGATGACAGCCTGGTGTATCAATGCAATGGCAGCTGAAGCAGATCTGTTGGACTCTCATTTGCAGTAGCTGAGAAGCTTCTGCTATTTCTGCTCCAGGACCCTTGTCCACGGGAGGATGGATGGCACAGACCCCAGGCTGCTATAGCTTTTTATACCACTGGAGCAAGATTCAGCAGAGCTTGATCCACTTGTGACTTTATCAGGTTTGCCATTTTAAGCACTAAAATCTGTAGCTAGGGCAATCATATCTGACTTTTTCTGATGATAGCTTCCAAACAGAGGAAAAGCTCCTCACCTTGAGGAAGCCACCACCTCTTGGAAAAGGCTTGAGCCTATACTGACAAAAACTTTGTTCACTACCAACTTCTCAAGGAGCTATGTTTGCTTAAACATGTTATCATTTTCTGCTGGCACAGATCAATGTGAAATTATGGCTCCTCAGAAAGCAAAAAGTGGTATGAGGTGAACTAAGCTGACAGGACACATTGAACTCACACTGACTCGAGTCAGCTGAAGAGAGGTGTAGGCTATGATCTCCAGAATGGTGCTGGTGTTGTCAATGGATCAGTGTGTTTGGCAGAAATGGGGAGAAACTCGAGTCAGTGTGAGTTCAATGTGTCCTGTTTCTCCCCATTTCTGCCAAACACACTGATCCACTGACAACACCAGCACCAACTATTCTGGAGATCATAGCCTACACCTCTCTTCAGCTGTCTCACCTTTTCTTTTAAATATGGACCTGATTTGTTTCTTATCTATGTCAAACATGTGGATGTGAGCACTCACATTCAGAAAAAAACCAAACCACCCCCCAAAATACTATACACACAAGGTAGGCTATGTGCACATAAATGTGCTATTCTACTGTTAGACAAAATGAAAGATCAACCCAATGAGGAAAATAAAGATAAACCTCAAAACCAATGATTTTTCCAAGATAAAATTTTCAATGCAATGTATGAGCATCATGTGATGGTTAACTACTGCACAGGGGGAAAATCCAGAAGAAATGTGGTTGGTTGGTTGTTGTTTTTTTTAATATGATTTGATTAGTCACAATGGCCCACATGAGCACACCACATTAGATAGACATTTGCTTTATTTTGCAGCATGAAACAAATGCTGTATGGCAAAACCAGACAGCATCTTTAAGCTGTGCTGCAGACAAACCTACCATAGTACAGCCATCTGTTTCAATTCCAAGACACTGTTGGGTACTGTGAGAGTTAATGGAACAACTGAGCATACTGAAAAGAGGAAAATGAGTCAAAGGATGACAACAAAAAAGTTCATACATTCTGCTAAAGTGTTTACTCTCTTTGGGGTACCACATCCTGGTGGTTAAATAGCAGTGCAACCTGTCTTCATTACATTCTAAGGATGACTTTCTTCTGGCTGTTGTTTTTTTTTCTGCAGGTCAGCAGGAATAAGTCATTTGTCATTCAATACTTCTTTCTGTCTGTCTCCAAAGTGGTTCAGTGCATGTGTAGATTTGCCAGCCATAAAAACTCAAGAAACAAAACATAAAACCACTTGTCTAATGTAGTGGCTCAGAGAATACTTTGAAGATTTAGTTGAAAAGAAAAACAAAAATCTTGATAGTTCATCTTTCCCTTTTGGTCTGTCAAGGATTATATTCCACTCACTTGCTCTAATCCATAAACTTAATTTTCTTATTTTTATTGCTTTTAAATGCAAAGATCATGAACTGAGCTGGTATGAAAACTCCCTGATTGGGTTTTGTATCAGTGTTTGGTGCAATGTTCTCTTTATGTTCATGCTGGACACATCAAGGGCAATGACAGCAGCAGATTGCTCTGTCTCTGTGACTGGTCCAAATCCAGTAAGAACTGTGTCTGTTTCAATTATGACTTTTGCCTTTTGGTCTCATTTACCAATGAATACGGCATTTGTTTATGAAATATAATGATAAATGCTTTATAATGACAATTTTTATAGCCATCCACTAGCACAGATGTAAACACTTGAGCCAGATACTTGAGGATCAGGTAACATCAGAGCAAAGGGAAATCAGGTTCCCATCTCTGAGCATAATGGAAAATTCAGGTCTTGTAGCATGTAGGATGCTCACAGGTGCTAGCTAGGGAGCTAATAATTGGTAAGCACAACCTTTCTGTGACCTGAGTATATCTGTATTAGGAATAGGAAAACCTGTGTCAGATCCTACAAGTCCACCCTTCGGAAGACGTCAGCGATTGAGTCCAGCATCAGTAAGTTTGCAGGTGACACCAAGTTAGGAGCAGCTGTGGATCTGTTGGAGGGTAGGAGGGCTCTGCAGAGGGATCTGGACAGGCTGGATGGGTGGACAGAGGCCAATAGGATGAGATTTAACAAGGCTAAGTGCAGGGTTCTACACTTTGGCCACAACAACCCCAAGCAGTGCTCCAGGCTGGGGACAGAGTGGCTGGAGAACAGCCAGGCAGAGAGGGACCTGGGGGTGCTGGTAGAGAGTAGCTGAAGATGAGCCAGCAGTGTGCCCAGGTGGGCAGGAGAGCCAATGGCATCCTGGTCTAGATCGGGAACAGGGTGGCCAGCAGGACCAGGGAGGTTATTCTGCCCCTGTGCTCAGCACTGCTCAGGCCACACCTTGAGTGTCTGGGAGGAATATAGAAAGGACAAACTTCAGATTGTTGTTGTTGAGGAAGAAGTTCAATGCACATTAATCACAGATCAAACCAACCCAACCCAACCCCCCAAACAAACAAAACCAATTAAACAAACAAAAAAACTATCAAAAATAAACAAGGAAATTCTTGGCCTGAAGGTAAAACTAGGAGGAAAACTCACCCATGGCCAAAGCCCAGGGGACTATTTTGAAGCCTGATGTAAAGTGTAATTTTACAATAATCCAGAGTCCATCAGCATATTGTTATGGAGATATTGTGCTAATAAATGTTCTGATTGATCTTTTCAATGCAAACATTGTGCTAATACAGAAAGAACATGCTGGTACTTCAAGTCTGGAGCACTATCCATTAGCTAACTGATCATGGGTGAAGGATTTATTGAATCATCAATTGCCTGGTGGCAATAGGCTTGCAAAAGCTCAACGTGCCCTTATTAGTGTCTCTAAATTCTGCAATATTTTAATTAGGCTTTGTGCGGGACCAGTGCTGTTTAACATCTTTGTCAGTGACATGGACAGAGGAATCAGTGCACCCTCAGCAAGTCTGCAGATGGCACCAAGCTGTGTGGCACAGTCGACTTGCTAGAGGGCAGGGATGCATTCAGAGGGACCTGGACAGGCTGCAGAGGTGTGCC
>WBNM01013995.1:1839-32880 GCA_013399055.1 Ramphastos sulfuratus
TAGCCTGTCGTCATAGCAGAGCTGCTGCAGCCCTCTGAGCATCTTCATGGCCTCCTCTGGACCCGCTCCAACACTTCCGTGTCCTTGCTGTGCTGGAGGATCCAGAACTGTACACAGTTCTCAAGCTGTGCATCACCTTAAGCTGTGCACACCAGACCCTTATGGGAATCAAAAGGAATTCAACTGCTCCAAATCATAACCTTCAATGCCAGTTTTGTTTTCTGTGGGGNGCTGGCAGGGACAGGTGAGCACATTTTCCTCTCTTCTTGGTCCTGTGAACTGATGCATCCTGCAGGCATTTGACTGCTCCCAGCTGTATTGATCTGAAAAAAGAGATTACTTCTACCTCCAAACCTTGACTAGATGAGAGCAGGACAGGCAGTTTCTTAGGGCTTCTCTTACACATTTAAGTATCTCTGTTGCTCCAGTGCTGTTTGCAAAAACTAAAGCCAAGCCAAGGGGACCATTCACATGTTTATAATTACATGTATTACGAGCCAGGAACCCTGTAGATCTGAGCCTCCTGGTGTTAAGCACAGCCCAATTCCACTCAGATTTTAACCAGTAGGAGACTTTCCATGAACTTCTTTGATTACAAGGCCCCCAAAGGTGTCTTTTCTTCATAAGGAGGATGAATATTACCAGGCATATTGAATACAGATGAGGAAAAAATACTCATTAAGTCAAGGATGATTGGCATTTTTGAGATTGTCAACCAAAGGTAGATCCAGGGATGTATTAGAGTATTTTTACTATTAGACTTTATCAGTTCAGAATTTCCTCTCTCCATCACATACTGTTTAGCATATGTCACTGAAGACAAGTTTTGGTGGGGAGTACCACCACTGGACCTGCCACCCTTGTTGCCACATGAACAAATGGCTCATACCTTGAATTTGCCTAAAAGCTTTTCACCTTGATTCAGAGGACAAGAAGAAAGCTTCAATGGAAGATGATAGTGGCCTAAGACTCAAAAGTCCTGAATGCTGAGAAAAAAATCATAGAATGGTAANAAAGAAATTTCTTTCTGCATGTTTAATTGTGGTTCTTATTAGGAAAAAAATAAAGTTTCTTTACAGGACAAAACCCAACACAACAGTGTGATTTTATTAAATAAACCTATCTTTCTTCAGCACATAGATTTTAATTATTTTAAAAGGAAAAAGGTTGAATGTTGTTGAGATTTTGTTCATTTTGGGGTGGTTTAGCGGTGTCTTTTTTTTTATTACTGAAATATGATTTATCACTATTTTGGTCAAATTAGGCAGACTAGATGGGAAATGGTTCCTTAGCTAAGTGACATCTTGGCACTCTGTAAGAAGTACATACCTCAAAGATGTCTTCATTTGGATTCTTCTATAGAACTTCCCAGAACTTTAGCACTTGGGCTTCACAGAGCTAAGGGTACAAGTGGAGCTTGAATAATTTCATGACACTTAAATACTTTACTAACTTAGCACTCTTATAACAGCACAAGGACATTAGTAATATTAATGAAACTGTTATACCAAAGTGCATTTTTCTATCTTAAAACAGCTTTGAGTTGATCATGGTGCAGAAATGTTTGAATCAGCAGTGCCCACATTGTCATTACCCAGGGAAATTGCAGGAGGTTCTCAGCCTGCTCAAGCACGCTGAGTTTCATTGCTTTCAGAACCCAGCTAATATTTCCAGCTAGCCCCAAACAACATATTTGTGTTGGCACTAATCTGGGGTGCTCTGCACCATGTTCTCTTGGTCAGGGAGCACAAAGGTAGCCAGAACACACACAAGGAAGCACTTAGCAAGGCGACTCGAATGTTGTTGTGCTAAACCCACCAACTGTAGTATTTAATCATTTATGCTTTGTATAAAAGCAATATTACTTCTCACATAATCAAAAGATGCAACACAGTAATATGAGCTGACAGCTCCCTCTGTAAAAAGACTTTTCCTTTAAAGAAAGCTGCCTTGATCTTAGGCCTAGAATAACTTTTTCCTCCCCTTTCTCCTGTTATGGGAAAAGCTGAGTTATTTAATCCCAAGCCTTTACGTAAGCAACTAATTTCTGTAAGCGCTGCTCCCAAATGGACTAAAGGTCCCTTCCTAGGGAGTAAAAGTAACATGAACACATTCTGAAAACTATTGAAGCCAAACAAAAGCCTCCCGGTGGCAGATGAAGCCAACACAGAGGATCCCAACTGATCCCAGGTGGGTTTGGTTCAGAGCACTCCGGATCTGCACTGTTCTATCTGTCTGCCCCATGGCAGCAAAAATGCTCTGGGTAAATGAACCCCAATTTTTTTTCCAAAGGTATGAGTTCCACTTTCCTCTTGTACCCAAGGCACAAGGAGATACTGTTGAGTGCTGTATTGACATGGCTATTATGCTTAGACAAAACCAAGTACAGCAGAAGGTAACGGAAGCAGACGTCACAAATAAAGGCAGAAGACCCTTTTATTTCGCATAGACAAAATGCAAAGAGTGTCTCATTAAATTAATATTAAAAAAAACAAACCCAAATCAAACCCCTCACTCCACTGACATCACTCATCCTAATTAACAACAACAAAAAAAAAAAAAAAAAAAGAANAAAAAAAAAAAAAAGAACAATCAAGGACCCATTTTCTAATTAAAAAAAAAACAAACAAAAGTGCAAACATGACAAAAGACTTTTTCGTTTTTCCAAATCAACGTTCCTGTTAAATTCACAAATAGGGTGATGATTTTTTTTTTGTGTGATTTTATTTTTTTCCCTTTTAAATCTTGTCTGATGGAAGTTCCAGTTAAAATGTTTTAGTTAAGTCTCCATGCACTTTGTAGAAAATCAGTAAAAACACAAACGCTTGTGAAGATCAGAAAACTGGACTCTTTTACCCAAAAATTCAGATGTCCAGTCAGATGAAGCTCACACTCAGACAGAAAAAAAGCAAGAGAGTCTTTGCACTGTCTGTCGTTCATATTCTTTTTTTTTTTTTTTTGTCAAATATTTTGGCAATCTTCTTCTTTAATTATAAATATTGGAATTCAATAAAAAAAAGGTAGCTTTCATTGGATTTCTTGTCAGTGTAAATATTTACAGCCACTGTCCAGCCATGCTTTTTGTTATACCAGGGTGTAAGATTTTGCGTAGGGATTGTTTCCTTTCAAGTGGCCCCGGGAGTCCAGCAGGGATTCTTGGGAGCTGCTCATTTTTGCTGCCTGTCCTAGCTCAGCTCCTTCTCGCTGAGGTAACGTTGCCACAGCACCAGGTTGCCATGACTGTACTTCTCTGTTGGAGGGCGTCTCCATGGGTATCGGCTCCAGCACGGTGGGGCGCTTCAAGGTTCGGCTTTTCTGTGGCTCCAAGCAGGCTTGCCCCAAACCCAGGTCTCTGCTCGTGCCCTGCACGCCACGGTTCAATAAAAAGTCCATCCTAAGGTAGGGTGGCAAATGCATGAGATCACCTGGGAAGGCAAAAGCGAAAAACAAGTTCTTATTTATGGTCATGCTCTGTGTTACGCTCACCTTACTGTTCAGGGGAGTTAATCAGAGGGATTAGGCCACCGAAGCAGAGTATCTGTAATCAATCCACTTGCAATATTTATGATTGCTGTTTTCATTGTCAGACATTGTGATGGTTTGAGGCTAATTGGAATATTTTTAATGAAGAAAATGATATTATAGGCTGTGAAAGGAAAACAAGGGTGATGTCTACTTTACTCATAGGTTTGCTGAGATGTATAAGAACACAAACATAGATAAGACACTCTCACAGGCTCGGAGAGTCTTGGTCTCTCTAACTTTTTGCCTTCTCCTCTCTGCTGAGTAACCTCATTAACCATTTTCCTTCTAACCCCATTGGCCGATTCTCCAAACTCACCTTGCGTGTAAGGCAGACCCTGAGGTAAGGTATAGGGGTGGAAAGAGGGTGGAAGGGTGGTTGGGAGCCCCTGCTGGGGTCTCTGATTTCTGGGAGGGGTGTTGTGTTTCTGTATTACCTTTAACTTGTATATTTCTGTAAATATTCCTGTCTATTGTGTATATATCTGCTTGTATATTGTGCTGAGCTGTAAATAGAGCTTCAGATCTTAACTTCCAGCCAGCTGAGTCTAGTCTGGGTGATTTTACAAAGAGTATGGGAGGGTAGAGAACTCCTAAACCATCACAGACATTTATTATCTTACAAAATCAAACTCCATTTCTGCAGATCCATAAGAATCCACTATTAACATTTGTTTTCATAGTAAAATGATTAGATGGAGAAATGCAATGTGTTTTACATGCGCTCACAGAAATGAGGAAGCTAAATTGGAAATCCCAAGAAATTTGTTTCAAAATCCTGAAAGAAAAGATCTTGGTTTTCATTTGTCAAAACCTGGACAATGTGGAATTATAGAAACATAGAATGGTAAGGTTGGAAGGGACCTCAAGGATCATCTAGTTCCAACCCTCTGCCATAGGCAGGGACACCTCCCACTAGAACAGNTTTGGTAGATTTCCTTTTCTTATTTCCTGTTTTAAATGAAAGCCTTCACAATTACAATTAATAACTCCCAATCTAGAACAGAATGGACAAACTACTTTAAATGGATGTGTGAGTGTTTAAGGCTATAGTTTTAACGGAATAAACTGGAATAGTGATCTCGTGTCAGTATAACAATATTTGCCAGCCATCCATCATCACTCTGTTTAAACCACTAATGATGTCCTACCATGATGCCCATCAACATGCTGCTGTTCTGTAGAAGCTGCTGGCACCCTAGCACCAATGTTTCCTCCTGTTCCGCATTTTCAAGGAAACCTCTTAGTGATTTTTACCCCTGATTCCTGGGCATTTCTATATGAGTCTGGGTATGGTAGCCAGCTCAGTCCAGAGGATTTGCCTTTACAAATCTACTGGTGTCTTGGACCTGCTGTCTGGAATTAGACAGGAGTGAGTGTAACCTTCCACATACCTGAATAATGTATAAAACCTGCTACAGAAACCAGACTTATTTATCCTGGCCCTACTTGTTAGGCGTTCAGAAAATTGCTTCAAGAAAATGAGAAGCCATCAGGCACATAATGACATTCCCTTCTAAAAATATTTGGTGGTGTAATATATGAAAAAAAGCACTCTTACAGGTGGTTGCATCCAAGATCAGTATTTTCCCTTCTTTACAGATCTCTGCGGGAGTATAGCTCCGTTTTTATGGCTGGTATAAAAACCATAGTTTCATCTACAGATGAGACGCATCCTGAATGCTTTAAGCAGAAGACTCTTGGCACTGCTACATCTCCATCTACATGGCTTATTTACAGAAATTGGCTTATTTACAGAAATTAAGGCTGACCTGTGCCAGTGGCATAAAACAGTAGACCTTGAAAATGCTTCTTCATAGCCCAATGCGTATCAATTTCATTTTTCCTAACTGTGCTGAGAGCTATCCAATCATCACCAATAAAACAGGTCCTTTGCTTTCTCGTGTAAGTCAAGGCCCTAAAAATCTTACCTAAAAGACTAAGAGCATCTGCTCTATCCATAATTCCAGGTCACAGGCAGAGAGCTGCTGAAAAGGTGCATTTGGACAACTGTTTGTTCCTACAGAAATCCCTCAGGCACTGACTGACTCCATATGTTTTACTCCAGCTACGTCTCCAACAGAGATGCATGGTGCACATGGTATTTAGTCCCCACAGAGGAGATTGTGCCTATCTCAAGACCAGGCTGACGTGCACCATGGCAACATTTATGTAACGCTGGAGAGAGAGGGAAGTTTGTGTTTATAATCATAGTGACTGCCACATGGAAAATGAACTGTGGTAACAGAAATTGATTTTACTCATCTATCTTACTCTCCTACAGTACCTTTTGTACATTCAATCCATGAGACCCACTTCATCTGAGACAGCAATATACCTGCTGCTGAGATACAGTGCATCAGGACACAGACATATGAACTGGCAGGTATATAGGCAGGTGCTTACTCAGTCCACTGAACTAAATAGCCATTGAACTAAGCTGCCTGTGGGTACATCCCTGCTCCTCAACAGTGTTGCTGCTCCCTTGGCACCCAGGCCTCATATTCACATTGCACACCAGTTATTTTGCTTCTGGGTTCCCTTTTGGACTGTAGCCTTCTAAAATGCAGTTGGTGGGGAAGTTTGCTCCAACAACCACTCCCTGTGGGCTGAAAGGAAGAGACAGCCTAGTTGGGCAATGCTTGCATCGCTGCTTGTGGCTGCACCTTTCACAGAACCACAGTATCCTAATAAAGAGCCTTATCATCACCCCCAGCGGGGGAGTGAGACAGAAGTGTAGGAGTGAGTGATGCTGCCCCCATGTACCTGTCTCTGCCTGCTAACATAGGTGCTGAGGGCCTTCATTTGGCTGTGTTGGGTGTGGGTTGTCACTGTCAGGGCCCCGGCGAAGGCGGGCAGCAAAGCACACCTCAGAGATGGCAACAGTAGGCGTGAAAACTCTGCCACTAATTACAGTACCAAAGTCATACCTTCCCTCTTGTCAGGGATGTTTAGAGACCACCGAGGTCAGAAATCAGGGTTTCTCTCATGCTCCCAGAGTTGCCTCCTGTGTGAAATAAAGACTCCTCAGCCCTGGCAAAAGAGGATCGGGTGTCTGTACCCCATCTCTATTTCCCACAACAATGGGTCTTTTCCCAAAAGATGTCTGTTGCCCTATCACCAACTGTGCCAGGCTGCTGCCAGACAACACAAGGCCCACTGCTTTTTGAAGACCAGTAACCTCATTTCACATGAATTCTCCCTTACTACTGCAATTTCCTTTTTATGGTTGACTTTCCAGGAAGGACCCAGCGCAGAATGGACGCAGGAGTGTGGCTCATTGGCAGTCCCCTGTGGTCACCTCAGAATTCTGCTTCTGTATCTTAACACATTGCTACTTCTTGAGAGCCACAGACATCGATGGACTATAAAAAAGATGAGTGTTGAAGCTTACAGAGATGAAGATTAGCTTTCAGGCTCCTGTCTAGACATCTGTCATGTGTATTTAAGAGCTTCAGGCTATGTAAAAGAGACCTCTTCTTTTTTTTCCTCCCAAAATCTACATAAAAAGGCATAGTCAATAATCTGTGTAAACAATATGCAGTCATTTTACAGTAATTTTCTAAATGTCTAGGGGCAAGTTCCAATAGGATTGCAGTAATGAGAAACCAGAATGTGTAACTCATTCTCCAGAGCTGGATACACAATCTCTGGGGTGGTTTACACAGAACACTTATTATTTGGTAGGATGTTCACAATTTTCCTGTCACAAAAAGTGCCAGTGCTCCTTCTTATCTGCAAGAAGCACCTTCCCCTGCAACTGCTTATAGAACAAAGTAGATTATTAAAATAATTGGCAAAATCCATCAGAACAGGGTGCCCAGGGAAGTTGTGGATGTCCCCTTCCTGGAGGCATTCAAGGCCAGGATGGATGAGGCCATGAGCAAACTGGTCTAGTGGGAGGCTCATGGCAGGGGTGATCCCTTCCAACCCAAACCATTCTATGAATCTAAACTTTGAGAAAGAAACTTTTTGTTCTTTGCTAGGATTGAAATGGTCTTGCAGGCTAAAAAAAGTCTTTGATTTGTAAGACTGATGTGCTTCTGACTTAAAAACACAGTCTTTTTGATATAACCACAGGGGTTAACTTTTGCCATTTCTACATCAATTTTGAAGATAGTTTTGAGAATATTAAAAGCCTCTTGGAGCTGCTTGTAAAGACTTTGGTTATTCTTCTGACCATAGCAGTGCAGACATTTTTTCTGTTTTCTTCCTATTCACCTGAATGATGATTTTTAATTTTTTTTCCAGGCAAAGCATCATGAAATTTCAGGATGGTTCATTGCCTTTGATGCTCTAATTACCTCTTTTTAGCTATGTGTGCTTTATTAGCAACGAAAGCAAACCTTTCAAGTGCATGAGCACTGCAAATGAGCATGTTTAATAATTCATGTATTTTAGTTTAATTAGTACAAAAGATATTCTATGATTTCTGATGCATTTTTCAAAAGGAAAAGGTTGCTGTATTTAGAAACACTGAGTCTGTACACAAATAATAAATGTCCAGTCAAATCTGGATGTGGTAATTTAAGCTAGGAGACACTTTTGGGTTTTTTGTTTTTTTTTTGGTGAGTGGACAGCCCTCTAATGAATTCTTTGGTGTAGTACATTTAAGAAAGTGCTAGCTTCAATAAATACATGTAAACAAATGCTAAAATCACTCACTATGATAATCACCAAAAGCAACACGTTCTACTAAAACCAGAGCATTTTCTGCCTTGAAGTAGCACTGAGCAAAACTGATTTACTCTTATCAGTACAATTAACATCATATAAATAATTTTGCAAACCCAGCAGTTATTTTTATCCTTCTTCTGGAGGTCAGCTTCAGATACGGGAAGGATTGGGATGAATTTGACAGGCTACATGGAGAGAAAAATACTACTGTTCAACATTTCTGGGATTTTCACAGTATCACCAAGGTTGGAAGAGACCTCAAAGATCATCGAGTCCAACCCATTACCACAGACTTCAAATTTTAAGATAGTTATGGCAGGGGGTTGGAACTAGATGATCTTTGAGGTCCCTTCCAACCTTGCCATTCTCTGATTCTATGATCTTGTTTGCAGAGCTATACCAAGATGAGATGCACTCCTTTCTTCTTTGAAATGCCAGAGAACTTGCATGTGTTTTTGCTTTCATCTGCTCCAGAAAAAATCTATGAAT
This sequence comes from Ramphastos sulfuratus, assembly GCA_013399055.1. Taxonomy (NCBI): domain Eukaryota; kingdom Metazoa; phylum Chordata; class Aves; order Piciformes; family Ramphastidae; genus Ramphastos; species Ramphastos sulfuratus. Next base: position 10,528 of record WBNM01013995.1, read on the forward strand.
CTGTGCTATATTCAATACAAAGACCATCCCAGACTACAAAAAGGATGCTTTAATCAAGCTGTCTTTATGCATTTTCTCACTACCATACCTTCCACTAAAGAAAATGCAATTTGTCTTCACAATACTCCAGCACAGACACCCTCAGTGATGACTACTGCTTGAATATATTCAGTTTTTGTTACCATGTGCAGGAAATGCCATGGTATATAAGAAGATTATTTTAGAAAAGTTTATAAAGTAAACCTGGAGACCATGACAGGATATTTCATTAAACAAAGGTAAGAATAAGTCTGGGGTAATAGGGCATTCATAAAGCTTACTTCAGTAGGCAAGTGGGTTAAAAAGGCTCTTAAAGACTTCTCTGGTATGATCTCATAGGATCTGAGATCATGCTAGAATTGAATCCATACAGCTCTGTTGGCATGAGTAAGGCACCTTGCTGACACAGTTGTGCTGATTTGAGACCTGACTATGCAACCCTTCACACCACTGTGCAGTGCTGAGGGTGGATGAAGATGAAGAAGAAGATGAAGATGAAGAAAATGTCATGGCAGCCATGTGACATCCCTGGTAACTGAGAGAAGGGAAAAATTACACCTGTTTTTAAGAAGGGTAGAAAGGATGACCTTGGGAACTACCGACTTGTCAGCATCACCTCTGCACCTGGGAAGAGCATGGAACAGATCCTCCTAGAAGACTGAGGCACATGGAGGACAGGGAGGTGGTTTGAGACAGCTGGCATGGCTTTTTTAAAGGCAAGTCCTGCCTGACCAGTCTAGTGGCTTTCTACAATAGAGTGACTACATCAGTGGATAAAGGAAGGGCAATGCATGTCATCTACCTGAACTTCTGCAAGGCCTTTGACACAGTCCCTCACAACACACTTCTGTCTGCATTGGAGAGATATGGATTCAATGAGTGGATAAGGAATCAGCTGGAAGGTCATGTCCAGAGGGAAGTGGTCAATGCCTTGGTGTCCAGGTGGAGATGGGTAACGAGTGGTGTCCCTCAGGGCCCCATACTGGGACCAGTGCTGTTTAATGTCTTTGTCAATAACATAGACAGTGGGATTGAGTGCATCCTCAGAAAGCTTGCAGGTGACACCAAGCTGAGTGGTGAGGTCAATATGCCAGAGGGATGACATGTCATCTGGGAAATCTGGAGAAGTGAGCCCTGGTGTAAATCATGAGGCTCAACAAGACCAAGTGCACCTGAGTCAGGACAATCCTCATTATCAATGCAGGCTGGAGTATGTTTTGAATAGAAAGCAGCCTTGCAGATAAGGACTTGGGAATACTGACAAATGAGAAGGTGGACATGTGCCAACAGTGCACGCTTGCAGCCCAGAAGGCCAATCACATTATGGGCTGCATCAAGAGAAGTGTGACCAGCAGATAGAGAGGTGTTTCTGCCACTCCATTCTGCTCTGATAAGACCTTACCTGGAGGACTGTGTCAGGACATTGATGTGATGGAGATAGTCCAGAGGAGAGCCACAAAAATGATCAAAGGGCTGGAACATCTTTTCTATGAAGACAGGCTGAAAGAGTTGGGGTGGTTTAGCCTGGCAAAGAGAAAGCTCCAAGGAGATCTTTTAATGACTGTTCAGTACCTGAAGGGGGCCTACAAGGAAGCTGGGAAGGGACTGTTTACAAAGGAATGGCACACTAGGACAAGGGGCAATGGTTTTACACTAGATCAGGAGAGTTTTAGATTGGGCATTAGGAAGAAGTTATTTACTGTGATGGTGGTGGAACATTGGAACAGGTTGCTCAAGGAGGTGGTGGAGGGCTCATATTTGGAGACATTCAAGGTCACACTTGATGGGGCTCAGAGCAGCCTGATCTAGTTGAGGATGTCCCTGTTTACTGTAAGGAGGTTGGACTAGATGACCTGTAAATGTCTCTTCCAACTCAGTGCATTCTATGATTCAATGATTCCATGATTGTATGATGCTACCACTGCGTTTTAGGTATCTCTTGGCTTGTCCTGAGTGTGAAAGCATAGACAGGATGTTGTGTTTTTGGAGACAGAGCTGCTGACAGATAGCTTTAAGTTCAGGTTTATTCTAATTAAAAAGTTTAGTGGGACTAAACAAGGTCTTGTAATGACAGGACAAAGGGCAATGGGGTTAAACTGGCCGAAAGGAGATTTAAACTAGATGTTAGGAGGAAGTTCTTTGCAGTGAGGTTGGTGAGACACTGGAACAGGTTGCCCAGGGAGGTTGTGGATGATCCCTCCCTGAAGGCGTTCAAGGCCAGGTTGGACGAGGCCTTGAGTGTCCTGTACTAGTGGGAGGTGTCCCTGTCTATGGCAAGGGGTTGGAACTAAATGATCCTTGAGGTCCCTTCCAACCTTACCATTCTGTGATTCTATGATTTTATATTCCAGCTCACCAGAATAATAAATAAATCATCGAAGCCTCTGCTGAGGGTCATAGGCTGTCTTTCAGGGAAAAGACTGCCTGTAGTGAAATCTTAGATTAGAAACAAGGACACTGTGGAGGGTTTGCAAGGGCAAGGTGAGAGTTTTAATGAAAAAAAGAGCACAAGCAATGTTCAGAGATCTTTGTCACTTCAAAAACTGACACATCATTAAATGCTAGCAGGCGAAGCTTTCTTAGACAGCCATAGCTTGAACTGAAGCCAGACTGATAGCAGCGAAAACATTTCTTACAGTTGCTGCTGTCATTGTTTGAAGCCTGCTGGTTCTTCCTTGCTGTCCATCTTCTGTCCAGGTATCCTGCACTGAACCTGCAGAACAGCATGCACTGTGCTATGATCATTCCCACACCAACAGGCTGAGTCAAAGCTACCCTGATCCTGTGCCACGCTCAGCCAAGAATGGGGGTAAAGAGGATCAGTCCCATACCTCCTTGCTTGACTGGTACAGGTCTCAGCATCAGGGTGCCTCAGTGAAGAGCTCAGCGCTAGCTCTGTCCTTGTTAGACAGGAAATGTAACTGACTGCAATAGGATATTTTCCAGATGCAGAGTGATTTTATGTCCCAGAGTGGGGAAGTGAGCAGCTGCTCCCAGCACCCAGCTGAGCTTTCTGGTACCTCCCTTGATTCAGCATTCCTTGGAAAGATTAGGTGGATACCTGTTGGAAACTTGGAGAGTAATGAAATGAAGAGAACCAAAGCCAGAGGCAGGCTTTAATTCATGCTTCTGTTTGTCTTCTTTTCTGTTATTTTTTTCCCCCTAGGATTTATTCAGTGTGGAACTCCCTTCTCAATGCTCTTTGTGTAATGACAGTAAAATGGCATAACTAAACTATGAAAACAATGAAAAATTTCTAAAGGCTGCTTTAGAATAGGGCTCCATTCTCTAGAGCTGGTTTTGATCAGTAATGGCAATGGTGAACTTTCCCTATGCAAACTGCCAACTGCTGGAATGAATGAGAACCTCAACTCATTTCTGATCAACAGAAGAACACTATTAGCAAGTCTAGGATCTGTCATTTTTCCTCTGATCTCATTTTTTCAATCAAAATTGGATTCAACAGTTCTTTAAGACGATCCAGAATAGAAGGCAAAAGATCCAAGCACTTCCTTAAATAAGTCTTAGTGAGCAGAAAAGCCACAGAAAGGGAGAGAAAGGAAGGAGAAGGTGGGGTACAGCTTTCTCATTAGTGAAGAAGCTGCTGGAGACCAGGCACATGCTCTTCTCTTCTTCAGAGCAGCTCCAAACTCCACTTGGCTACCCAACAAAAAATGATCAAAGTGTTCAGCCTTTGAGGGACACTTTTAAGCTGACTGAATGCAGAACATTGAACGAGGCCGACCAGGTGCCTGGATGCATTTCATGTGCTAATCTGCCCTTCTTGCCTTTGTGACTCTTGTCATTACATCTTTTGGCCTTCTTGCAATGTTTCAACAGATGACATCAAACTCAACAAGGGCAAGTGCAGAGTACTGTGTCTATGGAAGAACAATCCCCAACATGTTGGAGCCTGACCTTCTGGATACCAGCTCTGGGAAAAAGGATGTGAGAGTCCTGGTGGACAGCAGGATGATCATGAGCCAACAATGTCCTCACAGACAGTGTCATCCTGGGATGCATTAAGAAGAGCATGGCAAGCAAGTTCTATTCCTGCTGTGTTCTGGTGAGGTCTCATCTGGAGTATTGTGTCCAGTTCTGAGTTTTGAAGTTCAGGAGGGACAAGGAACTACAGGGAAGAGTCCAGTGGAGAGACACTAATATGATTAGTGGACTGCAACACCTACCTTATGAGGAAAAGCCAAGAGAGCTGAGTCTGTTCAGCCCTGAGAAGACACTGAAGGGGGATCTCATTAATGCTCACCAATATCTAAAGGTTCAGTATCAGGACGATGGAGCAAGACTCCTCTCAATGGTGTCCAGTGACAGGACAAGGGGCAATAGACATGAGCTGGAACACAGGAGGTTCCACATAAACATAGGGGAAATAAAGAGCACTGCAATAGGTTGCCCAGAGAGGCTGTGGAGTCCTTGTCTCTGGAGGCATGCAAAACCCACCTGGACATGTTCTTCTGTGATTTACTGTAGATGCCCCTGCTTCAGCATGGAGTTTGGACTAGATTATCTCCAGGAGTCTCTTCTGACCCCTACCATTCTGAGATTCTGTGACTCTGTAGCATAAAAGCGTATTATGCTCTCCATGTTGGTGATCATATAGATAGGAAACAGCCAAAATGCTCTATAAAAATAGGCCAAGTTTCCCATTTCCAGATAAAGAAATCAGAATTCCCTATTATTCTTGCAGGGCTGTACTTTAAAACTGTGAAGTTTCTCTCCATGTTGGTGACCATATAGATAGGAAACAGCCAAAATGCTCTATAAAAATAGGCCAAGTTTCCCATTTCCAGATAAAGAAATCAGAATTCCCTATTATCCTTGCAGGGCTGTACTTTAAAACTATGAAATTTCCTTTTCTCTTTCCCCAAGAAAACTGCATGCTCATAGATAATTTGCAGATCTATGACAACTAGTTAAATGTTGCATGTTTCAATCTCCTAAACCTGACATTTTCATAAACACATTAAAAATACTACGTTTCGCACAACCAAATAAAAATAACAGTTGCTGTTGCCTACAAACACTGGAGTTTTCTCTTGAGAAACACCAGGCTCTCAGTAAAACTATAGTTCAGGAGCCAAATCTGCTACTGCTATAAATCAGAGTAGCTATATTGATTTCAGCAAGACTATAAATTGATTTATACTTGCTGCAGATTAGATTTAAGTGACTGAAAATGAGGATTCCAACTAATGTGGATATTTTCTTTTAAAGATGATTCATTTTGCTATATAGATCTCAGTCTTCTAATTCCAAGCAAAAGTCCTTAATCAACGTGTCTTAAAGCAAAAGCATGACTGCTATAGTTTAACTGAGGTCATAAATCTGTGCTACATCAAGGTGACACACCCTGCCATCTATCTTACCCAATGCCAGAGACATTATTATCACATTGTTACCTAAAAGGCCTAATGAAACAGGAATTGAAACACACTTTTGGTTTGTAGTTCTCTAAGCACAGCTTTGATCTTTCATACCATGTTGTACTTTTAAAAGACCTGTCAGATACTTTGTACCTTTCTGCAGCAACTTTAAAGAGAGCTGACATCTTTTTAAAGGCCTCTCCACTGCTGAGCTGACAGTGTAAGGAAGGAAAAACTGATTAACTCCAGGAGCCAGATAAATTTAGATGCTATGAAGATGCTGTGTGGATGCTCAGCCTCACAGTGCCGGTGCAGAGCTGAGGTCTTCCTGTTTTGATTTAATGCAATATCTAAGTCATAAGTACTTGTAAAGAAGACCTCACTATGTAAATCCCCATGCACTCTAGAACTAAAGTGAGAAAAATTGTCAATAAATAATGAAATTATGTTAGAAAAATACAGTACATGAGCTCTCTCTTTCTGTCTTTACCTTAATCACGCAAGCAGCTTCATACATTTTTAAGGATGCTCTGAGACAGCATTCTCCTGCCCACTGGCTGAAGCTAGCAAAGCTGTGCTCAAGTTTTAAGACTCGTTTGCTATCTTGAGTGCAGTGAACAGAAACTGTTCAATTATACATCACTCCAGTTGAGGGTTAAATTGATCGTGACTCCATGGCAACTGCCATCTTTCACAGGTCTATTCCTGGGGTATCTTGGGATATTATAGATTCAGCACAGAGGCTGCAGAGGTGAGGAGTTCAAACCATACTTCAGGTTCACTGAAATCATTTGGGAGCCACTCTGACAACCTCAACAGGTTCTGCACCGTATCCATAAATTCACAACTAAAGTTGACTGTGCCAAGGCTACAGGTAAGCATAGCACTCTACTAGTAGTTATGGGGAGGTCAGGCTACAGCAAGGAAATCACTATCAGCGCTGCCCTGCTGGAGGTATATTTATGGGTGAATTACTGTAACTCAGTCTCCACTTGTCCATCAGTTTGATTCAGCTGAGTGATGCTGAGGAGGTGCATCATAGCGATGCTGACAAGGTGCATCATGGCATTTCTGTTAATTAATCCACTGGGACCAGAAGTTCAGCTCTCACATTTAAATTAAGGATGCTGTCAAGAAAAGGTGAACAAATACATCCACCTATACATGCAGCTATAAAGGCCAGCATGTAAAGAAGCTCTTACACTAGCAGCAAAGACTATCACTGCAGTCAGATTAAGAATGTACTGTTGAAAAGTACTTTGTCTGCTGACTCCAGTTCCTACTTTATTTTCAAAACATAGCACAAGCATGGCCTTTCTTGCAGGTAAGAACTGCTTTACATTTTCAGATGCTGTAGTTTCTCAGTTCTCCTACGCATAGATCTCAGATTACATTAAGGTCCTCTTGGCACAGGGAAAATTAGCAGAGGCTGCTGTGTGTGAAGGCAGTTAAGGCAGTAACAGCTGCAAATGGCTGCAAAGACTGTAAAATAAGGCTTCTTGTCTGTATGGAAACAGCTGCTCCTGGTTACCTTGGGCTGACTGAAAGCCCATACAACAGCTGCACATATTGCATCTCCACACTGTCAAGGTGAAATGCTTTGACATTTTCAAAATTAAAATGGCACGAGTGGGAGAAATAGAGGTTTTGTAGGTGAGATTTAAGATAGGGACTCTTAACAGAACTACTCTAGAAATTTATTATTTTAATTGAAGGGAACACAGCATCTTTGGTTTGACTGGGAACATTTGCTGGTAATTTTAGAAATTTAACATTGTGGTTATGACTGTAAGGACATGAAAGTAGCTGAAAATTTACTGATAAATGTAATCTTTGCTTTAGGCATAAAACTCCACTAAGAACAGTTGAACCCAATGCCTCCAAAACTACAGAAAATATGGGTAGTCTATTTTAATATCTTCAGCTTATTAAAAAAAAAAAAAAAGTCCATGAAGAAAATAATCAGCTTTAGAAAAATTAAATTAAATTCAAAAACTAAAAAAAAAAAAAAAACCAAACCAAAAAAATCCCCAACTTCTGGTAAGAAAGTTTTTGTTGGCAATACAATGATAAGAAATGGCCGTTCTTTGAAGGGAGTTTCCTTTAACATGCAACTTCTAATTTAAAAGAAAGCAAGAAAATCCAAATAGTATTACAAATTAGCACAGTTTGGGACACTGTATTTTTTTCAAAGCAATGTTAGTTTTCTGACCATCACAAACAAATGAGACAGATAGCAACAGAGCAGCCCTGAGAAAAAGGACCTGGGAGTCTGGGGTCTAGGTTGATGAAAAGCTCAACATGAGCCTGCAGTGTGCACATGCAGCCCAGACAGCAACCGAGTCCTGGGCTGCAGCAAGAGAAGCGTGGCCAGCAGGGCAAGGGAGGGGATTCTGCCCCTTTANTAATTCCGCTGCGACACACTCCTTGTTCCTTGAGGAACTGGTACCAGCAAAAAGTAAAAGTAGTCTCCCTAATACCAGTATCACTAATTCATGCAAAACAGTTGTAAAAATACTTTAAATTGCTTTAATAATCAGTAAATTGAATTAATCTTCTAGATTTCTTACACACTACTTAAAATGGAATTTCCACATTATAATTATAGAGAAATTTTGTATTTGCTCCCCTATTTAAAGTGATTCACACTGAAATAGTTTCCTTTTCTCATCTCCATAATACTTTAGCTTCTGATCTGGACCTGTTTAGGTTCATTTTAATTGTACTGGCAAGGTTAAGAAATTTGAAGGGAGAATCTTCATCTCTGTAAATCCACTAGAAAAATAATGTGAGCCAATGATTCCAAGTACATGGTTATGTCAAATTAAATGCAGAATGAAATGATTTTCATCCCAGCAGAACATTCAGGTTTTCACAGCAGAAGTGGGAAAAGCTCCTGATAGCAGAAATAAAACCTGAGAAAGGATAAAGCCAATTTACTCTCTTCACTGATGTGCCATTTCTATGATAAGAAGTAAAGGGCACAGTCTGTCTCTTTATGACATGCTCCTAGAGTTCCAAGAGAGAAACAGAAAATGAAAAGAAGGTGTTCCAGGCACAGGGGAGTTTAACATGGAGACACAGAGATGGTTGTCTAGGGGAATGATTTCAGAATGTGTGTCATATAGGTTTAGGTATGTACACAAGTAAGTTAGCATATATATATTGAGAGTATTTACTAAGGTTAAAAACATAGGCAAGAAGTTATTTCCCCCTACTTACAACTGTTTTGCCTTTTTTGTTGTTTTCCTATTTGCCTATTTTGACTTATGCCCTTATGCAACAAATTTCTCAAAACTGGCCCTTGGTCTCCAATTGTGAAGTCTGAATGGTGATTTCTTTGTTCTACATACACACCATAAATGATGTGTGTAAACACTTAGGTATTTGTATATCTGTGTTCTATTGCATTTGGGAACAGATGGTGCAAGTGTAGAACTTAATAAGACAATCTCTGTGCTAAACTTTGAGCACTTTGTCATGGAATTTCTGAATAAAAAGGTCAAACACAGTTTTTCCCTCATATATTCAAGAAATTCAGTTTTGGGTTTGAGAACTCTGGAACTGTTGAGAGGCATGGGAAAAGGAGGCAAAAGGTGAGCTGAAAGCCTTCAGTTCAGACTCCCAACCTTTACTGAATCCCCAATGGACAAACTTGTTTCAGATTCAGTCACTGGTGCAGTTTACAGAGCAGTGTCAGCTTTATTTTTTGTTTGTTTTTGTTTTTTGTTTTGTTTTGGTTTTGTTTTTTTGTGTTTGTTTGGTTTGGGTTTTTTTGGTAGAAAGCAAGTTTCCAAATAGAATCACAGAATTACTATAGTGCACTTGCCTGCATGAGTAGAAGAGAGAAATAACTTCACCTTTGAACTCATAGATCAGTCAAAAAGAGTTCATATCTTTTTTTCTTGGGTTACACTGAAAATATACTGTGCTTTCTCTTACTGTGTGGTTCACATTTTTCTTAGTGTGCTAAGCAGCTTATTTTTATCTGTAGTGACTGAATACTGGAAAAGAAGATTTGTTTCTTGACTTGGGTACTTAAGACAGCATTTATGCACTGCAGGTCATATCCAGAGTGTATTTTAGGGGACCCTTGTAAATACTTATTTAATAAAGTATTTGCATTCTGTAGCTTAAAACTTGTCTACAAGCTAAGGCTGTGCTATCCAAGTTGGCAGGATTAGTCAAAGGATCCAGAAACTTGTATATTGGGTCAAGAATGCTAATTAGGGCATCTTAAACACTGAAAAAAATTGATCATTCAGCAAAGCTGGAGAGGTTAGATCAGTGTTCTTGTCCAGTAATTATGCAATAGGCTTAGGGCTGGACTCAGACTGCTTGACTTAGGCACCCAATCAAAACACTCAGACCAAAGAGGCATCCATATTTGCTTACTGAGAGCTCAGCTGAGAGCAGGTCTGTCTTGTCCTCCAGCTGCTTTGAGAAGGCAGCAGTTACTGTCCATATCCCCTCCTCTGGGATGGATAAACCAAGCAGGAGGGCTGATGGACAGAGGGTGGAGCTCTGCACTCTTGCATCAGTCAATGGCACGAGGGCAACTGGAGGAAAATGCTTGCAGTAGAGCGGGAACTTAGCAAACTGGTGCGCCTGCTTTCTGTAGGCACAGGGACTCAAGAGAGCACTCAGCTTCCTCATGGAAGAATGGGGTGTCCTTGCCATATTCAAGGCTGTGAAATCAGTCTCTGGAAAATGTGGGGGTTTTTTGTTTTGTTTTGTTTTGTTTTGTTTTCCCAGAATATCACTTTTCTCCCCACTCACATGCAGATTTCTTTCCAAAGAGGTTCCTTTCATCAGCTAAAAAAATGTAGAGGCTGTTCTGAGAGATAAAACCTTGGAATGTTTGAATGGATCTAAAAAAAATCTGATCTGACATACCAAATGAAGGATAGCTCTTCTCTGGAAGTGTATCTGAGATGATTTTAGTCCTTCAGGGTTTATATATTAATGTGATCTCCAAAGAGGCAATGAGGCAGGATTGTCAAAATGAGCTTGCAATTGTTTTGTGGCATCAGGCAGACAAGTTTCTGTTTCGTCCAAGTCAAGTTAACCACTAAGGATAAGGACACATATTTGAAGATGTGCTTTTGAGTGCTGAATAGCATCAGAGAAAAATATAATCTGTGGGTCTGGGTTTTGCAATACCCCTGTAAAAAGGTGGTTTCTGCAAACATCAAGGGACCTGATGAAAAGCTTTCTAGATATTTCCTGTTCAAGCACTAGTCATATATTATTTCCTCCAAGCATGATTTCCATTGCCAGAGGATGCAAGTAAGTGGTCTGTCCACAAAAATGACATAAATAGTACTTGGAAAGCACAGAAATATAAAAATATTTTCCAGTTAATAGCTGTTCTTTTCTCAAACACAATAATTTAGGAGTAAAGGGAGGAAAAAAAAACCCATGAGGCTTCTTGGCTGAGGCTATTACTGAGATTTAAAATTATAATAACAGCAATCTATTTTTAATAAACTGCTACTGCAGTGTTTATTGCAGCTAAGAATAATTGTTATGATAACTCAATTTGTGGTTAATATTTTTAAAATAGAAAAAAAAAAGAAACATTATTGTAAAAATTTTTTTCAGCCTCTACAATTATCTTCCACTTTTTTTTTTTTTTTTTTTTTTTGTTTTACATTACAGGCTCTTTGATGGCACAGAGGAGTTAGGAAAAAGAATATATTTCTCTTTGCTTTCTGTCCCACCCAGTTACTGAATGGAAAATTTGAAGGAGAGTTTTGGAGGACAAAAGACTGACTCACTTGTCAACCTCCCAGGTAAGCTTTGGGTAGTAATTGTTGAAATTTCTGAATATAAATATGAAAAAAGAATAAATCTCTCAGTTTTTGTATGGAAGGACCTAGTATACTGTTGAAATGATTGCCCATTCCTTGAGGACTTGATCTTGCTAATCAAACTTCTAATTAGTGACAGCTGTGGGGAGGAAAATGGTAATTATAATCTTAAACTTCTGGGAGTTTTGATGCTGAGAAAGACTCAAAGCTAACAATGTAGTGACAATGTTTTGTTTTTTTTTACACCATAAAGAATATTACCATGTCACAGAGGGTAGGAATTGAATTTTTCTAAAAGATGTGATTTATCCCACATACTCCTGTGCTCTCTCTCCTGCTTCAGTTTTCTCTTTTAATGTGACTCCTGGGATGTGTGACTGTTCTGATGGCTTACTGAGAAATGCTGCCAGCTTCAAGGCCTGGATAGATTAGGTCTGCCAGCTCTGTGAAGTCCACAGAAAGTCATATGCAGGTATGCATCCATGTTTTCATTTTTTGAAAACTAATTAAACACTAATTTCTACTTCCTTGATGGTTTATAATGTGTTATTATAAAAGAAAAAATAATGATGTTCAGAGGGCTGGANCTGATGCTGAAGCAAAACCTACAAATAATCTCATCTTTTTCTAAGAATCTGTCAATGCAGTTGTAAAGATCAGAACACAAAGAAGCATAAGACACAATTTCAAAACACTAAATGTAAGATTAATTTAAAAAATCTTATTTCCCTCTTCTGCTTCCTGTAGTTATGACTTTTGAAAAGTTTACCAAAAAATGCAGCTTCAAAAAGAACTTTTATTGAAGACTGCTTAATAACACTGCAAATGTTTTGGGCCAGTGTGACAAAACTAATGCAGAGGACATGTACAGCTGTTCATGCAGACAACCAGAAGTAGCCTGATGTCTAAGAAAGCTGATTGATATTCAAGGGCTACCTTCTCTGAGCTCTAGGAGCAGAAACTCAGTAAAAAATGCTAGGAGGCATGCATGGCTGAACAAGGAGCTCTTGGCAAAACTCAGAGACAAAAAGGGAGTATGCAGGAGATGGCAGCAGGCTCAGATCACCTGGAGGGAATACAAAGACACTGTCCCAATATGCAGAAATGTGATTAGGAAAGTCAAAACCCAGCTGGAGCTGTATCTGGCCCAGGATATCAAAGATGAGAATGGCTTATATAAATACATAGGTGACAAAAGGAAGGCTGGGGCAAGGAAGACTTACCCTTGGTGGACCAGCATCATGACAAAGCAAACTAGACATATGGAAATACATAGACCTTGATGAGATTCACCTACAAGCACTGAGGAAACTGGCAGGTATTGTGAGGCCACTCTCAATAATCTTTGATTGATCATGGTGGTTGGCAGAAGTGACTGAAGACTGGAAGAAAGCAGATGTCACTCCTATCTTCAAAAAGGGAATGAAGGAGGGTGCAGGAACCTGCAAGCCACTCAGCCTCATTTCCATTGCTGGGAAGGTGGTGGAGCAGCTAATCCAGGAAACCATTTCCAGGCACATAAACCACAATAGGTGATCAGGAGTAGTCAGCATGGATTCACCAAGGGGAAATTAGACTTGGTCAACCTCATAACCTTTTGTGATGACTGGCTTGGCAGATGAGTGTCAGTTAGTGGATGCTGTGTATTTTGATTTCAGTAAGTCTTTGAACACTGTATCTCCTAAAATCCTCGTGGAGATGCTGGCAGATTGTGGGCTAGATGAGCAGTGAGGTATATTGGAAACTGGCTGAATAGCCAGGTCTAGGAAATCAGTAGAACAAAGTCTAGTTGGAGACCAGTAACTAGTCTGTACCCCAGGGGGCAACATGGGGTCCAATTTTGTTCAGCATCTTCATTAACAATGTGGATGATGGAGCAAAGTATACCCTCAGCAATTTACTGATGACGCAGAACTGGGAGGAGTGGCTGACACACCAGAGGATTGTGTTGCCACCCAAAGGGACCCTGACAGAATGAAGAAATGGGTGTCAATTCCCCTAGTTGATCTGAGTGAGGTTTGAGTGAGTCTAGCTCTGTGCTTACCAGTACAAGAGAGGCATAAAGCTACTGGCTATAGTCCAGCAAAAGGCCACTAAGATGATTCAGGGGTTGGAGGATCTCTTGTGTGATGAAAGGCTGGGGGAGCTGTGGACTGTTCAGGCTGGAGAAGACAAGACTCTGGGGGATCTCACCAATGTATGTAAACACCTGAAGGGAGGGTGCGAAGATGGAGCCAAGCTCTTCTCAGTGGTGCCCAGTGACAGAACCAGAGGCAACAGGCACAAACTCAAACAGAGGAGACTCTGTCTGAACATCAGGAAAAAAATATTTACTGTCAGAGTGACTGAGCACTGTCATCCTGACATGTTGTAGAGTTCCATCCTTGTAGATACTCAAAAAACAACTGGACAATGTCCTGACAACTTACTATAGGTCACCCTACTCGAGTAAGGATGGTTAAATCAGATTACCTCCAGAGGTGCCTTTCAACCTCAATCATTCTGTGATGCATTAACTTCAGCTGAAATACAATCACAGTATCATAGAATCACAGAATGCATCAAGTTGGAAGGAACCCTCAAAGATTATCTTGTCCAAAGCCCCTGCAGTGAGCAGGGACATCCTCCACTAGATCAGGTTGCTAAATGCAGAGATGTGTACTTCAGCACCATATATTTGGCATTTTGAATTATAAGAGAATAACCATGCCAAATACCCAGATCTTTCTGAGGTTCTAATGCACATCTCAGATTTGGTATGCCAAAATCACTTTGTTTCCTCATTTGCTATTTACCATGACATTTGGTATGATTGCTCTGTTTTTATATATAAAATTATCAGTATTATTCCATGGCAAAATCTTTGCATTTTTAAGATTCCATGATAGAGATGATTTCATGAAACTGATTCTTGCTTCTGTAAACTAAGAGCTAGGCAAAAGGTCCAGAAATCCAGAAATCAGAAGCAATTTTGACTGCTGATCTGAGTGTGTATCTGCAGCATCACCTTACCAGAAGGAATGGGGTCTATCAAGGACTTACAGTGGTCTAGAATATGAGGCAATCACCTATTATGCATTACTAGTTACAGAGTTAGAGCTGTGTGTACTGTGTAAGAGTTCTGAAATGACAGTCCTAAGTCATAGCTATAGTGCTAGAAATGATCAATTACTAAGCTTGCTTAGACATCTAATAAGCCATCCAAATATAATTCAAGCTGATGAATCAATAAAATGCTTTGATTAAATTTTTGAATTAAAGTTATGTGGAAGTTGGGAACATCACAGCAAGTTGATGTGAGTCCCTAGAATACCAGGTGTTGAATCTTGATCAGCCTTTTTCCTCCAATGCAAAGACATCCGGGTTCCCTAGTCCTAATCATTAACCATCTCAGTTTGGAGCAATAGGAGCAATGCTTATTGGAATAGGTGGCACTGCAGGCAGTTTGAAAAGTGAAATCAGAAATTAGGAAGGAAGAGGCATCAGTTGTAGGAAATGACACTGTATGAGAAAGAGATCAATCCATGTGGAAAACAAAACCATGGCACCATGAAAGCAGGTAAAAGTTATCTTGAACAAAAAGGCTGAGGTCAAGGAAGAATAAAGACATGCTAAAGAAGCACAGTCAGTTTGTTATCTAAGATGTTCACATCTACTTCATCTAAATACCTTAACTTTTGTATTTCTTCTCCATATTCCAAAATGTAGAACTACTTTGATTAGTTGCATTTGAATTACTAATTCTGCACAGTTTCTGAGGTGGTGGGTGAAAGAAAAAAAGACAGCCAGTAAGTGTTTTCTCACTGATCTGAACACTAAAAGTGTTGGTCTGTCTGCTACTACTGAAAATTCATTCTAGCTATATGTTTCTTTTAAAGCCCTTCATAAAGTAACCTTTAACAACATATCATTCAATATTTATGGGGCAACGTTCAAGTTGCTCCACTGGAACACTCTATTTTTTCAAAGCATTGAAGTTAATTATTAATTTCATAACATATTTCATTCCCTACTGCAAAGGAAAGCTAAAACTAATCAAGAAAAGCAGGTAGTAACTCAAGCATTTTAAACTAATAGAGGTAAAGCTGGCTACAAGTCTATAATTCACTAGAGGGACTCTGATGATATTCCAAACCTGGAAGCATTTAACTCAAGCACAGGGACCCAATTTTGGTGCTGTATGCCCTCAAGAAAAATCTTTCTGTGGAATCATCTTTATATGGAATATATTAGAATATTTCCCAATACTAAATATGCAAAAATAAAGTATTTGAAACATGAAAGAAAGAGAGTAAGCTATTTGTTAAAGAAATTATAAAAACTGGTTTTTGACTGACTGGGAGGGGGGTAGGGGAGGCTGAAATTTTCACTTGGTTGTGAATACAGATGTTTCCCTTTAGCAGAGCAAGGGCAAATATTTATCTTAGGTTTTTTGAGTTAGAAATGAAAATTATTTCTATCCTTATCTATTCCTGCAGCTCCTGGGTTTGTGGTTCTACTCGTGAGACAACATAGAAATCAGTAATTTCTCTCACTGTTTTATTTCCTACTTACTTTCCCTCTTATCTATCTGTACAGTGCATTAATTTCCTGCCTCATGTATTATAACTTTCTACCTTCTGCTCAGTCTTTTTCTTGCCATGAACTTCTTTTAGCTGTCTCTAGCAAACTTCTTTATACTTTCAGTGTCAGATCCTGCTTTTGAATGACTTTCCTGATACCACTGTCCATCTTCCATTCCTCTGTTCTCACAACTACTTTTCCATTTATGGTATATATTAAGCAAAGGGCCATAGTTTACTCATTAATATTTTTTTACATATATGAACATTACTGTTCTACCCTCATTGGCAAACATATATATGCTAAATAAAAATATATACTAAATAAAAATAAAAAGAGTCATGTTTTCTAAAGGCACACAGATAAAATTTTGCCTTTTTTCCCATTTGTATCCTCCTCCATGATGTCACATCATGTATTCTGTAACAAAGATAAATCCTATGAGAAGACTTTATAATGTATTTGATGTCAGAGCACAGAAATAATCTGCTTATGCTATTGTGCAGCAGGGTATCAGCAGAGACAGTGTTCTTTGTGAACTGGAAATTTGATTGTGCCCAATAGTTGGATGTCCCTCAGGCACCTTCAGTCAGTAACAAGTTGCAGTGGTTTTGAACTTGTCTGAAGGTAGAAAGCTCCATATGTCTTGAGCTATTTTTTTCATTCTCCTGCCTGTGGATAATCCTAGTTGGATATTAGGAGATGTCAAAGAGGGAGTATAACAGCTCAAGAACATCACCAAAGGATTATTACAACTTGACAAGGTGCTACAAGGGAGAAGGGATAGTACATGTTCTACAATCTGTCTTTATAAACTGTTCTGA
Organism: Ramphastos sulfuratus; assembly: GCA_013399055.1. Classification (NCBI taxonomy): domain Eukaryota; kingdom Metazoa; phylum Chordata; class Aves; order Piciformes; family Ramphastidae; genus Ramphastos; species Ramphastos sulfuratus. Next base: position 27,148 of record WBNM01013995.1, read on the forward strand.
TAGCAAACCTTTGCTCTCAAGCACAAAGTATTGTTGTAACACACATTTTATTATTGTGCTGTTTGAGTTGGAGATGGGCACATGTACCCCATATGGTCTTATCCCAAGAGGGTCTGATGGATGCAGCTCTAAAGGAGTGGATTTGATGTCCTAGACAGTGCCTTTCTGTCCTAAATTTCCAGGTTCCTAATTCTTCTGTACATGGGAGAATATACTCAAATGTCATATTAGGTGGGACAAAAATCTGTAAACAGTTACAGGATACATTGTGTACTTTCTTTCCTGCTTGTAACATACCCTCTCCTGTTAACCACCTCAGGCATGGGGTAAAAAGCTCCCCCAAGGACCAAAATGTTACCTCTAACATCTCACCTGGCCGATGTGCCTTTGGAACTGCCATGTTCGTCACTCGCCCTCCATCCTGAGGTTTGGGAGGCGACGCAGTGAATCGGCAGATCCCCGACTCTGATGGTGTGCTTGAGGTCAGACTGTCTGTGTAGTCATTAGTCCCTGCTGTGAGCTGCTCCGACGATGTGTCTGATATGAAGCACTCTGTAATGGTGAACTTGGCATGTCTCAGCTGCTCTTCCATTTTTGCATGCTCGTATGCTCTCGCTAGCTCTTCGTAGGTTGAGGAGGCACTTTCTGTGGAGACCATGCTGCTTCTTGCTCGATCTGCATGCCACAAGGGGAAATAATGGGAGAAAGAAGACATCTGCTCTGAGATGTAGTCAACAAATGTCTCACCACCCTGACTGCAAAGAGCTTCCTCCTAACATCCAGTCTAAATCTCCCCTCTGCCAGTTGAAACCCATTGCCCCTCATCCTGTCATTACAAGACCTTGTAAATAATCCCTCCCCAGCCTTCCTGTAGGTTCCCCTCAGATACTGGAAGCCTTCTTTTCTCCAGGCTGCAGAGCCCCAACTCTCTCAGCCTGTCCTCACAGGAGAGCTGCTCCAGCCCTCTGATCATCTTCGTGGCCCTCCTCTGGACCTGTTCCAGAGCAGATGTATGTATGGGACCTGATTGTCTGTCTCATAATATGAATTTTGAAATAGCTAGGGATTTCTGCTAGTGCAATTGCTAGTTTATGCTGAATTTCACATTAATAATAAATCATTCTGCATGTATAGTTCTCTTTTTCAATTTACTGCAACATAACTTCATCAATCCACATAGGGAATAGGGTCATACACATAATGAGTAGAAATCCAATAATAAAATATTAAGTAAGACGATGAAACAAAAACATTTGAAATATTGAAATATTCCCTCAATCCTTTTTGGGTAGAAAGCTGTGAACGTGGTAGTGTTTCTTAACAAAATGAAGAGATTATCAAGGTGATTTAAGTGAGTCTGCTTCGCTACAAACATCTACACATTTTTTATTTCAGTCAGTTACTTGATAATTACAGATAATCTAAAGTGAACTGTTACTCTGCTTGCAGCTTTATCTGGCTTAGCATTAAATTTGTGAGTTAGAAGAAATATGACATATGAAAAATGTTACCTTATTAAAAAAAAAAAGTTATATGCTTTAAAAGTGTTAGAAACCCACAAAACAAATTTCACAGGTGATTTAAGTGAGTCTGCTTCGCTACAAACATCTACACATTTTTTATTTCAGTCAGTTACTTGATAATTACAGATAATCTAAAGTGAACTGTTACTCTGCTTGCAGCTTTATCTGGCTTAGCATTAAATTTGTGAGTTAGAAGAAATATGACATATGAAAAATGTTACCTTATTAAAAAAAATAAAAGTTATATGCTTTAAAACTGTTAGAAACCCACAAAACAAATTTCACAGAACAAGGAACAGCCTCTTCACATTATCTTTTTAGTGTATCTCAGACATACTTCTGTGAGGTGATGTCTGGGTGAGAAAGCATAACTTTCTGTACCTGTTTTAATCTTGTGTCTTCTTTTTGAGAAAGCCCCAAGGACAAAGGTCAAAAATAAAGGCAGTGCTTCTCAGATAAATACCAACTCTCAGATAAAATACTAATTCATTTCATACAGAGCAAAGGTCTTAAGAAAGAATTTTTTTTTTCTTAGCTACCAGCCTGCAGTCATTCAAGTGCCTTTTTTTCAGTGCTGCTAAAGCTAGTGAGGACTTGATATTTGACATAAAAGCTATTATGACCTACAAGCTGTTCTGAGAATAACACAATTTCTTAAACAAGCACTATTACTGAAATGCCTACTGATAGGTTAAAAAAATAACATTTTGGAAACACATCATTTATTTCTGCAGAGACAAATGATGTTTGTATCTGTTGTATCTATCACACTTCTACTTCACTGAGCTGGAAGAGTAGAGAACTTTTAGAAGTTCCTTGGGCAGAAGTGGTATTTCATCCCAAGATGTGTATAATTTCAGACATTGTTGGTGATGCTCAATCAACAGGCACAATGTAATAGCTAATTCCTAAAAATGGACCTCCTGTTGCAGCCAGAGGCAACTGTGTTGTTATTGCAAATCTTTATCTTTTTTATTGTGTGCAAGGATCCTTGCATCAGTTTTCACTGACTATAAAGAATAACACCCTTGCCACTTGTAAGTAGGACAGTCCATTATTTAAGATGACATGTACTTGTACAGTATGCTGTAACTTGCTTAAGATGTTGAACTGGCCAGAACTTAAATGAAGCTATTTTGTTTCTTTTCTTTCTTTTCTTTTCTTCATTTTTTTTCCCCTTCTTTTTATTTTCCTTCCAAGCCCACAGGAAGCATCACTCTGTTTTTAACATTTAATTTGTAAATCAGATGAAAATAATGTATTGCCTAATTTCTGATCAACTAGAAACTCCTGGAAGGCAGCAATGCCATAGAGAAGTGTCTGTAAACATGATGGTTATGCAAACGTTCTAGTTTGGTCCATGAAGCCTAGTTTGGTCTGGGAAGACTAATCCAGGAAGAATCTGCTTGAACACCTACTTTAGATTTGATGAAAGTTAGTCCAAGCCCAGAGTTTTCATGAAACCTAAGTTCATCAGATTTCTAATGACATCTAATTAGAACATTTGAACTTACAGCTATGAACTGCTGCAATACATTTCTCTTAAAAGCTACTGCTTTGAAAAGCTGGAATTGTTTTGATAAGAAGTGTTGAATTGTGACAAATATGAACTTCATCAGCTAGATTCAGAAGTCTGAACTCCATATTGGAAAAGTGATAAAATGTGCACATTAGTTTAATTGATTCTTGAACACATAATTTGGCAACATCTATTATAACGTGTATTTGGAAATTTTAAACTTCTGAAGTACTCAGATTAAACTGACTGTAATCTTTTCCCAGAAACCAAATGGCATAACAGAGATATATTCTGGCACCAGAAAACCTTTCTTGAGCATAATCTAAAGCTGTTTTTCTCTTACATAAATCACTGTATGTTCAAGAGCAGACACAGAGTATGGAAGTAGCCACATTAAAACACAGATTACAAAGTCTGTTTAGAAACCTGCATGTAGTTTGCTTACTCATAGCAAATTGAAATCTCTGCCCTTTGCCACAAGCACTGGAAAACATCCTTGGGTGACAAAATGTTGGAACTCATGCAAGTGCACCTGAAATATGGAATGGCTACAAGAAGGGTTTCTGACTTACCATTTGCTATTTGTATTTTTATCTGTACAGTTATTAAAGTTGATCTTAAATCTTTATGATAGAAATTAGGCTGAAGCTGGCTAGAGGTATCAATTAAGCATTGTTACTCTGTGAAAACACCACAGAGACCTACAAGTTTAAGAGGATGACCTGTGAAAAGGTGAGAACTCCATCCAATTAGTAGATGCAAGGAAAGTCAGATGCTTGTTCTTATAAAGAGAATAAAACCAGTTAGACTGTTTTTCGTGGTCAAAGGCCAGCCACACCTACTGCTTTGCAGCTTTAACACATAGATTTTTCAAGTGACAAACTTTTCCCCTGAAATCAAGATAGAGGGTAGGCAATTTCTGTGGAGCAGTTTCTGTGGGTTTGGTTCTGTCAGGCATACTTTTAATAGTGCTTTACCTTTCTTCTTACTTAACTTGTATTATGTTTGCATTGTGACTATTCTTCTCTTTAATCATTTACTCATTAACTTGTCCTTTTTTGGTCATTTGTTCACTGCAGGGCAGAGAAGAAAGGTTTTTTTTTTTGGTTGATTTTTTTTTCAAGTTGCAATTGCATTTTTAATGTGAAGACATTCAGGAAGAGATAAAGACAGATTATCTCTCTGCTCATCATCTAGATATTTCTCAGGAAAATCAGAGTCTGATGTTGCAATATTCAGTGATACAAATTAATTTTGATCTAGCCTTTCATTCCAGACTTTCCCCTCATTTTTTTCCACTTAGAGTAAGTGGATTTTCCACTTTGAACATATTATGTGAATGTGAAAAGGGAAGTACAAACCTCAGTGTAACTCAAACCTTGAAACCATTTGTCACTGATTCAGGCATATTCTTGGCTGCTACTACTGTCTGTTCCTGGACAATGCCATTTCATGCAGCAAATTCTCTTTCCTTCAGATACAGGAAGTACAGAGCTTGGACCACAGGAAAAATGGCCACCACGTCTTTGAAAGGACTCCAGTATGTGTGTATGGCATGAGGAACCACAGACACAATATTGATTATCATTATCATTATATGCATTGAGGCACCCTCTTCTAAACAGCCCAAAAGAATACACCCCAGCAATGAAAAAATGATGACACCAAAGCACCTAATGAAGTATATCAAGGACCAAGAAGTTTACTGCAGCTACTGCTGTTCCATTTTCCCAGTGCCACAGCAGAAAGCCCCTGTACCTGTGTCCTGTGAGGGGCTGACGCTGTAGCTGTCACTTTCCTTGTCCACTGATCCTGCTGGCCTGGGAGTTGGCAGCCTCCAGTCTGTGGTGAGGGTATGAGCTGATATGGTGGGGTGAGGTCTATTAAGGGTCCACTGACTAGCATAGCGGTTGCGAGCTGTTGGTCCAGTTTTGGCACTCCTCCTTGTGGTAGGATCTGTGATGGATAACAGAGAGAGTCTTTGCCACTAGGCTCTTGAACTGATAAGGAAACATAGCTTGTCAGAAGGGAATGGCCACTGAAATCACATTGGATAAAGCCCCCACAAAACAGTCTTAGCGGGGAAAAAAATAACAGTGAAAGTGCTGCTCCTTTCTAAACCGATGGTGGTTTGTTTTTTTTTCTAATACCTTTGCTAATGAAGGCATACATGAAAAAGATTGGTAAAACTGAAGAGCTGAGAGCCCCACCAGTTCCCCATTGATACATACATTACCCTTTTACTCCAACATAAGCAGTTCTCCAGTACAAAAAACACTTTGAAATATGAAAGAGCACAAGGCAAGTGGACCCGGTCAGGGATTTCACACCACATCTCAGAGCCTAAGGTAGATTATCCATGTACATGTGCCTTCAGAAACCCACACCAGGTACCTGCTCTCAGGTTGTAAAAATGTAATCTCAGAAATAGGGTGATATAATTTCCTCTTCTGGACATTCAGAAAGTACTTATATTATGGTATTAGCCAGCTAGAAATATCCTATTTTTATTTTTATTTTTTTAGAAGCAGGCAAGACATGAAAAATAACCTCTAATAGTGCCATTAGAGTTTTATTAGGAAGTAGTTTATAAATCATAGAATCATAGAATGGTAAGGTTGGAAGGGGCTTCAAGGATCATCTAGTTCCAACCCCCTGCCATAGGCAGGGACACCTCCCACTAGTACAGGA
>WBNM01013995.1:32941-49694 GCA_013399055.1 Ramphastos sulfuratus
CCAGCCGATCCAGGTCCCTCTGGATGGCATCCCTTCCCTCCTGTTAAATATTTGACAGCTTTAAAATATATAAACAAATAAATAAATGCAGTATCTTAAACTTTAAAAGTCATCTGCTCATTACATAAGGCCAGCAATGTTTCATTTTTTTCTTAGCCTAGAGATTAATATGGTGACAAAGGGAGTAAAAGAAAACTATCTTCCAAATTTCACCTCCTTAATTTTGTTCATAAGGAGTTCTCATGTAGAAGTGAGTCTTGTACTCCCTAATAAAGCAAATGGAATAGAAAAATCACTATATAGCAAACAGAAAGAGACTAAGTCAGCACTGAAGGGTTTATCTTCAAAGCGTCTGAAAGGATATTAGTAACAATAGAGAGAAAGGGTATTAGAAATGAAAAATTCAGATCTATTCAAATGTTCATTGACATTCAAATGGCAAAGTTGTCAGTCTTTGAGGTAAGAGATTTTAGCAGAAGCAAGTTAAAGAAAGAAACAATACCCAGATAATGACTCTGAGCATTGCTTCTGCCTAAGCATTCACAGTACTTGTATTCTGCTGCTTCAAAGAATCAACATCCTTATTTACAAATACCAGCTGTGGACTGATCCTGCTTTTATTTCATATTTCCCCCTCCCCCCCCTAAAAGTAGTGGAAAAATATGAACCTGATGACACTGATAATTGATCCTCTTGATACTGCAACACACAGGACGGCTGGGGAGGGACTATTGACAAGGTCTTGCAATGACAAGACAAGGGGCAATGGGTTTAAACTGGCAGAAGGAAGATTTAAACTGGATGTTAGGAGGAAGTTCTTTCCAGTGAGGGTGGTGAGGCACTGGCACAGGCTGTCTGGGGAGGTTGTGGCTCCTCCCTCCCTGGAGGTGTTCACAGCTAGGCTGGATGAGGCCTTGAGTGACCTGTACAAGTGGGAGGTGTCCCTGCCTATGGCAGGGGGTTGGAACTAGATGATCCTTGAGGTCCCTTCCAACCTTACCATTCTATGATTCTATGATTTGCCTCGCATGGACAACATCCAAAACTGCACTTGGCACGACATGGCCAACCTGTTAATATAAGCTCCAGCTTGTGTCAGCTGTGAAAAGTTGGCATGTGATTGTCATGTACTCAGAAGTGAGCCTCATGCCTTCTTTTAGGGAAGACATGAAGGACAGAAGGAGAGTACTGGTGGAAAAACTCTCACACAGTTCTGGGGCTGCTTGCTCTTGAGGAGAGAAGGACTGAGAGGGTCTCATCAATGTATATAGATACTTGAAGGGAAGATGCAAAAGAGCACACAGCCAGGCTCTTTTTGGTGGTACCCGGTGACAGGAACAGGGGCAATGGGGACAAGGTGAAACACAGGAATTTCTCTCTGAACATCAGGAAACACTTTACTGTGGGGGAGGCTGAGCACTGGCATGGTTTGTCAGAGAGATGGTGGAGTCTCCATCCTTGGAGATACTTAAATATGTCTGGGTATGGACTTGGGCAAATGGCTCTAGATGAGCTTGCTTTAAGCAAAGGAATCAGACTTGCCATTGCCCAAATGTCCCTTCCAACCTCAACTGTTCTTTAACCCTGTGACTTAGCAGACTTTAGTCACCAATTTGAATGAGAAAGGAGATCTTGCTGTCAGCATGCTGGAAGTCAGAGCTGATTCTGCTGAGCATTCAGAGAGCCCTGGACAAGAAGTGGACCTGTGTTAATGTCATGAGGTTCAAAGAGGCCATGTGCAAAATCCTGTGCCTGGGTCTGGGCAGTTCCCCAAACCCATACAAACTCATAGGATTGTTTTGGTTGGAAGAAACCTCTGAGATCATTGAGTCCAACCTTCAACCTAAAACAAGAGAGCAGTCCTGCAGAGAAAGACTTGGGAGTGCTGGTGGGGGAAAAAAAAGAACAGCACACATCTATCTAGTGTTTCAGTTGTTAAATCAGCTCTGTTGCCATATGCTGAAGAGGTGAGCAAGGCAAAGGTTCACAGAACACACCTCTTGTTTATAAACAAACATAAAAGAACTAGAGAACATCTTAAGAAGTGCTGTAAGGGAATATTTGCTGAACAACGAGTTTGGGTGTGCTAGGTGGGAGGATCCATAACCTCTGGTCACTCAGCTTTGGCACTGTTCCCCTATTCACAGAGAAAGCTGTGGGTCTAGACAAAATCTTATAGGCAAGCCTCTGATAAAACCATATTTTAGTATCTGAAATACAGAGAACACTACCTAAAAGTCTTTGACCAAATTCTATGCACTGCTGCAATTAGATCTTTGTTGCACGACAAAAGTGGATTTCAATTTCCAAAGCTGTATCATATTCTTACACATGAATTAATTCCAAGTTTAATTTGAAGGAAGTCTCTCCCTGACTTCAGTGGAATGAAGCATATAACTGCACACACACACACACAAGGGCTTAGGTTTGGACAATGCTGGTGCTATTGTACGATGCAGGTGTGCAGTTTTGGAATGATGCTTCATTCTTCATTACAAAAGGTAGAGTTGGAAAATAATGGAGAGTCATTGTTTACTCAGATGATCTTGATATGCCAATATGATAAAAATCATATGATGATATTTTTGCTGAGCAGACTAGCCATCATGTATATGAACTAAAGGAGTGAGCCAAGTGTGGTAAAGAAAACAAACAGCATATTTTGACTCTTCTAATTCAAATGTCATGACTCCTCAGGGATGAAACATGGTGATACTAATCTAATCCTCAAGAAATAAACTATATCTTAAAAATTGTCAGAGGTAGAAAAGCAGCCAAGTCAGGACTAGAACAGTTATTGTGGAAATAGAGGTGAAATGAGGATTTTTCAAATAGTTTGTATTCTAAGAACTCAGTTCCAGCATTTATGTTCACTGTACTCACCAAATAAATTCTGAAACAGAATAATCCAGGCCAATTTAGAGATTGCAGATTGCTAGTGACTTACACTTTTTTAGTATTCTTTAGTATTCATTCAAGCTCGTGATTCCTTTTCTCATTTACATAGATATGCGACACACTCATGAGAGAAATAAGAATGGATTACAGAAATGTATTAATTTATGATATTATTTTAATCACTATCAAAATAGCCCAGCATTAATACATCTGGGAAAAGTAAATTAGTATAATAAGTAAAATTGGAAATAGAACTTTTTAAAGAAAACTAATAGCAAGAAATGCATTTCTTGCCTGATGGAGATGTATGGAAGGAAGATGTATTTTGAAATACAATAAAGATTGATTAAAAAAAATAAAATTAGACACCAAAGCCCATTAAGCTAATTTATCCAATAAATTCAAGAAATTAAAATCTAGCATGCATTTGCTTTAATGAAAGTCAAATATGAATTATATCAAATTACATCTACATTTCAGATGCATATGCAATTTTTACCGTATTGAATCACTAAATGCAATTGTATAAGAAATACTCTCTGCTCACCTAATTAGATTTCTCTCAACTTTCATACTGAAGAAAAAAAAACCCTGAAGATGCAAACCCATGAGCACAGTATGCATTTTCATACAGCTTTCTCCTCTCCAGATAAGGTACTCTCTTGTATGCTTACTTGTTCCTGGCCGGGCATCAGACACATCCACCAGTGGTCCTGTAGCTTGTGACACTGACTGGTAGTGTACTGTGTGGGTCACGGTCAGTGACTTCTGCTTAGATGTCTCTCCAAAATCAGCATCAGTGAGCAGAACTGTTGATCTGTCATCTGTAGGTGAAAAAAAACACATCAGATAATGAGCAATGAATTTTGGGTTTGCATTTCTAAGAGCTTTACAACAAGTACCTAATTATATTCTAGCTAAGTATGTCCAGCACTGCAGACAGTGGCAGCTCTCTCTTTTCTACAGCACTGAAACTGTCTTTGAAGTGTGTGCCACAGCCTGGGAGCCTCTGGGTTTGAACTCAAAGTTCAACTCAAAGTTCACACAATTCTAAAGAATAAGTGTAATTTTTGTATCTGTCTTTGTGATTTCACTTTAGAGATGTGCAGCTGAAACAGACTATTAAACATCCTTTCATAAAGATCATTTGTGTATAATTATTTTTGGCCCTAATTCCCTTTTTTCTCCATCTTTTGAACTCTGACCTCTTCTTCATTTTCAGAGAGTTCAGCTGAGATTTTAACATATCGATTTTTTTTTTTTAATTAACATAATCAGCAATGCCCTCAGTGAAATCACCCATGTCTTTGCTGAAGCAGGTCATTAGGTAATGCTGCTAACTAGCAGTCTACCAATCAGCTTTTTCTCCAGAGACAGAATATTGCAGAAAGAACAGACGTGACCCAAGACTGGTCTTAGGGAGATGGTTGTTTTTGAGCATGTGAGTACCAAAGTGAAGACAATGGAAATATACTTGCAGGTCAGTTAAGCATCCTTAAGTCCAGTGTTCTACTGTTCTGGAAGCTAAAGGCTAAGTCCTGCCAGCTCTCTCTGCAACTAATCTCACTACTGTAGGTTTGGAAATGAAGCTTTGGAGGCCTTTGTGTGAGTCATATAAGTTTCTCTCAATGTAGTCAGTCCAGCTGACTACAGACTTTCCTGCAGCTGCAAAGAAAGGTGCAAGGTGAAGCCTGACCTTGGGAAGAACTGGGGAAAAAACTGAGCACTGACCTTTACTGCTGCATGGTTCTATTGTCTATTGTTTCCCTACTGGGTAGGATATATTCCCCAAATTCCTACACATACCTTGATCTCTGTATCATATTTCTTTTGCTCCAAAGAGGAATCTGGTCCACTTTATTATGGAAGGTTTAGCAGCAACGAATGTTTCACTGACTTTGTGCTTTCAGAACAACTAGTTGCATGCTATCAGACTTTCTTTTGTATTCCTTACAGTCTTTTGATCCATTCATAATAGCAATAAAATCCACCAGAAGTTCTTTCTGTGCTCTGAAGCCTTGTAATGTATTTCTAAGCAGAATGGCAGCAGTGGGGCTTCTGTGCATTTACTTGTCAGCAGAGGTTAATCTGCTTCTTCTAAACATTCCTGTTCTGGGTTGTTTTGTTTTTTAACTTGACATGACACCACTAAGGAGAACAGCTCTGCACAATAACATAACTAGCATTTTCTACCCAAAGAAGGCCATAAATAGAATGTGCATTATGAAATCAGATTACCCTGTCTCTGCTAAAAGATGAGCTCTTATTCAGGTTAGGAATGAAGCCTCTTGGCAGTAAAATATGTCGAGGACTGCCAAAGTGCCTGCTTATTCTGAGTGCTGTGGGGTGAGCTGGCTATTACCAAGGCACTGATCGCATTGCTGTAGTTAAGGCACTAATGGTATTTCCACTATAACTCTCTATTGCTTAGCAACTGTAACTCATAAGTAAAAACTGTCTTTAAGATGAATCCTGGGCGTTCAAAGGACTGTGTCACATGAGCAAACACTGGGAATCTCAAACCAGGTTTAAAAAGGGGCTGTATCTTAGATGAAGTATAGGTCTCCTTTTCAAATCCACAGCACAAACTATGATATGTCCCCTTAGGCCACCTCCCCTGCCAGACTGAGCAAGTGTGACAGTGTGTGGCTAAAGCAGATTATTCCTCCCTAGTGTGGACATGGACAGTGAATTCAGAGATGGTCCAGTTTGCAGAGCCTTCCTCTCTGGCCTTGGATACTTTTATGTTCTAAGCCATTACAGGCTGCTTCTACTTGGATTTTGATCAAAAAAAAGTTAGAAGTCTAGCAAGATCAGCCATTCTGGAGGGTCTTGGCACAGTGTATTACCATACAGTCATGAAATAAAGTTGCATTTTTATTCTGCTGAGGCTTCAGACATCTTGTGTTTTTCCAAACTATTTGGAAAACACCCAAACCAAACATTAAACAATCCTGTTTTTCATGACAGTTCAGTTATGTGTCAGTCACATGAGAAATCTTGTTTGTTTTGTTGTGTGAAACAGCTTAGATGTGAATTTTACATATATATACAAAAGCTGAAAACTGATAAAAGTGCCAAAATACAATTAGTTATGCACAGGTGGATACAATATACCATGTGTAAGTTTTAGAAGTTGGCTGTTGTGGATCTTTAAATACTGATATTGTAATTTCAGAATTTCATTTTCTTTCCAAGTAGTGCCAGTGATTCAACTCCCTAGTCATAGCCAAAAGAGAAATCAAAATGAAATCATAAAACTGCCACTCTTAATTTGTGATTTCCTGAAGCGGCTCTTTCTTACTGCTTCATTTTCCTAATGTTCTGTATTATATTAAATACTACACTGGGATTACTTAAAGAGGAAAATGATGCAAATGGGAGAAAAAAAAATTAGTTCAGTTTTCAAATGTGGCAGATTACTTTGTGGCTCTTTTTTCTTCATGTGTGCAGTGGAGAAAATGTGTGGGGCACAGGAAGTCCACCTAAAGTGTCTGCTACAATAACCAGTGAAAACAACCCCAACAAGAATTTACCAATGGTCTCCATTGTGTCCCTTTCCTCTATAAGAAGCTGTGCTCTGGGAATATCTATGTGCATCCTCAGTGTTTGCTGCTGTTTATTAAGCGTATCTGACGTCCTGGTGTTCTTGCTGAAAACAAGAGAGAAGTACACACATTAACATTCAGTCTAAATAAAAAGGCACTTTGCAAACTTCCCCCTTTTCATAGAATGGTAAGGTTGGAAGGGACCTCAAGGATCATCTAGTTCCAACCCTCTGCCATAGGCAGGGACACCTCCCACTAGCACAGGTCACTCAAGGCTTCATCCAACCTGGCCTTGAAAACCTCCAGGCAGGGAGCAGCCCCAACCTCCCTGGGCAACCTGTGCCAGTGTCTCACCACCCTCACTGGAAAGAACTTCCTCCTAACATCCAGTCTAAATCTCCCCTCTGCCAGTTTAAACCCATTGCCCCTTGTCCTGTTGCAAGACCTTATAAATAGTCCCTCCCCAGCCTTCCTGTAGGCCCCCTTCAGATCCTGGAAGGCTAATTTTGAATCTGTCCAACTCTTAAAAAAATAATACAAACATAATCAACATAAACACATATTTTCCTCTCTTCATACAAGTGCACGGCATTAATTTATTACATATGACAAGTGGCTAAATGTATACACAGTTTTGAGGGATTTGGTCTATTCTTTATCAGTAAGAATCTCCTGAAATTATTTTTTTTTTCCAAGTGTTGTCATATAATGAAATTAGTAAAACCACTTTGGAAGATGGACCTTTGCTTTCATTTCTCATGAATATGAGTAAAGCAGCATACAGCTGATGAAACAGGTTGGTAGGAAAACGATGTCTTAAGTAATTTCTCCTTGTTTTTTTTTTTACCGTTTCATTATTTTTCATTAGATAGATTCCAAATATCACCAGAACTGATACACTGAAAACAAAATTAATAACTAGGGCTTCCATTAATAAATTGCTTAAAATAAATGAAGAGTTTAGTTCCATTGATGTTTCAAGGCTAAAATTGCAAATTTTGTTTACATTCGTGGATTATTTCTAATTGATTGATGCGGTAATCTGCAAAAGAACATAAACCAATTATTCTATCACCATGCAAGTTGAAACAATTTCATTTTGAAGGTTGTGTACCAGAAAATGACTTCTTAAATGAGTTGTCTACCGAAAGCAAATGAAAATGGATAGTAAAAGTGAGTGCTGCAATCATTTCTTGTACAGAGATTGCACCAAGAAGCCTTCAGACTGCACTGAAAAACCATGAACTTTTTGCCCTTCTAGATGTAATTACTCTTTAGAGGAGAAGGAATATTTACAAATATCTCTTTATGCAGGGAGGCTGAGAAAAGTTAAGAAAAGTCTGTCAGTAGTGTGCTCACAATTCAAAGAGCTATAAAATCCAATGGAAGCTCATTTTCTAGTATAAAATGGCTGCAGATCACTAGCTTTAAGTCTTCTTTGCTCTGTCTTCCTGTTGTGTTTCCTCTGAGTAAGACCTAACTATTGGAGGTTCTCGAAGTCTTTCTTATGAGTTCAGGAGTTTCCTTGTCACATGTTCAGTGACTTTGCTCCAAATCCAAGAGACAGACCTGCAAGGAACACAGGTACATCTCCCTGGCTGATTTTCACTTGCAGGCTTTCCCAGCTTACTTGTGATCCCCAAGCATTAACACTGTCTGTGCAACTGACACTTTACTGTCTCTGCCTTTAACTTGGTGGTTAAGTAATACTGTTGCCATCACATACAGATCAGTAGCTGAAATGCCTTCAAACAGCAGGTGCCTCATTTAATCACTGTGGAAGCAAAATTTCAGGAGATCTAGCCAAGGGCTGCCAGACTTTTCTCTGTATATAATCAGTGGAAAATAGTAGTCACAGTGTCTTATTAAGCACATAAATTTACAAAGACATTTAGGATCCTAAAACGTAGATAAATTCCACACTGACATTCTCCAAGTCTCTGCAAAGTCTCTGCATGGATTAGATGCCACTCTCCTATTGGTTTTCACTAAAGCTGCTGAAATGTTAAGAGAATCAGAGACTAATATATTATCTGCACACCAAATATGCTTAAATACTTGCCCTTGAAAAGTCAGACTACTTTGGGCTTCTACAAGGTCATAGTGCAAACATAAAGTCAAGTAAGAAACTGATTTTCTGAGGTTCAATTTCAATTAATAATCAATAATGCAATAGTTACAGGATACATGCAATCAGATACATATAGGATCTCTACAATGCAAAATTGAGTCTAATGAATGCATCACTGCAGCCCTCCTCTGCTTGTCAGGGATGCAGGAGACAGAGGTATAGGATTAGACATCTTCCTCAGAGAAGGCAGATCTCAGAATCCCAATGAGAGCTAGAAACTCTTCTGCAGTACAAATGCTCTGAATCCCTACTATTGCAAGGTACTCAACCACACAAGGAGCAGGAGAACATATCCTCAGGTTTGCAGTTATATTGTTTACCTGCCAAGAGAGAATTCTGAATGCCATTCTTGGCTTCAGGAATAGCTTTACACAAAATAGGAACCCAAGTCTCTCTATACTCAGGAAAAATCCCTACCTGTGCTCAAGAATTATGCCTTTGTTGTGTGATCTCTCTCCTCCTTATTGGTCTAATTAATTCTCCTGTATGTATCAACACAGTGACATGGAGTGTCCAAACACAGAATTGTCAGCAGGATGAGGGTTTCTGTTGATCAGCATGCTATCTCATTCTGACCCAAGGAATTTCAAATTATTTTCTGCAGACCACCATAGCTCAACTTTCAGGTTATAAAAACCTAAAGTGCCAACAGCAATTAAGTGCCTCTAGGACTTGAAAGTCAGGCAAACATTTTTAGAAGTGCAGTTTTGAGGTTGGGTGCCCAAGTATTTTCTAGGCTAGAAAAATTCAGACACCAAATTCTGTCTGAGAAACTAGTCAGTGTGCATTTGCTGTAATCTTTTACTCTACTAAGATGTCTGCTTTTGGCTGTTTTTTTAAAGGCAGACACTTGGTGGGTACGTAGGACTTTGAGTTTGATTGAGTACAGCTTTTATGTACAGTCTGTGGATAAATGAGCTTTTTCCCAGAGGAATTACGATGAGTAAGTTATTTTGAAAGAGTTGGCATAGTTAAAAGAAAGCTCCCTTTTAAATATTTTTTTCTGGATTTTCATAGAATCATAGAATGGTAAGGTTGGAAGGAGACCTCAAGGATCATCTAGTTCCAACCCCCTGCCATAGGCAGGGACACCTCCCACTAGTACAGCTCACTCAAGGCCTCCTCCAACCTGGCCTTGAACACCTCCAGGGAGGGAGCAGCCACAACCTCCCTGGGCAACCTGTGCCAGTGCCTCACCACCCTCATTGGAAAGAACTCCCTCCTAACATCCAGTCTAAATCTCCCCTCTGCCAGTTTAAACCCATTGCCCCTTGTCCTGTCATTGCAAGATCTTATAAATAGTCCCTCCCCAGCCTTCCTGTAGGCCCCCTTCAGATACTGGAAGGCTACTCTAAGGTCTCCTCGAAGCCTTCTCTTCTCCAGGCTGCAGAGCCCCAACTTTCTCAGTTTGTCCTCATAGGAGAGCTGTTCCAGGCCTCTGATCATCTTTGTGGCCCTCCTCTGGACCCGCTCCAACACTTCCATGTCCTTCCTCAATTAAAAAGTACTCACTTGAGTGACTGAAAATATCTGTATGCACAGGAGAGGATTAAACATGTCAAGCTAGTTACGTAAAGGGACTAAACATGGCACTCTCTTGGCAGAGAGTCAGGTCACCTCTTGGTTTCCTGATGTCTAATCTGGTTATAGTGAAAACATATGGAAAGTTAAAACTTGTAAGTGATCAGCCTGTCAGAAGGATATTTGGGAAGAAAATGCACTCGTCTTCAAAATGAGAAAGCTCAGTCAATTGCTGTACTGATTCACAGTGAACTGTTGCAAAGAAGTTGGCTGGATCAATGTTTTACCCTCAAAAACCATTAAAAGGCTGTGATTGTATAGGAGCAAGGGTTTTTGTTTGGAAGTTAAAGGCATCAGCAGCAAGTTGTGCAGCTCTTGCTGCACTGTCAACTTCCAGGACTTATCCTGCTCCCCAGACATTTGAATTACACAGCAAAAGCCAGCAACTTTCAAAGCAAAGACTAAAGCTCCATCCTTAATCTGCTTTACACACACTCATAAAAGTCTCCTCAAAGGGAAAGATACACAAAATTCTCTGTATCCCTCATGCTTTCCCATCAAGTAGGGAACCATCTTTCCTGCTCTCTGTCCAACACTCAAACAGCAAAGCACAGCCCACAACATACTCTCTTGATATTTTTATCATAGTAGATTTTAGTGAAATTTAAAAAACAAAATATTAGGGCCTTTCTTATATGTGACTACTTTTTGGAGCAGGATGATTATCCTTTCGTTATTAGAATCATAGAATGGCTTAGGTTGGGAGGGACATCAGAAATCATCTACTCTGATCCCCCTGCCATTGGCAGGGATGCTTCTCAAATAGACTTTGTTGCCCAAGGCCTCATCCAATCTGGCCTTATGCACCTCCAAGGAGGGGATATCCACTACCACTCTGGGCAACCTATTCCAGAGTCTCACCACCCTTGTCCTGAAGAACTTCTCCCTAAGATCTAGTCTAAACCTATTCTCCCTCAGCTTAAAATCATTTCCTCTAGTCCTGTTACTAGATAACCTTATGAAAAGTCCTTCTCCAACCTTCCTGTAGGATCCCTTCAGGTACTGGAAGGCATCTATAAGGCCCTCTGAAGTCTTCTCCAAGCTGAACAATCCCAGTTCCCTCAGCCTACCCTCATAGCAGAGGTGTTCCAGCCCTTGGATCATCTCTGTGACCCTTCTCTGGACTCACTCTAACAGTTCTATGTCCTTCTTTTGATGGGGACACCAGAAATGAATGCACAGTTTGAGGTGGGGACTCTCAAGAGCAGAATAAAGGGGAAGAATCCACCTCTCTTGACCTTCTGGCCAGGCTTCTCTTGATGCTGCCCAGGATACAATTTGCCTTCTGCTGGCTCATGTTGAGCTTCTCACCCAAGACTCACCCCCAAGTCTTAACATGCTAAATTTTCAGAAACACCTAGTGATGGTGCATAGCTCAGCTTTTGTTGGAGGTATTTCACAGATTCAGCACAAATGACAGAGAATGTAGCCTGCAGAAAGCAGAGTCCCAAAACCAGCCCCACTTTGAGAACTCCAAGTTAGGATGCATCTGTAAATATAGGCCTCCCTACTTCCTCAAAAGTCTTGTTTTAGTAGCAATTTGCCTTTGTTCACATTTTCAGAAAAGAAATATAAAATATGACTATTTAACAAAACCAAGGTTATTTGTTAATAAATGAGGTGGGGAAAATTGACTTGACAATCATATTTCAATGATGCTGAAAGTAAAGAGAAACGGTGGAAGATGATTTAACTAGGAAACCAGCTCTGAACTAAAGGTTGGGAACAGATTTGACTGCTCTCTGAGTGCATCAGTTGGGAAGGGAAGAAGAAGTTCTTTGATTCACAGGCTGATATCAGTAAAGGAAAAAAGTGTCAGAGGAGTGAGGCTTTGAAATGGCCTTGCAGAAGTGGCAAAAAGACTGGCAAAGCTAACCAGGCTACCAGTTTTGCAGAAGTGTTATGTGTGGTTGTCTCTGGGAATGAGTATCTTTCATCCAGGAGTTTAAGCCATGCTGGGTTTCTTTAGGGAACAGACTTGCCACATATGCTAATCTCTGTTGCTTTCTGTGTCATCGAAAAATATCAGAGCATATCTTTCTGAAGCTGCTTAAACCTGCAATCTGCTACCAGCAGGGGTTTCTAACTGGCAGATAGGAAGGTTATGAGCTGAACTGTGTGACCAGTCTTGTTACATATCAGTGGTACTATTCAAGTGCATTTGCAGACTGATGGCATAGAGCTGAGTTTACACTAAAACCATCTGTCACCGCATCTTGGGTGAGTATATACTTACAATAGCAGATAAGTGGTGAGGAAATTCAGAGTACAGTTCATTTGGTAAAATATCTATGACATTCTCAAATTTGTTGCTTAAGAATAAAAAGATTTTCTAGCAACCCAAAACTCATTTGAACTTAAAAATAATCCCTTGGTAATTCTATTTTCAAATATATGCAGCAATGTTAAAGTTCAATCTTCTCCCCAGACAAAAGAACACACATCAGAGATAAGAAATTTCCATCTTTGAAAGAATTGTGGTGCCAGAATAGTCATTCTGCTGCAATTCAACAACAGAATTAGATTTCTCAACTCTGAGCTGATGGAACAGAAATGAGAAATGATAAATGGGTTTACCTGCTCTTCTATACTTTTGGGTATAAGCAGCTAACAAGAGTAAATTACATAAATACAACTCTAAAGTTCAGATATATTCGCATCCAGGCACTACCTTCAGTCTCTGAAGAGCAATTACTTTTGTATATATTATGAAAATGTTATTCTGATTAAGAAATCTGTCCAAATGGACCTACATAACTTCTATAACTTACTCTACTAATAAAAGATCTCAGGTTTTTAGCATTATATTTTCTCACAGATTATCTTTTCTCGGCTATTTCTAAGCAACACAAGTCCTAGTTCTTAGCAAATAGTCAAATGGTGTGTTTTGGAAAACAATTTACTAATAGAAGGGTTACTTCTCCCTCTGTCCTCTAATAATGTCATTGTTAACATTTTTCAATTTAAAAACATTGGGTGTATTCTTACCTCATAAGCATTTCAGCCAAACTCTTTGCATCTAGAAGAAAACAGAAGAAATACCATCACAAATGAAAATCTATTTGATAGGTGGATTATTAGGAATTAAGTGCTTTGAACTAGCCATGTGCAAGACCACTTTTGTTTCTCAGGTCAGTGGCAAGAATGAAATAATCTCTGAAAGTCTCTACTTGTGTCCAAAGTGCATTTCAGCCCCAGACAGGCCTGTTTAGTTCCTTGGTATCAACAAATATGCTTAGAGAAGTACAAGCTATCATTGACTTAACTAGAAAAAATACAGAAACTTATCAGAAGCAGAAACAATTTATCAAATAAGGTGATCTCAGTTTCTTTACAAGCTACCATTGACTTAACTAGAAAAAATACAGAAACTTATCAGAAGCAGAAACAATTTATCAAATAAGGTGATCTCAGTTTCTTTACAAGCTACCATTGACTTAACTAGAAAAAATACAGAAACTTATCAGAAGCAGAAACAATTTATCAAATAAGGTGATCTCAGTTTCTTTATGCCACAATTAGTTAAGCGAAAAGGTGAGGAAAAAAGAAAGGGCAAAACAACAGAAATGTTGACCTCCACCTCTGGGCAGGAGCCAAAGACAAGCTGGATGAGCAGTTGCCAACCCACCATTTCCAAACCTGAGCAAGGTAAGTCTCCAAGGCATCAATCTGTTTGGCTGCTCTCAATTATGAACAGTTTTCCACTAGCAATAATTCAAAACTACTGCTGGGCCTTTAGAGGACAATCTATACACAAAACAGGAGGTGGCTTATTCCCATGTGGATTGGCCCTGCAAAATGAGGTTCTGCTGAAGGAAAAATATTCCTCCTGCTGTTTTCACTGCTATCATTATTTGTCTGAAATCCTATGGGGATATAATTATTCTGGTACTTTGCAGATCAAAAGACACAGCTGAAGGTTAGTCCACCCACCATTCTTCAGGTACCTTTCTGTAAAACTTCATCAACATAATAAAATTTCTGTAGTATTCTTCAGCAAATGTTTTGTTTTCCTGCAGTCTGACACTGAAGAAATTAATTTTAAAATGCTGACTGCGGAGTCTTATGTACACACAGCAATAATGCAGCCTTTTGTGCAATCAAGTGAAGCAGATCCAAGATGAAAACAATTCCAAGTCTTCAAACAAGTCTCCTATTAAGTGAAATTTTATATTTCTTGTTCTATCTGCTGCTTGTCTACCAGCTGTTATCTGCTGCTTATCTACCAGCCCCTGCCAAGGCATTTACTGAACTTGCTTTGTTTTCTGCATTTCACCTTTTTCATTCCTTAATTACCTTTTGGGTCTCCTACACCTACCATCACCTTGATGCGATCCTTATTAAATATCCTTTAAAATTCAGAGGATGCAGGCATGACAAACCACCATCTTAATGCATCATTCTGACTTAAATTTTAACATAAATGGACAGAAGTCTCTTTTATTAATAAAAAAAACCCAAACCACAGTAAAATCCCTTCCATCCACTTTCTACATACTGTTTCTCTGACACTGTGAGAGTTTGCTTACCTTACGCTTTATTCCTCATCTGCTACAGGAGAAGCTGAAATTCTGTGATTTATTTACTCTACTCTTCTAGTTTTAACCTTCCCTGTCCCTTTTTACCACAAGTCATGGCACATTACTCATGGAAAGAAGGACTCTTCAACCTAGATGTCCCACTTAATCCCTATACTTCTCTACTTACACTCTCAGACTTTCTATGTTTCATTTTGTTTGGGATTGCCTTTTGCTGTTAAACATTCTTAGAAGTGGTACTCCATAACAGACACCAATGTCTTTATCATTAGTCATAAGCCAAACTACCACTGCTGCTGCTTCCAATTGATGTGAGGGACAGCTTTGATACTGACTTTTAAGGATCCAATTAGTCTAAAGTATACAAAAAATCCCCAACAACAAAACAAATGAACAAAGAAAATAAAGCAGCTCTGGTTCCATGTATCGTTGCTTTCAGCGAACTTCATGATGCTTCTTGTTATTCTAGCAGCACTAGGATCGTGAAGAGATTATGCACACATTCTCCCTCTGACACAAAAAATAAGGGTGATTTAATGTGCAAATGATATTTTCATCCAACTAGCAGCTTTTGAGAAGCAATTGCAGCCCCAATAATGAAGACTAAGGATACTTGTGTGAGTAATGCACAATTCAAGAAACGCCGAAGGGACAAAGTTGAAGGTTGTATGGCCCAGTGTAGTTCAGTTTACTTTTTTTACCACAGGTAAAAGAGCAACAAACTCTCTCACATGGCCTCAGGTGCTGCACAGGAAATGTCTGTGTTCTGTGCTATACCTGAAAAAATGGTATCTTCTCACCATTACAGTATCACAGTATATGCAAGGTTGGAAGAGCCCTCAAACATCATCAAGTCCCACCCATTACCACAGACCTCAAGACTAGACCATGGCACCAAGTGCCACGTCCAAACGGGCCTTGAACACCTCCAGGGACGGTGACTCCACCACCTCCCTGGGCAGCCCATTCCAGTGGGGAATGACTCTCTCAGTGAAGAACTTTCTCCTCACCTCCAGCCTAAGCTTCCCCTGATGCAGCTTGAGACTGTGTCCTCTTGTTCTGGTGCTGGCTGCCTGAGAGAAGAAAGCAACCTCCTCCTGGCCACGACCACCCTTCAGGTAAATGTGTGTGGCACATATTTGAGTGCTCATTAACATATATACATTCTTGGTCAAAGGGATGCAAAGAAGGTTGTGCATCTTCAATTCAAAATAATGTAAGACATCACCCAAGATCATGTTACATGTCAAAAGCCAAACAAGAAAGTACTGCAGAAGAAAAAGTAACTCCATCAGTGTGATTTAAATGTATTAATTATTCAAGCAGATTGTTACAGTGGTTGGCAGCATTAGTTTAGTTAATGGTACCTGCACTGGGCGCACAGGATAATATAGGATTGGACCAAAAGAAACAGATAATGGATCTCATGTATATATTAAAACCAGAAAAGAAAAACAAACAAGCAAAAAGCCTGAAAGAAACTGAATATAACAGCATGCCTAAAACAATAAGCTGCTGAAGAAATCCTAGCTTCACAAGCCAGTAAGTATGGACTGCAGGTTGCAAAGTGTATTTTCTACATTATGCTTTTGATCGTCAAATTGAAAATAGTTCATAAGATGAGTTAATATCCCTGCCACTGTCTGATCTCCTGGCTTTCAGGTGGATAAAAAAAGGGGGTGGGGGTGGTGCATGAATGACAGAGTTAAAGGGGCAATCTCTCGTTCCAGCCAAGCATC
The DNA here is from genome assembly GCA_013399055.1 of Ramphastos sulfuratus. Taxonomy (NCBI): domain Eukaryota; kingdom Metazoa; phylum Chordata; class Aves; order Piciformes; family Ramphastidae; genus Ramphastos; species Ramphastos sulfuratus. The sequence goes on from WBNM01013995.1 coordinate 49,377, forward strand.
ACTTCATGCTTTAGTGAAAGACAAACCATTCCTCACCATGGGTTTGACACAACTGCAGGGACAGACACCAACCCAGCAATACCCTCACTTCCATTTGCTGGAGCAGCCACCTTTAAAATTCTTAACACATTTGGCTTGCCTCCTGGGAAATCTGGGGCTGTGGTACAGTTTTAAATTGCATGCTGCCACTTCTGAACTGTCGTGCTGTGCTGATACTTTCTGCTTGGATTAAGAAGACTTGAATTTAAAAAAAAAAAAAAAAAAAAAAAAAAAAAAAAAAAAAAAAAAAAAAAAAAAAACATTAATCCAATATTGGAA
>WBNM01013995.1:59099-70253 GCA_013399055.1 Ramphastos sulfuratus
ATATTTAATTATATTAATATTATATTTAATTATATTAACATTATATTTAATTATATTAATATTATATTTATTTATAATACCACTAATAACAATTTTATCATTTTAGTTCTGCATCAAAGGTAAGAAATTCAGTAAATTTTGAAATCTGAAATCTCCTTTTCCATCCATGTTTTCTCTCTTCTCACTATTTCAGATTATGCTGCTCTCTAAGGCACAATATGGTCCATGCTTGACAACAACAACAAAATAATCAATGTTGTAAATGAGAAAAATTTTCTAGCTGACCAGAAGCAGTGGCCCAGGTAATTTAATACTACAAATATTTTTATTTTTTCATTTTCTTGCTGTTAAAGATGTCATATAGCAACACTCAAAAACAAAATGTTGAGTAGGTCACACCATGTGAAATGAAGTATCATCACCTATCCAAAAAGTGGAGACTGGCAACAGTTTACTGTTAAGAATACATTTGATTGCACTGCTGTTGGTGTGAATTTAAAGCTCTGGACATGCATTTCATATTTTTTAGTATGGCTCAACACTTTTTTCCCCAATCATATATGTAATATGTAACAATATGTCGCTATAACTTTGGATGCTAAAAAAATATCCCTGAAAGTTAGATGCTGCCTATAGAAAGATATTAGAAAGAAAAGAGGATAGGCTAAATGAAGTGGTAAGAAATTAACTGATAATACTTGAAAAACTTGTTATGAATAACTGCTCAGTAAAACAGGTCCTATGTCTACCTTTCAAGATCTGTTAGCATTAGTGTAGTACCTACTTGGATGTTGGTTTCCTCTAGGTCTCTAAAGTGCTGAGGCAAAATCTTTATCTAATGTTTTTATACTGTCAGAAATAACACAAGACTGTGTGGTGGCTTACCAAAATTATATTTTCTTAGAAAAAAACATCAGGGGATGTGCTATTTGCAAAAGAGTGAGATATGTCATTAACTATTGTCAAGAGCTGAGGAGTACCTAACACAAAGACTGGGATAGCACTTGAGGATACTTAAGATGCTGAGATTTGAGCCCTGCCTGTTTCATATCCCACACTTCTGACTGGGAATAGTCCCTGTTGCTTGCTTTTCCCTGAGCCACTCATGACTTTTGTCCTGGAGAGTGCTGGTTTGCATGGGACGAAACTGTGGCAGAGAATTGTGTTACCAGCAGAGCAATTCAGAGCCGTCGCTGGACAATTACCAGTTCTTGTTTGAACTTTCTTACTAGTCATTTTACACAGCACGTCTCCAGAAAAGCTCTGTCAACTCACACTAGAGCAATTCTAAGAAATAGCTATCTGAAGCCAGCCATCTGTACTGCCTTTTTGCCAGAAATACAACCATTTCCCACTGTAGAGCCAGCAGAAGCACACATGTGCCACTATCATTTTCAATAAATATGCCAGGATATGAGCTGGCATGACTGACAAATTGGAATGTTTGCTCTTGCCCTCTTGTTCCAGCTTTTGCAGGATGGGCAGGAACTCCTGCCAGAAGGGCAGGATGCAAAAATTCCTTCATCCCTTGTGCCTTGCTGCTGGGCATGACAAAGCCATCTGTCACGGACATTAGTTTCACTCTTCCCTCTCTGTAAATAGGGATAATAGCATTGCCATTGCTTTACCCTTGGAGGATGATGTTGTCTGGAGGCTTTCCTGGAAGACAAGCTAGTTAGCTGCTCTGTTGCATCACATAATGGGTTTTGAGCTTTGTCATATGTACGTTGCATGGAATAGCAATGAGGCCACTAACTGCTGTGAATGACTGCAGGAGCCAGTTGTATGGAAGACAAAATTTTCATGGAAGAGATGCATGAAATATTAGCTAGTGCTTCTGTGACCACTGAAATTAATGACACCTACTGTCCTAAGGTTATGTGTGTTATGGTTGATTTGCTTTGGGGCTGGAGCTTTTCCCTCAGTGAGGACAAATAAACAATTCCCCTCTTCTACATCACATCCTACTGTCAAGAAATCAGTAGGTATTTTACGTCTCTGAGACTGTTACCCCTCTGTCACCATGGCTAGCATTTTCAAGGAGGATTTTATGGAGGAAAACAAAAAAGAAAAAGACAAGCAAAACATTCATAGTATATTAGAAACTAGAATATGAACAGTATCTGAGACATGTAAATAAATAGATGTACTTACTGCCATCATAATTGAGTGTTGCAAATTTGGCTTGTTTCTCTGCGCAGCCAGCACTGTTGCACACTCTCATCTGTAATTCATACCAAGTTGCCTCCTGGAGGTCATATAGTATGTAGGACTTTGACAGGGATGTCCGCTGAGCAGTTGTCCAGACTGTTGTCCCAAATGGCCTGTATTCCAGGGTGAAGGAGGTGATGGGGCAGCCACCATCATTCCAGCCTATCAGGTTCAGTTTCACTCTCGTGGTGTTGATACTAGCAAAGAGTTCTTGTTCCTTTGAAAACTGCGGCTCTGGAAGCAGTGATGCACTTCAAGTTAAATGCTTGATTATTACAAACATAGAACTCTCAAAAATATGAAATTGAGAGAATAATTTCTAGGACAATCTTAACTTCACCTTAAACTCTTTCTTCTTAAATGTTTGGGGTTTTTTGTTTTGGGTGTGGTTTTTTGGTTTTGTTTTTTTTTTTTAATTTTGTGTTAGACTCACAATGGGAAATTTTCAAATACATACTGAAAAATACAAACTCAAATATACAAATACTTGCAATGACAGAACTAGGGGCAATGGGTTTAAACTGGCAGAGGGAACATTTAGACTAGATGTTAGGAGGAAGTTCTTTACAGTGAGGGTGATGAGGCACTGGAACAGATTGCCCAGGGAGGTTGTGGCTGCTCCCTCCCTGGAGGTGTTCAAGGCCAGGGTGGACAAGGCCTTGAATGAGCTGTACTAGTGGGAGGTGTCCCTGCCTATGGCATGGGGTTGGAACTAGATGGTCTTTGATGTCCCTTCCAACCTTACCATTCTATGATTCTATGATTTGGGGAAAAAATACCTCTACACCTCTGTATGGACATGGCTTGCCTGTTCGCATGGGTTGGCATGAATCAACTTGTAAATCTAGTGCAGACACTTTGTATCAGTAAATGGTCCCTCCCAGTGCTATGCAAAATACAGAAGAGTTCAGAATATTGTGTAGAAATACTGCAGAAGACAAATACACTTGAAGATTGTCCACTGGTGCATGAGTCTTCTTTTGAAGTGGAACTGACCACGGGTTTATTTTTTTTTGAGAGTAGAGGGGCTTTCGTTTGCAGAAAATGACAACACTGAAGAACTTGCAGGTAGAATTCAAAAATTTTAAACATTAACATGTTGACATTGCAGATGATATATTTGAAAATAATATGTACACCTGCAATGTGCTATTTTATTCTATAAAATATAGCATAACTTATCCATTTGGGGTCTTATTGCTATTCTTGTGCTTTGATGAGATATGCCAAAAGGTGCTTGCTTTTCTAAACTTCACAGGAGTCTAAGAGAGACTTGAGATTCCTGCTATGTGTTTCAAACTATTTCACTTGTCTCTGGTAATTGATTTGGATAGAGGTATTTCTGGAGCACTCACATGAATAAAAATTACCTCAGCTTTTTAAATCACACAGTACCTGGCTCAGTCTGAAAATATAACAAAGTAGTCTCCAGGCATATATAAGAAGTCCTAGAGAAATTCAAACAGTTGAGAGATCTGCTTTCTCATGAACCATTTAAATGTTATTTGAAACATACATAAGCCTCACATTTCATGCAATAAAAATAAGAACAGTCAGCTTCTACTTCCCTAAGTGCCCCTTTATTTAAAGTCAGCAAACCATTTTCCCTGACCACCAATAATCTCAGTATGAACACAGATGATCTTCAGTCTCCCTTAAGCTTCTGTCAGTCATACCATTCACACTAGGTCTTTGCTATGCCACTGAACATCAAGTGAAACACACACCTTGCTGTGATGTGATGAAGAACATAGAGAAGGACAGGCATAGCTATCAAGTTAAACTATTTTTATGATGAAACTGATTTCAGATTGGGCTATTTCTTAAAACATGTGCAGAGATGCAAGCTGAGGTGATCTTTAGAGAACATTACTCAAAGCTACTATCTTGACTTCAGGGTAAAACTCTCTAAATTGCCTCTTTAAGTGGGTCTGTTGTCAAAAAATTCTGACACATATTTGCAATTTGGAACTACTCTCAGCAATCAGAGCCAAGGGACCTATTGCTAAGTTAGCCACAACTTTTTATCATATTGGCTTGCAGAGCTTTATGTAAACTTTCACTTTGCTTTTCATGTTGTGTTGAAAGGGTGCTACTTGCACAACTCCCCCAATACCAGCTTGGAGCAGAAATAAGACACTGGCTCCAGTTCCTCTGTCTGTAAATATGCTTCCCACCTTCCTTCAACATCCAGACAAACAAACCCCTGTATTTTTTAGAAAAAGAGAAAAGTTATTTCATAGAATCATAGAATGGTAAGGTTGGAAGGGGCCTCAAGGATCATCTAGTTCCAACCCCCTGCCATAGGCAGGGACGCCTCCCACTAGTACAGGTCACTCAAGGCCTCGTCCGACCTGGCCTTGAAAACCTCCAGGGAGGGAGCAGCCATAACCTCCCTGGGCAACCTGTGCCAGTGTCTCACCACCCTCACTGCAAAGAACTTCCCTCTAACATCCAGTCTAAGTCTCCCCTCTGCCAGTTTAAACCCATGGCCCCTTGTCCTGTCATTGCAAGACCTTGTCAATAGTCCCTCCCCAGCCTTCCTGTAGGCCCCCTTCAGATACTGGAAGGCTACTATATGGTGTCCTTGAAGCCTTCTCTTCTCCAGGTTGAAGAGCCCCAACTCTCTCAGCCTCATCATGCCAGTAGTAGCATTTAAAATCTCTATAGCCTATGACAGTGGAGAGATCCCCATCCCAAATATCCACGAACCCATCTTAGAAAAAAATTAAGGATAGAATACCAGTTGCTTCAAGTGATTCAAGCCCTACAGTGACAGCCTCTGCTGTCACAGCATGGACACAACTGGAAACATTTCTAAAGCCAATAATATTAAAATGTTCAGGCCTGTCTTATCAAACCAATGTCTACAGTAGAATGCAAGAGCTTTAAGTGAGCAAAGGGCATAGAAATGAACATACCTTTCCCAAGTGTTTTGGCCTCAATGATCTCGCTGATGCGTCCTGGTCCCACTCCATTCTGAGCAGTTAAAGTAAACTTGTACCAAGTGCCGCACTTCAATGTCTCTAAACGATAGGACCTCTCACTAGGACTAATGGGAAAACTACCCCACTGCTCACTGTTATCTTCAGAATACTGCAGAATGTAACCTGGAGGAAAAGCACAGATGGCAATGATAAGCCAGAAAAAACCTAAAAGTTCTGAAGGAATTTTTAAAGACTTAATAAAATGAGAAAAATCTGATGCACAGGAAGACAACACAGCTCTACCCTGACTAAAAGATATGGGCAATACATTTTGCCTACCCATACCACAGCCTAAGTACCATTTTAATGATCTCTTTAAGGGGAAAAGAAAGGGTTAGACATTTCTAACTGCCCTTCAATTAGCAGCAAAGACTAACTGATGAACCTGGACCCTCCAAACAGAATGGTTAGAGATTACATGTCTGGAAAACCAAAGAGACTAACTGTTATAACAGCAGAGCCTATGCTGGAAAAAAAGTGATATAATCTGTAATTAAACTACCACAAGGAGAAACTACAATTTATTGAAACTTTTTCTCTAATAAATCTAATAAATGTTTGTAAATATGTGAGGGCTGGGTGTCAAGAGGGAGGAATCAGATTCTTCTCAGTTGTGCCCTGTGATAGGACAAGGGGCAATGGGTGTAAACTACAGCACAGGAAGTTCCACCTCAACATGAGGAAGAACTTCTTTACTGTAAGGAGCACAGAGCACTGAAACAGGCTCCCCAGAGAGGTTGTGGAGTCTCCCTCTCTGGAGACTTTCAAGACCCATCTGGATTCATTCCTGTGTGACCTGCACTAGATTATATGGTCCTGCTCTGACAGGGGTGTTGGACTTGATAATTTCCAAAGGTCCCTTCCAACCCCTAACATCCTGTGATCCTGTTATGACAATAGTGCACATTAAGTCCTGATAGCAATACAGATTGCTTTGGTTTGGTTTTGGTCTTGGTTTCTGGTTTGTTTGTTTTTTGGTAGCCATTCATTATCACCTACTAATCACATATGATAATTTATTACGAAGTTGCAATTAACCTGAATTATATTACCTCTGATAGAACTGCCACCATTGTCTCCAGGTATCCAGGAAAGAGTGATAGAGGAAGATGTCGTTTTGGATACTGTGAGTCTTGGCTGGTCTGGTGGAACTAGATGAGAAATAGTTAAAATTAGAGAGCAGATTCAAATGGTTAGATGTGATCTTAATCCCTCCTAACAGTCATTTATCAAACAAATGTTTTGAGTTGCATAAAAATGCAAATGATTTCTGTCAAAGTGTCTGTTTAGCTGACATCTTTGGTTAAGACAAGAACAGACAATCTCTCTTTCTCTCTCTCTCTTTTTTTTTTTTTTAATTTAATTTCCTACATAATTTTGTCTTTCACTTCTTAACCCTTAGTTTTCACTGAATGTTTTGTATTCACCCTATCAGACCTAAATGATGTGTAAGCTACCCAGCCATTATTTTTCTTCTTTTTTTAATATCTATTTTTGGAAGAAGCTGAGTTTTTATCAGTGGGAAATGTTCATTGGCAAATGATGTCTCACTTATGCATGTGTTTACAGGCTATTGTGGCAAAAATGGGCAGAAGAAGTGCATAACAAGAGTTCCTGCCAGTGTAACTGTGAGGGCTAACTGGATAGCACAGGTAGATCTGTGATCAGAGGCAGATCCATACATCTTCTGAACCACACCATCTATTCCCTGAAGCTGTTGATATAAAGAAGACATAAATCTATGAGCAAAGGCTGAAGAAACCTGGAAAATCCACAGTTCTGCTGCACCACACAAAAATTGTGGCTGTGTCTAAATTGTGGAGCATAAGAACTGCACAGTATTAATTTAAAGGGAAATGAAAGAGCTGTGCTATCTTCCAACAAGTCATCCAGGGTAGGGTGGACTGAGACTGAAAATTTGGACTGGAAATGGGACTGGCAACTGAGACAGATTAGGTTCAGCCTAAGTAACCCCAAATTACAGCAGCATTCAGTAGCTGAGTTTCCAGAGCTCAATGACCTGGAGCAAAATGTGGTAAAGTTGCCAGTTTTCTTTTCACCTTGACAAATCCTTCATGAACCATAGTGATCATAAGCTGGTTATAGTCTGAAGACCTAATCCTTGCCTTCTGCCTGAATCATTTATCTAGTCCTGTGGCACAAGTGAGGTAACTAGAAGCACAACACAGAAACATCAAGGCCGTGGAGGATAGTGTTTGCTAAGATAGAGAAGAACAGTAAGGGAAACTTCAAAGAAGAAACTGAATATTTATTAGAACCCTCAAGGGTAAATATTTACTAACACTTCACCCAAGTGTTTTAAATCTCCAATTGTAAGTTCAGAAATGGAAAAAGAATAAAAAAAGGAAGTTACTGTTTCAAATCCTTTGCACTGCTGTGGTCATGCACAGCAGCACAGCATGGGAAGAGATATGAGAAGCAGCAGCAAAGCTGGGATTGAAAGCCAAGAAGGAGAGATTAGAGGGCTGTCACACCTTCTCCAGTCCTTGCCACTGCTGGAAAGAGGTGCTGGTGTTGATGACTGCTGCTGGCAGGGGCTGCCATTTCCCTGCCATAGGTACTGCTCAACAGATGTCAGCCTGTAAGCAAGGCAGGAAAGAAGTTTAAAATGCTCTGTCATGTCCAGCAGTCTGCTGACAGGACATTGCTTGTCTTGCCTATGTTTGAGGGAGAGCTCTACCTTCAGAGTGAAATTCCATTAAAATCTCCCAACTGCAGTTCATGTTTAGGTCATCAGATTGCAAAAAGATGAGTGCTGACACAAAATGGAGGCTTTTGGTTTTAAAGCTATGGACTAGTTCAAAGAGAAGTTAATTCTACTGTCCTCACAAGACTAAAGGGTGATGAAGTAAGTAAAAAATATGCAAGTTTATACTCCAAAGGAGGATTTCCTCTGTGAGATGGATTTATTCTGTTATCCTGACTGACTTGGCTGATTCTATGGAGAGAGACTGCACAGACTACATTGTGAGAAATTTATTGTAGTCACAACTTTGCTCTCCCTAGAACAGATGGTGGTTCCACATATTAAATGCCAGTTTTTCTCTGTCCCTTAGGGAAGTAATATTGATTTGCTTTTAGCTACTGCAGTTCGATAACATCAAGGATATGCAATTATTAAAGTACTTAGTGAAATATAAATATAGGTTTTCCATCTGACAGTGTTTTCTCTCCCTACTTCCTGTTGTGGTCATGCTTCAAAAATTGCTGAAGAGCACCTTTAGGCGATATTGGATTGTAGGCAAGTTGATGTACACTGTGGTGCTTGTTTCAAGCCTTAGTTGAATAGTTTATGCAGAGAGAGTTGGATTGTAGCTATGAGTCCCTTTCTGTGTTCTCACATATTTGCACTCAAAGGGTCAAAGGAGAGATTGACACAGCTTGTCCTGTATTTCCAACGCAGTTCTTTACTTCCCTCTGGTACAACAACTTCTAGTCATTTCCAGCACTCTTAGGATCTGCTTTAGTATAAATGAGCAGGGAAATCTCCTGCATAGCATTTTTTTTGTGTGTGAATGCATGCTTCTTGTTAACTCTTAATGTGCATTCATATATTGTCATTGCTTTTATACACACCAGCATACCACCACCATATACAGTTCAACATGCATTTAAAAAGTAACTGGCAGTATACACTGGTTGAGAATGTACTGATGTTTCATTTTAAATGCTTCCTCATCCACCATCAATAAAATTCTGCCCTTGTATAATGAAGTTTTTGTCCAAGGGCTTAGTACAGAGGCATATTTCTGTTGGTAACTTTCCAGGCCTTCAGCTCTTTCTGAATTTTGTAATGTTCAGATTACACATATAATATTTGTAAGGAGAAGTAATAAATCAATGCTTTCTGTGTAAAGAACCAGAGGATACCTGGATGCAAAAGCTCAGTTGTCAATCCTAAAAAAGCTTACATGGAGACCTAACTGCATATGAATTGTTCGACCAAAAGCAATATATTTGTTATATCATAAAATGCTGATGCCTGAGTCAGTATGACCTATACAACATCGTAGTTATTAATTTGGAAGAATGACACTTGTATTGGCACTCATTAACACCAATATTTTGCATACACCTGCAAACAGAAATACCTCTGCATTACCAGCACATAGCAGTTAATTGCTGTGATAACAACTGGGACAGATCCGCTACCTCTGCATTACCAGCACATAGCAGTTAATAGCTGTGATAACAATTTTGAGACAGATCCACTAGTCTTACCTTGTACCTGCAAATTCAAAATTATTTCATCTGATCCCCAGTTGTTACTGGCCACACAACTGTAATATCCAGAGTCTTCTGCTTTCACAGTACGGATGACAAAGCTGCCATTGCTGAAGATGCTTCTTCGCCCATCAATCATCACTAGACTGGGTGTCCCGTTACTACCTCACAGGAAACAAAGTGCATACATTAAAGAAGTTACAATCAAAATTACTCAGAATTGGATTTTTATCTTTATTTATTTTTTTATTTTAAGCAATTAAGAATGGAAGTAAAGAAAGAAAACTGCAGTTTGGAGTAAGGTGGGAGGTGTCCTCCCTAATAAAGATCGCAAAGGAATATTTTCTATTGGGAAACACCTTAAGCATTTGCTAAAAGAATGCAGGTATCCTGCCCCCAGTTTGAGTGAAAATGGAAATTCCCTCCTTCTGTAGCTATTTGCTAATTCATAAAAGTGATGAAATAAAGAGTAAAACACAGTTCATGGCTACAAAGTCCATCCTTAATTTGAACAAAAATAAATAGATGTGTCAATGTACAAGATAGTTACATAGCATTAGAGTATTACTGCTTACATACTGCTTAGACTAAAATTATTGTCCAGACTATGAAACTGAAGATCAAAGTAGAATAACAGAAAACCAGGTAAGTGAGAGTACACTGCACTCCACAGTACTATTCAATGCACCAGACATTTTTCTTTCTCAAACTAGAGCTATTTGGTGTGCCTGAAGTTAAAAGAGGAAGAATTCCTTGGTTTTATATTTTGAATGTTTACCTTTACCCTTTCTTCATAACTCTTCCTCCCTTCTGAAACCTTCTAATAACCACAGACAACTAGTTTTAGTTCAAGGAATTTCAGAAGTGCTTGTCTACTGTGACTGTACAGTGCCTGGAAACAGTTCTTCTCCTTCCTGGCGCAGTCACCCAGGACCACCTGCTTTGTAAGCCTCAGGATTTTAGGCAAATGTGCTTTATTTGAGCTATACATTTAGTTGCTGGTTACCTATCCTTCATCCATTTGACTGTTGGAGCTGGGTCTCCCACGGCTTTGCAGGGAAGGACAATGTCCTTCATCCAGGGAGTTGTCACTGTGCCGCTGAATGTCAAAATCCTGGCAGGAGCTGAGCAACAGAAAGCAAGAAAGACTGAAATGAGATATTCATTCATACAGCTATTGGAAAGGAAGCACAGACGTCCAGAATTAAATGTGCAAAACTAAACTTGAGACATTATGAGATGGGCTTTCAGAAAACTAATTAATTTTAACTCATAATATCATCTAGTTATTCAAGCACAAATTCTCTATTTTTTGTAGAAGATAAGTAACTAAAAGAGAGATGAAGTGGAAGGTCTGAAGAGTCCTTGTGGAGAAAAAGAGTAAAAATAGTTATTAATGATATTTAATGATTTTTGTATCTTTCGTAGTAGAAACTACGGTTGAAAATTTTGCTCAAGGGATGCTTCTCTATACTTGCAGCAGCAAGTGTGCACAGTAGACTGGTATCTTAAGAAAAGGATACATTATTGACACATTACTGTTACAACAGATATAGCATTAAGCAACATATACCTTTATACATAGAATCATAGAATGGTAAGGTTGGAAGGGACCTCAAGGATCATCTAGTTCCAACCCCATGCCATAGGCCCCTGCCACTAGTACAGGTTACTCAAGGCCTTGTCCAACCTGGCCTTGAACACCTCCAGG
>WBNM01013995.1:70362-141863 GCA_013399055.1 Ramphastos sulfuratus
GCCTGTCCAGGTCCCTCTGGATGGATCCCTGCCCTCTAGCAAGTCGACTGTGCCACACAGCTTGGTGTCATCTGCAAACTTGCTGAGGGTGCACTGATTCCTCTGTCCATGTCACTGACAAAGATGTTAAACAGCACTGGTCCCAGCACTGACCCCTGAGGGACACCACTTGTCACTGGTCTCCAGGTGGACATTGTGCCCTTGATCACCACTCTCTGTGTGCAACCTTCCAGCCAATTCCTTATCCAGCATCCCAAATCTATCTGAAGTCATATTCCCAAGTCATATTCCCAAGTCTATCTGAACTCCACAAACATGAACAAACACTTAAGTCAGTTTAATTTGTGTCAGCTTTCATCTCATCTAAATATACCAATATAAATGTCACTTCTGTAGTTTCAGTTTATACTATACAGGTACAGTAAAGTTAGAGCCTCATTGTACATTATTATTTAAGAATCACCCTGACAGAAATAGACTTCTTCTTGGCCTCTCTCTGTATATTTCAAAGGCACATAATGCATATACAGATGTACAGATATACAGATACACATAAAACTGCATTTTTAATCCTTATCTACTTCAGTCATGCACGAGGATCAGAATTTATGTTCAGCAATCCATTTTGCATCAATTAGAAAAATTAGAACCATCATCCAATATAAGTGGGGCAGTTCATATATATATTCCCAAATACAAAAAAAAGAAACAAGCAAGGAAAAAGATAAAAGAACAGGCCTTGAAAAGCTGAGGGATGTTACTTGAGCAGGCTGCAGTGGGACTTGAGATAATCATGAAAAGAGAAGAAGATTTCATAGACTTAATCAATTTAGCCTGTATTGCCTATGTTCTCTTCAGGAATTGCTCAAGACTGAGCTTCTTGAGAGGTTTTTCTCTAGTCAAAATTTTGACTGTAAACACAAGAAGTAGCTGTTGATGTTTATGAGTAACAAGCAAAGTCAAAGTTAGGTGCTTTTATAATAACCAATAAGTCTCATGATACAGTTTTGTTTTCCACTGTTCCACTCCTAAGAGCATATCTTTTAGAAAAGTTTTACACAGGCCTGTATTGCTACAAGCCATGGGGCTAATTACCCAAGCTAACTGAAAGAGAAAAATGCTGTCTACCCAGAGACATAGTGTGAATTGCTGACTCCACTGAAGTTCACGTTAGAAGGCTCATTTGTCTTCAGTAGTGCCAGGTTGCATGAGATGCCTAAGGTACTCATGCCATCTTTAAAAAGCAGCAGGAGATACTATCAGCTGTGACTACCTATACAATACATCTTTAAGCACCTGGACTGCTCCTAGTAGCTGCAGTGCATGGTGGTTAGAAACGTGAACTCATGTTTCATGCAAAATCCCTTTGTAACACAAAACCTGAAAACTCATTTTAAAATGGAATATTAATCCTTTTCTCCCTGGATTTTCCTCCTCTCCAGTGTTAATCAAATTATCCATCTATTTTCATCTGATGCCAGTTATTTTAGGACAAAGGTTATGCAATGCAGGAATCCTCCTGGAGCCTTCAGCATGACATGGCACCACTGTTAGCCAAGTTTCAATGATATCCCTTTATTTTTATTATTTACTTCAAAGTGAATTCTTCCCTTAGTTATAGGTTGAATAGCAGATCCCTACAGTACAACATTCATGGTGTATCTTTCTGGTTTTCAATATCCTGTGTGTCCTATTTTACAGTGATGTGTGGAAGTAACCTCACAGAAGCCTAAGCTAGGGGTAAGATCACAGACTGCAATACAAAATTACATATTACAAAAGCATGCCATACTATTTTTGAGAAAGCACTCACAGCTTTTTATGGACTAGTAGATTCTTTTCATGTACTGAGTGCTTCTAAAAGAGATGGTAAAACAGCAGGAAAACTCAATTCCAGTTTTCACTATAGTTAACTTCTAGAAATGTTCTGAGACTACTAACAAGCTCACAAACAAAAGAAAATTAGAAAAAAGATACCTAGTGAAAATTTTCTGAAAGTAATAGGTTTGAAATACTAATGGGCATTCATGAGGATAAAATTCTTTAAATGTCACAGATCTCTCTCTTTTGAGCCAAGGAGCTTTATGCAGCATGTGGACAATTGAGCTGCAGGGCTTACCTCTTTGCTATCAAAGCTACCCACATGCCTACTGACTACCCATGAGCCTTACTTGGGATGGTATGGCACTGTGTCTGTTCCTGGTTTTTGCAAATTGCCCAATCATTAATTGAAGATAATGTAATGCCTTCACAGAACACTGCAGACTTTTGTGCTAAAGCAGTTTTCACAGGATCACAGCATGTTAGAGGTTGGAAGGGACCTCCAGAGATCATTGAGTCCAACCTCGCTGCCAGAGCAGGACCATAATCTAGCACAGGTTGCACAAGAACACATCCAGACAGGTCTTGAACGTCTCCCAGAGAGGGAAACTCCACAACCTCTCTGAGGAGCCTGTTCCAGTGCTCTGTATACCCTTACAAGTAAAGAAGTTCTTCCATATGTTTAGGTAGAACTTCCTATGCTGTATCTTATATCCGATTTTCTGCATGTTTGTTCAAATTATGACTCCTATTGCCTATATGTACTGTCAAAGAATAAGAAACAGGCAGAAATTCTTTGCACAGGAAGGACATTGAACTGTTGGAGCGGGTCCAGAGGAGGTCATGAAGATACTCAGAGGGCTGGAGCAGCTCCTCTATAAGGACAGGTTGAGAGAGTTGGGGCTCTTCAGCTTGGAGAAGAGAAGGCTTCAAGGAGACCTTAGAGTAGCCTTCCAGTATCTGAAGGGGGCCTACAGGAAGGCTGGGGAGGGATTATTTGCAATGACAGGACAAGGGTTTAACAATGGGTTTAACAGGACAATGGGTTTAAACTGGCAGAGGGGAGATTTAGACTGGATACTGGGAGGAAATTCTTTCCAGTGAGGGTGGTGAGACACTGGTACAGGTTGCCCAGGGAGGTTGTGGCTGCTCCCTCCCTGGAGGTGTTCAAGGTCAGGTTGGATGAGGCCTTGAGTGACCTGTGCTAGTGGGAGGTGTCCCTGCCTATGGCAGGAGGTTGGAAATAGATGATCTTTGAGGTCCCTTCCAACCTTGCCCTTCTATGATTCTACACTTTGAAGGCAAATTGTGCAGGCACACTGAACAGGAGCTGTAAGAGTTCACTGCAGCTCAGTGTAATCCAAACACAAAATTCAGCAGTGAGTACCCTGTGTCAGGAGTTTAGTTCATTTACTTTCTCACAGGAAAATATCCTATGCATCCCAGTATGCTGAAAGCATTAAAGAGACAAATCAAAGAGGTGTGTGTACTATCATGTGAGCTGCACGTGTTTAAAAACATTAAACACACAAAACAACATGGGCTTGGAGACAAATCTGTCCAACATTAATGCTTGAGCAGACTATAAGAACAGAGGAAACTCAGAATTAAAGACAGAGATTCCTCCTCAGAGAATCAGGCTGTCATGAGTCTAGATCTGTTATGATCATGTTGCTGGCAAATGCCATTCTTCATTAATCATGGTCAGGAAACAGGAAGAAGGTGCATGTAAGGTTTTCTGTCTTTTAGATGTGTTTGATAGGTTAAACCCACAACTTTTAAGTCAGTAATGATGCATAATTTGGGGAGGAGGGGCATAGCCTGCTACATGGAGACTGAACTTTCATTGCTGCAATTATTTTCTGTTTGTGGAGTTTTTTGTTTATTTTTGTCAGTTAATTACAGAGAATAGGAATCAATTCTGAGAAATGAAGTTGCTAAAGAAAGAAATGTTAACTTGAATTAAGCTTTCATGTAAATTATACTATCCATTTCACATCAAACCCCTATCTAGACGTTCTCATTGTTCTCAAAGGGGTTGTTAAAGGGGTTATAATTAAGTTGACATAATTCAATTCAAAGTTAACTCTCATTAGCTGTCATGATGGTATCATTACTTGGACAGTTACTGAAAAATAAGTGGAGAAAAAAAGGAGCAGACTTCACAGTAATAGCCCATAGGACCATTTTGCACTGGGGACTTGTGGCAAAACCAAACTATGACTGTTTCTAACCATGTAATGTGTAACTTGCTTCAGAAGTACTGGTGGGAGAGGAAGGTCTTTAAGGGTATAAGCTCTGATCACCATTCATTGTGCATCTGCTGCCCTTATCACTGATTACCACTTGCTCACAGCTCTCTGAAAAGACCCAGCCATGCATTCATGCAGGAAATATCGTATGTGATACAATAATTTCTAACTTGGCTACATCCAAAGTTCATAACATTGCTATCTGTAAGTATTCCTAGTGTTCAGCAAAATCTCCACAAACAGATTATTCATCATTTTTCAGTCCTAAGAGCAAGTAAAAGAGGCTTGTCCTGAGCATCATCTAATGATGACTTTATATTGGACACTAGTAGAACTAGTGGTGATACTTACTGTATGACTACTAGTCAATACTGGATGCATTCTACCATCATCCAGAATAAAGTCTTGTTCACATTAACTTGTCTATGTTGAAGTAATTAACTGTTTTTCCTTAGAGTCCTCTTGTCTTTTCATACAAGCTATTTTGAAGCTCACTTATTTGTTATCCTGGATCATGATGGATAAACTTTGGAGAAGCAGAATTAATTCCGGTTTCTGGTGAGCTCGTGGAGTTTAAGTGTGGGTCAATTTGTAACATCTCCCTTTTAGGCAAACCAAGAGCAATCACATACTAAATTTCCTCATAATTAGAGGCACTTGCAAACTCTGCATTGTTCTATGTGTATCCTGTACTGTTAAATTATTCTCTTTAAGGCATAGGATACGAAGATAGAAACCTTCTAGTGCATTATGTGCAAGGGTCCCTGCACACCCCTGAGTTTGCCTTTAGCCTCAATCTATTAGTATTAAAACATGTTGTTTAATTGGTTTTGCTCTTATTCAAGGATCTAATTTTATGCCTGGTTTTGCCACCTTTTTTTTTTTTTTTTTTTTCATTGACACACATTTATTAGACACAGGAAACAGCTACCTAAAAAGCAGGAGCACACTGAAACCATTGCCATTTCCCTGAGATGTTTTGTCACAATTCTCTTTCATAGATGTCCTTTACAGTCATAGAATCATAGAATGCTAGGGGTTGGAAGGGACCTTCTGAGGACATTGAGTCCAACCCCCCTGTAACGTAGGATCACTTAGGGCAGGTCACACAGGAGTGTATCTAGGCAGGTTTTGAAGATCTCTAGAGAAGAAGACTCTTCATCCACTTTTTAAGATCTCCATTTTGGTCTCACCTATGTTCATAACACAGTATGAAGTTATTCTGTCAGAAATTCAACAATGGAAAGGCTCCAGAGTGTTTAGATCCCTCAGTCTTTTCATAGCTTTCAGACATCCTTCAGGTGACGCCACTAACACTGTGTAGCTACTAAGAAAAGGAATCTTCTGAAAGGCTGTACAAAAAAATTCCAGAAAGAAACAGAAAGTGAAGGTGACCCTTCTCAGTTAACAGAAAAAAAAAATGGTATGGCAAGCAAGGATTTTCCTGCTTGTTTTGACTTAGGTCTCTTTATCTTGCTAGATTCCCCCTGTATTTATACTGATAAATCTCCCATTGTGATCTACAGTAATAATGTAGTTACTACAGGGTTTTCAAAAAGCAATGTTGAAAAACATCCATCTCTTATGACAAAACCTTAAACTTTAGCCTAGAGAGAGGCAAAGACAGGAAAGTTCCCATCACAAATCTGAGGAACCCTGTTTGTAACTGTTGTGCCCTAGGAAGCTATGTCATGTGTTGCAATAGTATCCTTCAAACACCATGATTGTCATCCATGACAATACCTCTGACAGTTATCAAACTGGTTATCTACCACCTGGTTAGGTAAGAATAGCAAGCTTCCTTGTACTGATGGCATATGGCATATTCTCTTCCATGAACAAAGTGCTTTCATGTTGGTGCCATTTGGATGAGGTTCTCCAAAGATATTTTAGAAAGCATCCTGAAGAAAAGAAGGTTCCAGGGAGACTTTATACCTTCACTTCAGTATCTGAAGGAGACCTACAGGATGGCTGGGGAAGGACTATTTAGAAGGGCTTGTAGTGACAGAGTGAGGGGCAATGGTTTGAAACTGGAGCAGGTTAGATTTAGGTTAAATAAGCAGGAAATTCTTCACAATGAGAGGGGTCAAATACTGAAAAAGATTGTCTGGAGATGTGGTTGAGTCCCCATTCCTGGAGATATTCAGGGTCAAACATGACAGGGACCTGAGCAACTTGATCAAGTTGGAGATGTCCCTGCTCACTGCATGGTGACCTTCAAGGACCTTCAAAGGTGACTTTCAAGGACCTTCAAAGATGACTTTTGAAGGTCCTTCCAACCCAATGCATTCTTTGACCTGTCATCATAAAACACTAGATACTTGATTTTACATTACTACATTATTAGCCACATGACTGAAGAATTAGTAGGCTCATAAAATTGTGCAGTCAATTAAATGTATCTAACTTCACATCTCTAGAGACCATTCATAGTGGCACATGATAGAATCATAGAAATGTACTCTCACTCAACTTTAAACCATTCTCCCTTACCCTTATGACATCCTTATGAATCACAGAATGGTCTGGTTTGGAAGGGGCCTCTGAAGGTCATCTAGCCCAATCTGCTAAGCAGTAAGCAGGGGCATCCTCAACTAGATCAGGTTGCCCAGAGCCATGTCGAGGTTCCCCTTTGAACCTCTTCAGGGATGGGGCCCCAACCACCTCCCCAGACAGCCTGTTCCAGTGTTCCACTACCCTCATGGTAAACAATCTGTTCCTAACATACAGTCTAAATTTGCTCTTCTCTGGTTTGAAGCCCTTGCCCCTCATCCTATCACTGCAGAGCATCGTAAACAGTTTCTCTCCAGCCTTCTTGTAGGCCCCCTTCAGGTACTGGAAGGCTGCTGTTAGGTGTCCCTGGAGCTTCCTCTTTTCCAGGCTGAACAGCTCCATCTCCCTCAGCCTGTTTTTGTAGCACAGGTGCTCTAACTCCCTGATCATTTTTGTGGCCCTCTCTGAAAAGTCCCTCTCCAGACTTCCTGCAACGTTTCAAATCTGAGTGGAAAAAAAAAGACAGTCTAAAGACCACATGTGGAAATTGAGTTCTGATGGGACTTTTCTTACTGCTGTCTTAATCATTGAGTCTCTATTTCCAAGCTAAGGTGCTACAATTTGTAATCATCACATCTCACCGCACACATAAGGCACAGATCATGGGCCCAAACAATATCTTCTAGCAGAAAAACTAATACAGATGGAAAAAAATACACCAGTTCTGAGATGCATTATCCCTTCTTCATATCTCAAATAGAAGCAGCAAACTTCAAAGCTGATGCAAGTTGAGAACAATTGTTCAGAGTTTCGGTATGTTAATCAGACTATTTTATGCAGGGGATAGTACTTACGGAGTACACAAGAGACATTAGTAAGGAGAGGAATGATAAAGAAGTTATCTTGTATATGGCAAGAAAGAAGAGAGACACATACAGAAGGAGAGTGGGATCATCTGCAAACCCTCTGCACTCAACAAAAGAAGATAAAAATTGCTCCAGAAAGCAATTTCTTTCCTTCTAAGGTAGGTGGGATGAATTACCCCCTAGAGGAGCACGTCATTCTCTGCTGACTACAGCAAAAGCTTGGGCAATTAGCTGAGAGTTGTCACCTAACTTCTGGAAAGAACTGAAGTTACTCCTGACAAATCCCACTCTCAGTAAGCAACCAGGCACAAAGAAGCCACGTGCCAATTATAACAGCAATTAGCATTGTAAAGTTCTGGCTTGCTTGAAGTGCTGTCACCATACCTTTAGCTAGCGGTTCCACAGTGATAATCTCACTGCTGTTGCCTCTTCCCGCAGCAGTCACTGCTACCACCCAGACGCTGTACTGGCGATTCCGGCTCAGGTTGGGGATTCTGTAGGAAAATGAGTCAGGAGAGGCTTCAAACTCGCTGATTACCTGTGGTGGGAGAGACAAATATTTCCAGACTAAAATAAACAGTATTTGGAGAAAGTCTGCTAACCTGTGTGTTGTAAAGCCTGTTACTTCAAGGTACTTGGAACAGCTCAATTGTTCCAAACACGTGGCAGATGGCAATAAACAGAGCAGACATAACAACTTTTTGCAATCAATTTCTATTCAGTGAATTTGAGACTATATCTTTACAAACTGCTTTTATTCAGATTAGGAGTTTTATGGATCTGTTTACTTTTACAGGGTTGGATAAACAATTTAAGTGAACATATCTGACAATTTTTTACCATAAATAGTTCTGACAAACCAATTTTGCTTTACACAAAATTTTCCCAACAGAGGATTCAGTCCTGCATCTGCCGTGAATCCTGGAGTTTACTGCTTGAGATAAGTCTTTCCTCACCTAAAAGTCATTGTGCTGATGTTCCTTATAGAATCATAGAATCGTAAGGTTGGAAGGGGCCTCAAGGATCATCTAGTTCCACCCCCTTGCCATAGGCAGGGACACGTCCTACTAGTACAGGTTACTCAAGGCCTCGTCCAACCTGGCCTTGAACACCTCCAGGGAGGGAGCATCTACAACCTCCCCTATGTTTTGTGGCTTATTCCTTCAGTAATACAGTGAACCAAGAAATAAAACTCTATTCTGCAACAGACTGTTCAAACTTCCCCCAAGCCTAGTTTTGTTTAGTCACAAAATTACTTCCAGTCAAAGATTCCCAGTAGAAGGTCACCTCGGGTATTTAGCTGCATTAACAGGGAACAAGAAGATCTGGAAGAAATGCCAATCCAGGCTATTCTTGCACTGTCACTCAAGTGCCTTGGATGTGGGCTGTAGCAAAGACAAGTGGCTACTGTGCAGTACTTGCTAATTGGTGAGGTGTTCTGCAGTTTGCTTTAAGTAAACTGCATGAGGAAAGGTGCAGAGGAATATATAGATTCCTCCAAGGGGACATGGGCTTTGTGCACCTCAGCACGTCCTCCATCAAAAGCTTGACTATTAAGTGGAGGAGAAGGGAAACCTCATCAGCTCTGAATGGTATTACGATGCTCAGCGTAGCCAGTTTTATTTCTGACACAGGCTTTGTGATTCTCATACGTAAAAATAGAGCAGTAATGAACCATTAGCATGAATAATACTAACTTCCTTGTGCAATACTGAGCACAGTAATGGCTAGCTAACACTAGGCTAAAAATAATTAGAACATTAATGACATAGAAAAGAAGATTTTACTAGGAATCAGCATTAAAAATAATATATCAGTGCAACCTAAACTTGATTCACTGTGCGAAGAATCTCTTTGATATACAAATATCTGCGGGTGGTAAAGGCCAATTTCATCTGATTAGCATTTCAAAAAGCAGGTTGACATGAAAGCATTGGAATATGTAGTCCTTCAAAGTGAATTCCGAATAATTTAGAGTTGTTTTTGAGATATCATTAAACACCACTCCAGTGTGATCTGCTAGCCACTTTCAGCTATTGAGTGGGTCACTCTATTTCTCTGTTCTTGAGCTGGCATTTCCTATAAACAGCTGAAAAGAGGAGTTCATCTCATGTCACTTTTGAAATCTAGACTGAAGACATCTCTATCTGTATCTTGACTCACTTCAGAGACCATAAAAAAGAAAAGACAACTTTTAAGGCAAGGTTCTTCTGGCCTCTTTGAAACATACATGTTGCAGTGGGATGAACCATGCCTTTCACACACCAATGACAGAAGTGTCCATATAACTAGCCCAGATATAGCTTTCTGTGCTGAAAGCGTCTAAGGTTAATGCACTTTTTAACTAAAATACCAAGTTTTGTTAACTATAATACTTAGCTCGTTGGCTTTTATACAATTACACCTCTTCTTCTATGAGAATCATAGAAAGGTAGGGTTGGAAGGGACTTCAAGGATCATCTAGTTCCAACCACCTGCCATAGGCAGGGACACCTCCCACTAGTACAGCTCACTCAAGGCCTCATCCAACCTGGCCTTGAACACCTCCAGGGAGGGAGCAGCCACAACCTCCCTGGGCAACCTGTGCCAGTGCCTCACCACCCTCACTGCAAAGAACTTCCTCCTAACATCCAGTCTAAATCTCCCCTCTGCCAGTTTAAACCCATTGCCCCTTGTCCTGTCATTACAAGACCTTGTCAATAGTCCCTCCCCAGCTTTCCTGTAGGCCCCCTTCAGATACTGGAAGGCTACTATAAGGTCTCCTCGAAGCCTTCTCTTCTCTAGGCTGAAGAGCCCCAACTCTTGTAGCCTGTCCTCATAGCAGAGCTGCTGCAGCCTTCTGATCATCTTCATGGCCCTCAATACATTCTGTTTCCTCCATGAAGACTAAATTTTCTGAGGAGACTGGTTTGCTTCAGCTAGTAGTTATCTAGGCTCAACACAAGCCCAAATAGGGACCTTGCCATACTTTCTAGCTCATTGCTCCTGTCAAAATGCCAAGTCAGTTTGTCCCATATAGCAAGCATTTGCTTGGGTTTCCACTTCTGATATGAAGAGGTCAGTGCAGGCAGACACTTCTATTATTACATGAAATATTACAGCAGGTTTTGAGAGGTATCTGCCTTGACATTTACACAAGAGTATTGGACAAAAGCCCATAGCTTGACAGGCTGTGTCTTTGTGAGGCCATACATAAAAATTAATGCATTGATTATGGTGCTGTGGTCTGAATTTTAATATTCATGAGGCAGCATTTTCTAGGGTTAATTTGAAAGTCAAAAAGGGTAGGCTGCCTCTAGCACTTAGGTTCTCCTCATTAATGCAGCTATCTAGCACAAGGTACTTCTAAACTACCTATTAACTTGAGACATAAATACAGCAGTTAGGAACAGCTAACCATTACACAGTTACTTAGTGCTGAACTTTAATTCCAGCAAAGACCAGTCCAGCTAAATTTACACTGATTTTTCCATGATTCCCAGGATTTATGAAATGGACATACAGTTGCCTTTGGAAGTCACTCCTACTACTGCAGATTTCTGCTTGAAATGTCTCACTCCTCTGCTTCCCTCTGCAATAGTAGAGACTGGGACAGTCAGACAGACATACAGTCTCTACACGACTGCTATACACAACTCAGGAAAACTTGTGGTTTATGTTTGGAATATGGTGAGCAGATAAACAGAAGTGGAAAATCTCAGCCTTGAAGCTGCAGCACTGGCCTGAGTGCTCCTGCTTTGAGGTTTGAAATTAAAGCTGACAAAACTGAAAAGTCCTGCAAAATTCCTTTAGTTCCTTGTGATCAACTAGAAAAGTAAGCAAAGCTGTCTCAAAACAGAGGAGCTTTCTCTTTTTGGAACTCCAAAGAGGGAATAATCACAGATTTAGCATCTGTAATGCGTTTTCAAATGTCTCATCTTCCTTTCTTTTGCCTACAGAGAACCAGGATCATTCACACATTTGCAACTGTAGCTATTCCAAATATAAATTCAATTATTCATGGGATTAATTCATTAATTGAATCTGGTAAAAGGATCTTCATTAAATTAATAATTCTTCTTTTCTCAAAACAAATTGCTATAGCAAACGATTTTGGTTTCTGGTTGGTTAAAATGCACCTTTTATTTCCTCAGCTACATTCCCTTTTAAACACTCGGGGATGCTCCAGTGGCAAAGAATCGATTTTGCTTTCAACTTTTGCTTGTCATTTAAATTAGACTAATGTGCCAGAGACTTTCATTACACAGGAAGACATAAAGAGAGCTTTGTCAGCAAAGAGAAGATTAAACAATTGAAATAAGAACAATTTTAAAGGAGTATCACCTTGTCACATATTGTTCTTTGCATGTGCCAGTATGAAACATGTACTTCTGCTTTATTCCCAAAACAGTAGTATTTTTTTTTTTAATCCTGCTCCTCTTTTTATTCAGCTTATAGACAATGGGTTAAATTTTCTTCTGTCTTTAGCTCACTGTCTAGAAAACAGACAGGGCCAAGTCTCTAAAAAGCCAGCAAAGGTGGTGAAGAATAAAATGAAGTCTAAGTCCTTTATCAGAGCGCAGACAACCTATTTCCCAAAGCAGGCAACAGCAAGAGCTGCTGAGAAACAGCCGCTGCAGGGAAGATCGTCTTCCTCTGATGCAACTTCGGTTCTATTGATGTACATTGCTTTGTAGGCTTTGAAGCAGCATGCCATCTCCTGGCGTTCCTAACTCCTTTAGAAAGCAATTAGATAGGTAATGTGCATAAACTCAGAACACTCTGCCTGCTTTTCTGTTTCCTTTGTTTGTTGCAGTTTTTAACCCTGCTGGGGAAAGCTTCGGAAGGGAAAATAAAACCAAAACAATGTTTCTAACAAATTTTCCAGCAAGCAGGGAGCTTCCCAAGCAGGGAGGTAAGGTAACAGGCCACGTATACTGTGGATTGGAATTTTATTCAGTCAAAACAAGCCTGGACCTTGTCTACAACTACATCTACAAAACACTTGAGAGGTTCACTGAAGATCTCTATCTACTTGTTCTCTGCAAGGCTCAAGAAAACTTGGGAGGTGATCTGAGAAAGCCATACAGAGATTTAAAGGACAAGAGTGGAAAAGAAGAAATACCTCAGGTTTCTGGTGTGAGTTGTGAAGTAAGAGCATATACAACTTGGCTGCCTTTATATTGGCTACCTCAACTTGAAAATTAAAAATACCAAAATAGACTACCTAGAGTGGTACGTGTGTTTTCACCATGAATTCAGGTATAAAATATGGCCACAGCATCATCTGAAAACAGAACTGGAAGGACCCCAAGAGTTCGCCCAGATAGACCCTTCTTTGTCAAACCAGATTCAACTATATCTGCATAATTTCAGACAGATGTTTGTCCAATCTGGTTCTGAAGATTTAGAATAAATGGAGATTTTCAACTCCCTAAGCAGCAAGACTTACTCTATTGCTTAACTAATCCTACTATTAGAGAGTTTTCTGGAAATCAAGCTCGCAGTTTAAGCCCTTAGCTTCTTTGACAGTCTGTAAGGAGCATGGAGAGTAGTTTACTACCTTTATCTTTGCACCAGTCTTTAAAGCTACATGAAGTTTTATCATTCCTTTCCCTACCAGCACTCTTATCTCTTTACACTTAACAACCCCAATGCTTTCAACTTTGTCCAGAAATCACTTTTTTTTTTTTTCCTCTAACAGTTTTTGTAATCCCTTGAACTCTCAATCGATGGTCCATAGCCTTCTCAAATACAGCTTCCAAACCTGTATTCTACATTGGCATTTGGCTTTTACAACAGGATTATAAAGACAGTTAATGTTCATCTTGGGATGCACAGTAACCACAAAAACTATTCTGAAGAATCTAATCAATTGCTCTCTACACAATACTTTTCAAGCTGGATATTTGTAGTATCCATTTTCTTTCATTTACCCATACTAAGTTTTATCTTTTTCCAGACTAATGTCCCAGTTCATCAAGATCTGTCTGAATTCTAGTTCTGCCCCCAATATATTTGCCATGCCTCCAAGCATTCTTTCTCCTGGAAATGTAATAAGCACTCTTATCATTTTATTATCCAGGTCACTAATGGAATCACTGAACAGAAGTAGACTTGGGAGACACTGCCTACACTGCTCCCTCCTGCCCATATCAATCACTGGTTTCATAGCCTCCCAGTTAACAATCAGTTTTATGTCTAGCCTGAGCTCTCTCTGTGAACTCATGTTTGCCTAGCTAGGTTTTTCTCACTAAAGATGCATCCTCTGGGCTTATCTCCACTGCTAAATGGGGGGAGAGCCAGGGAGTGTGTTGGGCACTCTGATGATCCACACCACTTTTTAATTTGAGGTCTATCTCACTTTTCACTGGTGTAAATAGAATCATAANAGGCAATGTTATGTACTCTTGGGGCCAGGTGCTGCTTCTTGGCCCTTGTGTAATCAGCAGTATGGATGAGGCTTACAAAGAGCACTTGAATCTCATCAATAATTAAAGTTTTAGTTCTTCAAGGTTAAACCACAAAGATTTCATCTTTTTGCATAACACCATCACAGAACTGCCTGTGCTGCTCTATCTCAGGTATTTGTTGTTCTTGGAAATGACTTTTTATTGTCTGTTGGACTGACAAAATATCCAGTAATGGAGGCTACAAGAAGTTGTTTCTACCTGGAAGCAAATTGGGTTATGAAACTAATTTCTGTGTTCGTAGAGAATGAACTTCAAGTTCCGCATCTCTGCACAGAGTAAGCAGATTGCTGATGTGTCCCCTCAGTGAACTTCCTAAAGATGTGAAACTCTGCTTAGGGTCATGGACTTGTACTTTTCTGCAGGACTATTGGCTTTTGCCTTGCTTCCTTTCATAGATGAACAGGCTGTGAAAACTGCAAATGAACATCAATTCTGAACCACAGTTTTCAGAAAGATTCTGGATACCATGGCCTCTGTTCGGCTCTTGTCGTTTTGGCTCATGTTTTGAAACATGGCATCTGTTTTTCACTCAGTATTGTCAAATATAATTGCTGTAAACAGAAGCTGGGCAACAAAACAGAATGCAGCTCCTGCATAAAATTTAATGTTGTGGGGGTTTTTTGTGTGGTTTGTTGTTTTGGGTTTTTTTTTTTGTTGGGGTTTTTTTTTTTTTTTTCCCTTAAATGTGCAATGGAAATTCTAGAAAGTGCAAAATAGAAATTCTGGAGGCAACAGAGCCAGCTTCTTGCCTTCCCACCTGCAGGAAAATCTTGCCAACCTGTTTCCAGGAATTACACCTGGAAGACATTCTACTGCCTGGACTTTCAGGTAGCCCACATAGTCAAGAGTGTTGCTTAGGACCCACTGAGGTACACCAGCTGCTTGCCCCTTTGCAGTATCACAAAGAGTCCATCAGCGTCCTGGGGCTTATGACTACAGAAGTGCCAGTAGCATCATGGACCAGTGGCCACAGGAACATCAGAAGATCCCCTTCTACACTGTCAGTTCTACTGCTTCCTTTGGTGACCCCACAAAACCATCAGGTTTGTTCAGAACATTTCAGTCAACTCACAAATTGAATGATACCATGTGGTGATCCCAACTGCTCAATCCCCTCTGTGATAGAGAAGGGAATATGATGAATTCAAGCCTGATGAAATACTCTGCATGTGACATCAAGGACTTACAGTTAGCTTATAGTGATATATCTGTAGGTGGAATTAGGTGGTGAGACAAGACTAGAGTTTTATGAAAAAATCCATTTCAAATTTGTTTTAGTAGGGCTTTGCAAGACCTTTTAAAATTCCTATAAACCAGCACATTATCAGAATTAATTTATATTCTGTCACAGTTCTCCTGAGACCTGTGACGAAAAGAAGAGAGGCAAAAAAAAAAAAAAAAAAAAAAAAAAAAAAAGAAGAGCTGACAAAGCAATTAAAAGAGTAAATGTACTGTGTTTGGGAGCTGATAACAAAGCTGTGAAATAACTGTGAAAAAGCTGTAAACAGTACCTGTGGCATATTCAAAAAGTAGTTTTTAGTGCCATTCAAAATAAGTTTTTAAAATACCCCCAAAATTATACATTAGTTCTATGCTATGTAAAGAACAAGAAATAATAAACATAAATATCTTCACATTGTAAGTCCTAAGTAGGTGCAGTGATAAATACTGCATAGAGCACACAAATCAATGAACATATATTTTAAATTCAACCTTATAGATTCTGCTGACTCTACATAAGCTTCCATTCAAGAGCAACTTTATCTGCTTATCCAACTTCTGCCAGTTACCTCTTCCCTCTTTTAAAAGAAACTTTCAGCATCCTTTTAATCAGTGAAGCCTCTAAGCTGCATAACAACAAATAACTTCTGGGTTATAACTACCTTTGCTCTGTTTTCCATGCTTTTTATTCAAGTCTCTAAACTGCAGAGGAACTGAGAGTTAGAAAATATGATGCAAAGCTGCCTCATTTTGAGTTAGAATTTGGGCAGATCCTATGCAAATGAAGACAAGACTTGTGTCTGCCTGAAAGATTTTCCTGGAAAATATCTGGATGGTGGGAATTTATGTCAGATGATTCTGGTTCTTTACAGATCTAGTTTAAGACAATTCTATATATTTTGATGTAGTCTAATTTAAGATGCAGATCACATGCTTTAAGACAACCACATATACTTTCTCTAGAGTGAGTGAAGTGAAGGGGAGCTTTTAGAATAAAGTTCAACCATCCCAAACATTTAGCTTCTTTCCTTTACTGAAAGGACAGCCTTGAAAAGCCCAAAATCAGCATAGGTATCTCTTTGAGATGTCTGAAGTCAGGTGAACTGAATCCTATCTTGGTTCTATAAGTTACAGAAATAGACCAGCGGTGACTCCTGCAGAGCAACTCCTGGGCTCTCCTGTGTATGCTCCCTATATGATATGTAAGTAGTACATTGCAAAAAATATCCCCTAGATGTTTTCTGGAAGATTCTGATACTTTTTCCTCTAAAGAGAAAAAAAACCAACACTGTAAGACACCTTCACCAGGGAATCTATGAGGGTAGCTTTTCCCTCAATATGGAGCTCTACAGATTGTTAGTAAAGGTGCATGGAGCTGTGAAAGAAAAGCAGCAGTCCAGTTGCTGCTTCTGGTTATCCTAAAAGAGGACTGATGAGACAGAAGGCATGTGCAAACAGTGGCTGGTGTGGACATCACATGTGTGCTGTTCAATTTGACAGAAAGTTAAATCATGTAAGTTGCCTTTTTTTTTTCCCCTCTTAATGGCCTTAAAGCAAAAGCTTTATACAAATATAGAAGTCTAACAGGCTTAAGAGTATGTTTCTCACAGAAAAATAGGTATACCAAGAAGATTAATAACTGTCTGTCCCAGATATTGATCAATTCCCAATATCAGTTATATTTTCAAGTAATTGACTTGGGTTTTGGCCAGATGTAAGACTGTTTTCTTCTTCTCCCTCATTACTTCACATATGCTCATCTCTCCCATCTTCCAAACCCAGCTGTTTCACAGGAATATTTCCAGGCCAAGATGAATATTCTGCTGGGCTTCTATATCTTTCTAAATCCTTTGATGAAGTTCAGATTTGTAAATTACAGTTTTCAAAGGTTTTTTTTCAGACACAGGTCAATGTAACATAGAGGGGCCTGACTGTAGGGTTTGCACTATGAGAGAGATAATTCCTATTCACCACCTCTATTTCATAGGGTCTGCTATGTGTTCTGATTCATCATCTAACTAATACTCTTAGTATGAGAATATCATCTGGGATCTTTGCAGGAACATTCCCACTCTATTCATCTGGTTCATCATTATCATGGCTCTAAAATTTCTTCTTCCAGTTTTCAGACTTCTGATTATTTTGAACCTGATTCAAGGCAGGTTTAAAAGACAAATCATATTTCTTTTTAGAGTCCCACAACTAGTAAGTTTCAACAAATAAATTTCAAAACTATTGCCAGGATTCAAGACCAGAGAATAAACTGGTTCTTCCTAACAGAAAAGTAGGATTTACATTTATACTTGGGCGGGTACTCATGTTGTAAAGTGAAACATAATGTAAAGTCTTTTTCAGACAGAATCATAGAATGGCAAAGTTGGAAGAGACCTCAAGGATCATCTAGTTCCAACCCCCTGCCATAGCCAGGGACACCTCCCACTAGTACAGGTCACTCAAGTCCTCGTCCAACCTGGCCTTGAACACCTCCAGGGAGGAAGCAGCCATAACCTCCCTGGGTAACCTGTTCCAGTGCCTCACCACCCTCACTGGAAAGAACAACTTCCTAACATCCAGTCTAAATCTCCCCTCTGCCAGTTCAAACCCCTTGCCCCTTGTCCTGGCATTGCAAGACCTTTTTGAAGCTTCCCACAGTTTGGTTCAGGGGCTTTGGGAAGTAGCTTTGCTGTTTTGTGGAAATTCACTTTCTACCAATAAGAGATTTGGTGTCAAAGAGAAAGAGTTTTAAAAGTTTGGCAGAGATGTGACTATTGAACACTCAGGAAACTAAGATGAATAGGAAGTACTTAATCAAAGTCAAGTGAATTTGCATGTAAGAATCACAGTCCTTCCTGCAATGTGCTGAACAGTTACGGGTTGGGTTTGGTAATAGCAACATTAATCAATGTCATGCCCAAGAGAAACCAGCAATAACATTGTACAATAGGGACAGGTTTGCAGAAGAAATCAGTAATGATTAGAGTTTGGGTAACGCAGCTTTACTGATGGGGAAACTATACACTGCACACATACAGAGTGTTAAACAGACATACACACGTATTCAAAATGGAGAACACTGTTAATTATGGAGAAGCCAGTCCACTCTGCTTAGACAGGAGCACACTGCATCAGTGAAAGTGTCCTATGAGACTGACAGATGCCTGTGCCATGCTTTCTTTTCGCTGCAGCCGTGGTGTGGGCAGCAGAAGCACACGGCAATAGCAGTGCTCACAAGCTACCTGGTGAGTGCTTGGATGGGGAGAGTTTGAGTGAGCTCGTAGTCTTGGAAGAGGAGGCCCATTTGGGAATAGGGGAAGCCAGACCACTGCTGTCTGGTGCAGCCATTGCAGCGTCAGTTATGACAGCAGGTATGCAGAGGTGCCCAGCAACACTGCTCAAGGTTGCATGTGGTGATGGAAACCTGAGACACAGCACAAAGAAGACAGGAGAACATACTTAAATGGAAGATTGAAGTCAGGCTATTAGAAGGCTGGAAGTTGTAATTACTGACAAGAAGAAGGACTCCTGCCCCATTTGCAAATCTGCAAATTCAGGATACATATAATGCCCTGGTCACTGATGATGATGAACAAGACCCATGAGAAGATTCATCAGAGCCATCTGAGCCTTAATCTAGTGTCTGTACAAAGGAAAAAAGTAATGTGATAGTTATTATATATGTGAGAGTCTCCTGCAGGGGATGGAGGCATTGATATGCCAACCTGACATAACATCTTGAGATCTTTTTGCTTGGCAGGCTTTAAGATCTGAGATATGTGGAAATATTTCC
The DNA here is from genome assembly GCA_013399055.1 of Ramphastos sulfuratus. Lineage (NCBI taxonomy): Eukaryota > Metazoa > Chordata > Aves > Piciformes > Ramphastidae > Ramphastos > Ramphastos sulfuratus. The sequence goes on from WBNM01013995.1 coordinate 89,255, forward strand.
CAGCTGTTGGACATCTTTTCCTTGCTGCTTTACCATATCAGCACTAACACTGGTGGGAGCAGTTTGAACCACATCAAGAGTTGGAACGGAGTTTGGGAGCTGAGAGTGAAGAGCAAGAGGCTCGAGGTGAAGTCTCTTCAAACCTTTTGCTGGAGAAGGCTCAAGCAGAAGTGAGGGAATTGATGTTTGAGGATTGGTGTTGCAGTCAGAGCTTTGTCTTCTATGACTGCAGGACATTCAGGAATGAGAGCTATTGAGCAGGGAGGAGCTATCTCTGTAAAAGTGCAGGAAGAACACATTTGCAAAGTCTTGCTAGTGATAAGGACTTCAAATTAGGTGTGGCTGGGAAAGCAAGGACACAAAGGGCCAAAGTGGGAGACAATATTATAGAAGAGGATTTTACTTTTGCCCTGTGAAAGCAGGGTAATTTAGGATCCATTTCAAATGCCTGTACACCAATGCACATCACTTAGCTTTGAGAGTAACTGAAAGTCTGTGTGCTATTGCAGAAATACAGCACACACACTGAGATTATGATGGCAGGGTAGGATAGGACTCATGACTTGTGTTCTGCAATCAGTAGAGAGCTTGTGGGTAAGGATGAAAGGGCAGACAAGTACTTGTAGTACTGTAGTAGATGTTTGCTACAGACACCCTGATCAAGAGATGGAGGCTAATGAAGCTGTATTAAGCATCTGAAGAAAGCCTCGCAAGCTCCAATCTTGGTACCCGTAGGTGACTTATCACTTTGACAACTGCTGGAAGGGCAACGTGACTGGAAGAAGGCAAATTGAGAGATTTCTGGGGAGTATTGAAGACCATTTCTCGATGAAGGTGATCAATGAACTGACCAATAGAAATACTCTGTTGAATTTACTGCCAAGAAACAAGAAAAAATGTTTGAAGATATGAAGGTCTATGATATGTTTGGCTGTTGAGACTATAAGACTGGAGTTCAAGATCCTGAGAGGAGTCATCACATGGGAAACTGTCCCAAAGGGCAAAGAAATTCACAACAGCAGGGTAGTCTTCATAGTCTTCAAGGACAACCCCCTCAAAGCACAAGAATGGTCTTCTGCAATGTATAGAAAGTTGAGTAAGTATGGCAGAAGGCAATCATGGATGAACATGTAGATCCTGTTTGAACTCAGACTTTTTGTGGAGGACAGAAGTGGTAAAAGGAAGGCAAAGGGAAGTTTGGGCTAACTGCTCAATCAGGCAGGATACTTAACAAAAAGAAATTTGGAAAGAGCTAACATATTCAATGTCTCGTTTTGCCTCAGCTGTCACTGGTAAGATTTGTAATGAAGGAGGTGGTTGATAGCATTATGAAGCTGCTCTTAGTTAAATTTCAAAACTGATGGCTATCAGGGGAGGTTTCTGACTACTGCAAAAAGACAAATGCTACACACATCTTCAAGAAGGGCAAGAAGAAGGATCTTGGTAACCACTGGCTGGCCAACTTACCTTCAATAATATGAGGTGGTTGTTGAGCAAATACTACTAGATGGCATTTTCAAAAACCTGAAGGAGAGGAAGGAACAGCTGACATGCATTTAGCAAAGGTAAATCATGCTTGACCAGCCTGACTGCTTTCTATGACAAGGTGAATGGCACAGGAGGGGCAGTGGATGCTGTGCTCAGCTTAAGCAAAGCCTTTGACCCAGTCTTCCAGTCTCATTATCAACAGATTGGTGAAATACATGCTGAATAAATGAGCAATATAATGGATGGAAAATAATCTGCATTGCTGGGTTCAGACTTGTGATCAGTGTAGCAAAGTTCAGCTGCAAGCCAATAATTAGTAGTATCCCTCAGGGGTAATTTTCCATAGACCGATACTGTTTAACGTCTTCATTAATTACTTAAGAGACAGAACAAGAGTGCACTATCAGCAAGTTTGTGAATGGCTTGAAATTGAAGGTATCAGTTTCTATGTTGGAGAGCAGGGCTGTTGTACAGGGTGACCTAGACAAGTTGGAGAGGTGGGGTGATTGGAGTCTCGTGAGGTTAAAAAAAGAACAAATACAAAATCTGAGCTAGAATCCCATGAACTAGTACAGCTTGAGGGCCAACTGTCCAAGAGGCTACTCTGCAGAAAAGAAGGTCTGATACTAACTCTGCATTAGTAACAGTATGACCAGCAGGTGCAGGAAGGAAATACTTCCCCTCTACTCCACACTTGAGAGACTGTGTTAAAACATTCTTTCAAGGCTAGGACTTTCCAGTACAAAAAAGGCATTGGATGTACTGGACCAAATACAGGACAGGACTGTCAGAGCATAGTCAGGCATCTAGAACACAGCACATACATAAAAGGACAGAAATATCTCTGTCTTAAGAAGCAAAGGCTCAGAGGAGACTTTATTGTCATCTGCACATACTTCATCAGATGGTACAGAGAAGATGGACTTAAATTCTTTTTGAAGTTGCAGAGTGGGAAAAGCTTCAATATGGGAAATTTTGATTAGCTGAAGGGGAAAGAGTTTGCTACAAGACCATGGTCAAATATTGTAACCGAGGCCCAAAGGGGCAGTGTTCAGTGTACACAGAAGTTTTCAGGACTTCATTTGACATGTCCCTGAGTAACTTGATGTAATTAAACTTGCTTTGAGACAAGGATTGGACTAGACAACATCCAGAGGAGCCTTGCAAGCTAAATTCTATTATTCTATGGAAGTTTAAAAAATGGAAATCTAGTTGGCCAAAACACATACACAACTGATACCAAATCCTGGTAGAGATAATGTGGAACTTCCAGAGAAAAAGAAACATATTTGATTGCTACCAAATTGTTTCCTAAGTTAGATGAAAGGTTTCAATAAAACTACTATGACATTTTAGGCCATTGGCAGTATTGGATGTCTTTCAGGTCTGAACACTTTTTATACACCATTGCCCAAACAAATTCTGTTTTTAGCTTTCACTATCAGGAAATCAGAGAACAACAGTGAGGGCAGTTTACTCTGCATGTTAATGTGAGACAATATCCAGCTAACAGTGTCTGAAAAGGAAAATCACTGAGAAGGAGAGCAGTCCTCATTTATTATCCTTTTCCAATGCAGCTCTAAGTACATGAGTCCTTTCCATTAATCTCCAGTGGTACCATGAAGAAAGAACACTGATGCACAATTTAATGACCTGCTTTGCTGAAAACATCAAGAGAAGTCTGTTGAACATGTCTGCTCCTATCAGTGAATGGCTGACCAACAAATCACCCTCAACAAAACTCCAACAGCAACAACAAAAATAGCTGATTTTTTTCTGATCAACAAAACAAAATAGATTTTTATGTGTATTTCTGATTGAGAGATGTCATACTGTTGACACTAAAATGACATAATTGGTCTATATGTCCTCAGCTCTTATCCTCTCTCTTCTTTCCCTGTCAGTTCTAATGTTCCCTCATCTCTTCCCACACCAGAAAATTCTGCTTCTTAGCCTTCATTCTCCTGCCTTCTTTCTATGTTGATTTTGACCTGTTCTAAGTTTCCCATTGCATGCTTTGTGTCACAATGACCTTTTCCAGGCACTTTTTGCTACCTGAATTTTGTTTAATCTAATCCCATTGATTCCTCTTTTTGCAGTGTACTAACCTGAATGTAACAAGAGGTTGGTGGGTTTTTTTTTTAAAGTCACCCAAATCTCATTTTCTCTTGCCCTTTTAAAAGCCTGGCAAATACACATCTACAACCCAAGTGGGAGACTTTTAGTAAAATTAATATGCAACAGAGCTTCAACTAAATGAAGGAGGCTGTTCAAGAAGTTTTTATGGTTCTACACCTCCAGCTACAGCATTCACTAGTTATGGTGGAGTAAGAGATGATAAAGATACAAATATTTCTTTATTCCCCTTTTCACTCAAATTTAAGACCACATTTTCTGTCAACTACTTGTCTGCCAAAAGTGAAACACATAAGAATTTTCTTGGGATATATAGACCATATCTGCAGCAGGTTTGTGTCACTGCAAAGCTAGCTCTGGATAAAAGAACTTTTTATTTCACAACCCTCCTAAGACTAAAACATAAAAAAAGCATTTTGTTGAAATAAAGTTGGGGGAATGTGTGCTATATCAAATGTGTTTGTTTAGATAAGTATTTAAAGGTGTCCAACTTGGATTCTGGAAACTAACCAATGAGTGTGATCACTACCACACTCACCACACAGGATTGATACAGGAGAACTGCTCTGTAAAGCCACAGCTCACGCTGACCTGCAAAACACTGGTGAGAAGTAGTGTTAGAATTGTCCTCATAGATATGTATTGTACATATATATACACCTATATATGGGCTGCATGGAGAGCAGTGTGGCCAGCAGGGCAAGGGAGGTGATTCTCCCCCTTTGCTCTGCTCTCGTCAGACCCCATCTGGAGTACTGTGTGCAGCTCTGGAGCCCCCAGCACAGGAAGGATATGGAAGTGTTTGAGCAGGTCCAGAGGAGGGCCACGAAGATGATCAGAGGGCTAGAGCAGCTCTGCTGTGAGGACAGACTGAGAGAGTTGGGGCTCTGCAGCCTGGAGAAGAGAAGGCTTCCAGGAGACCTTAGAGCAGCCTTCCAGTATCTGAAGGGGGCCTATAGGAAGGCTGGGGAGGGACTATTTATAAGATCTTGCAATGACAGGACAAGGGGCAATGGGTTTAAACTGGCAGAGGGGAGATTTAGACTAGATGTTAGGAGGAAGTTCTTTCCAGTGAGGCTGGTGAGGCACTTGAACAGGTTGCCCAGGGAGGTTGTGGCTGCTCCCTCCCTGGAGGTGTTCAAGGCCAGGTTGGACGAGGCCTTGAGTAACCTGTGCTAGTGGGAGGTGTCCCTGCCTATGGCAGGGGGTTGGAACTAGATGATCCTTGAGGTCTCCTTCCAACCTTACCATTCTATGATTCTATATGTATGTGCATAGATATATTTCTATGTATGCACACATACAATCCTTCATGCACACAGGTAACAACAGGATAGCTATACATGTACATATTAAAATTTAATGTGTACATGTAATCTGTAACTCTAACACCTCCCAGTGCCTCTGCTTTGGGATGAAGTAGTGATAAACTCACATCATGCCATAATGGACACTACAAAAATACAGCAGTAAAATTCAGTACAGGACAAGACCAGCAATAAAAGCAACTATTGTCACTGTCCACCACCAAGGTACTCTAAAAGGTAACAGATAATATGCAAACTTAAAACTGAGGTGCCTCAAAAGATACCCAGACAAATATGCAATCGTCAAAAAATAGTGTTGCATACGAGAGAACTACACATCAGAAAAGAAAAAAAAAAAGAAAAAAGAAGAAAAAAAAGGAAGGGGGAAAAAAAAAAAAAAGAAGATAGTTGAGGATGTTTATTTTCCTGGTGATGCAAACACTCTGAAATTTGTTGCTATCAAAGCCTCCGAAAAAATACTGCAGCTTTGTGCATGATAACTAGCAAGGGGCAGCAGCACCACCTGGTGTTCTCTTCAAGCCCCCAGAAGTGCTTAGTCCCCACTCGGCTCTGAGCTCTAGCAGCAAGGTCCAGGTCTCTAAACTCTGACCTCTTTAATCCACTGTGTGCCATAGAAATGTACAAACCATGACAGAAAAATCTCTGGCTAGGTTACACTTGCATGGTGTGCTTGAGAGAGTTTGGTTTGCATGGCTATAATTATCAAACTGATAGTCAGGAGTCAGTAGTCCCAAAACATAAATGAGGCAAAGATATCTCCAGCCCTTAGTTTTGGAAGTGACTAATAAATCCTGTTTATAGTGGGATGCATTGGTTTAAACAAGGCATCAAAGAATATGAGTGTTATGTCCCATCTCCCCATAAGAATTAGTTCATCTGCTGAAAAAGTGAGTTGGGTGAAGCTGTGTCTGCCTATAGAGCCCCATATAGCCACCCTCTTACTTCTCAGCCACCTTTAAAACAAGCCTGAGGCATCTTGGAAATTTCCCCATCAAACTTCTACTTCTGGAGCAAAATTTTCCTTGTTTATTAAAGTAATACTCCATTTTGCAGTGCTACCTTTGAGGGGAAATCCATCTCACAACTAAATGAAAACTCTGGATAAAAACTAAGTAAATACTTCCTCCAGCGTACTCTGAAATAACTATGCATGCATATTCACAAAGAGCAATTGGGCCTTGTGTTTAAAGGTAGTTGGAGTTCTTTGAGACTCAAAGAGGGAGAATCATACCCGGTATTCAATTCAATTTTCTCAGCAAGTAATAGCATGTAGACCTAGAATAGGCTAACATTCCAGGCCTAAATAAGATTATTCAAAAGCAAATATGTTTGTTCATAAGTCATTATGTTTCTTCACACATGAATACTCAAGCCAAAAAGGCAGGAATCTAGATGAAAACCCATCTAAGTATGGGTACATAAATACCTACCTCCAGCTACAACAGGGCTTGTGCAGCTGTCCCTTTAAAAGGTAACAGAACTTTCTGAGAAAAATGAGCCTTAAAAGACACTCTATTTCAGTTATGAGTTTTGAAATTATTTACAATTCAGTGCTGAGCAATCCATGTTAAACAGTGCAGAAATCTGATAGTTGGGAAAACCCAAAACCTATGCTCAGTCACATCCATAGTCTCAGGGTCTCACTTCACCCTTGCTTAGGGTGAACAAATGGCAGAAAATGAAGTGGTAAGGAGAACATCAAGCACTGAATATCTTCAAACACAGTTTCAGCACTTCAAGTCAGTGTTGGCTGGTTGTAGTCCCCCTGTGAGACTTACTGTGGGGTAGGGGTGTGAACAGAAGACTGTGTATTTCCGAATGATGCCGTTCAGCTTGAGCGGAGGGAGCCAGGAGACAAAGACGGTGGAGGCTGAAGCTGCAGCTGCTTTGACACCAGCAGGGGGACCTGGAACTGGAAAATCAAGATGTGTTATTGCAGCCCAAGGCATTCTAGCAAAAAGGAGTAAAAAATGAAAAGGGTAGTGTGCCGCTTTGGTAACTATGTCCCTGTAGACCAAAATGGATGCCCTGTGTCACAAGGAAGTCTCTGTGCTGTCCATGCCAGGGAAGAGGGTTTGTGGGGCTATGTCCCCAAACTGAAGAGGGGGAGGTTCTGCTTCAGAGGGCTCCAAAGCAGAAGCTGCCACTGATAGTTAAACTTTTGTGACCTATCACCTAGATCCTATGTGCATGTATGCGGACTGCAGCCAGTGAAATTGGCAAACAACATGTTATTATAAACTGTCAATTTTGAACACATATCAAATTATTATTCACTGTACAATTAACACATATATGAGTATTTTAATGCATACACAGAGTGGAGTCATGAATGCAATCATAGAATCATAGAATGGTAAGGTTGGAAGGGACCTCAAGGATCATCTAGTTCCAAATCCCTGTCATAGGCAGGGACACCTCCCACTAGCACAGGTTACTCAAGGCCTCGTCCAACCTGGCCAATGAAATAGAGAGTGAATGAGCTGTAGTCCTATTCAGTTAGCACTGCCTGATTTGGTCCATACCTAGCTAGTGGCATGACATGTGAGCAGACACATGGCCACATATCATCCTTATGCCCACCCTGGTCAGACATCTCTCTGGCACTGCAAGATGTGACTCCATATCTATTATTCTAATTACAGCAGCTATCTATAGAAGTTACTGAAAACTGTCACAGAGAAAGAGGAAAAAAACACCAAATCCTCCTTTCAAAAACCTTACAGAAAAAAAACCAGCCCAAAAATGCTAAAACGTAAGTACATAATCTCAATTGTAATTCTTTGCATGCTTTTATTTTGACAAACACTTTAATTTCATTAACATATGCTATTTTTCAAACACACATTACACTGTGCAATATTCTCCAACTTTGAAAACACAGATACTAATGTGCAAAAACTCCCTGTATGCTAGATTATGACATTACAGGTACAGGTCATACTTAAACAAAATAGTTGCATTGAGTATCAGGATAAATGATTGTGCTGGTTTGAGGCTNTGCACGTGGTGAATATTCATGCTGGAATATTTAGTGTGGTATTAAAGACAAAATGAAACATTATGATGAACTCTGCTCTGGAAGAAGTTTTGATTCATGAAGAATCTAATTTTTTTGTCTAGTTTCAAGCAAAGCAACCAAAATGTTAGAATTTGCAGTAAGATTTCCATTACAATGTTGCATCAGCTTTCTTTACTTTCACAGAAAATAGTTGCTGTCCAATACAAATGGAAAACTCCTTGTCCAGCAAGCTGACTTTTGCAGATCATAGAATGGTTTGGTTTTTAAGTGAATACAATGGCAGAGCACGTTGTGTTACCTGCTCATCTCTTTTTATCAATACAGCCTGAGACTAATGGGCTTTTAGACACAATCAGAATGGCAGTTAGCCAAGCTTGACCATATTAGGTGAAGCCATAGGCTTGCTTTACCCAAATTTGGGAAAAACACAGGCCTTGCACAAGGCAGGCACAAGCTCAGTGTATATCTTGTTTACCACAGGATGCAAACAGGAGCAAAAGAAGTCTGGACAAGCCAGAGTCCTTATACGTGCTGCCTCCAGGTTCTTTGTCCTCTTTCCTGCAGCTGTTTCTCCCCAGAACAGAAGGAGGGAGAGCAGAAAAACTGGGCAAGCCAGGACATCAAGGTCTTGCAATAACAGGACAAGGGGCAATGGATTTAAACTGGCAGAGGGGAGATTTAGACTGGAGGAAGTTCTTTCCAGTGAGGGTGGTGAAACACTGGAATAGGTTGCCCAGAGAGGTTGTGGCTGCTCCCTCCCTGGAGATGTTCAAGGCCAGGTTGGATGAGGCCTTGAGTGACCTGTACTAGTGGGAGGTGTCCCTGCCTATGTCAGGGGGTTGGAACTAGATGATCCTTGAGGTCCCTTCCAACCTTACCATTCTATGATTCTATGATCTTTGAGCCTATTTTGGCTTATCCAGGCCTACCACAACAACCACTTCTGGAAGTAATCCTTGAATATTAGGAGATGAATCCTTAATTCTACTTCATTTAAATAAGTTGATATTATGGTTGTACAAAGCTTTGCCTATAAAGAGAAGCCAGACTGCCTGGGGTCTAAATTTGCTTAGCTTTGTGGCTATCCATTTCAGGTTTTCCAAAAAGCATGTAAAGGGAACTTCAATTTTATATCTGTACAGGTACTACTGGAAGATGTAAGAAAAATGACAGATATGCACTACTCAGTGCAACATTTCTGAATGTGCAATTTCTATTTCTAACATGTTGAGAAAGCTAATAAGGCATCAAGTGAGAATGTCAGCATTGTAATTGCATGCAAACCCAACCCCTTGCTGCAAAGGGGCTAATTCAGTTAGCAGTTCTATCCAATGCAGAGTAAATATTGATGCTTGACAGCATTCAACTTGATATTTATACCCAGCTCATTAGAAATGCTATTTGCTCCTGCTGCTGAAGAGTTGAAGCTAGCTCTCCAGGGTAATTACTTAACCCACTGGAGGATTCCTTTACGGTTAGTAATGTTTCTGGAAATCACTACAAATAGATGTATGAGGTTAAAGTAATTTATTGTTAAATTAGGGTATGATCTATAGGGACAGGTTCTGATGGTAATTGGTCATGGCTGTCTGCTGTTGAGGGATTAACTCAGAATTCATCTAGCACTTTCCAGCCAATGGACAGATATGAAATGCACTATTTGTATTGTATTACTTTCTGGTACACAGACCAAGAGAAGGAGAGGATAGAAATAAAGTCAAGAATCCATGTAGACAAATTTCTAATCCAAGTCCCCCTCCAGCTTGCTGTGGAGGGGTCAGGATCAGGCAACAGTTTTTACGGTGGTGACAAAATCATTCTGATAGTTCATTTATTACACCTCTTTTTGTTATATTGTCTTTGCTTGCTGAGCTGGGCATGTGGAAATAACCATGTGTGAGAAAGTGTTCAGATTTCCTCAGCAAGAATTCTGCAGCATCTTATGCTTCACAAACCAACCACTGTCCTCTGTCCAGAGGGTAAAGTTATTGTTCAAACTCACCCCCTGGACCTAAGGAGGATTAATATTATTTAACTCAGCATTAGCTGAAACATTTGGTACTAAACACAGGTTCCTTGAGAATCTGAACTAACTGTGATTGGGGGATGTGATGCCTGCCTTAGGAGAGGAAAGACCCTAACCTTGATATGCTAACTTAGTGGTATTTTCTCTCATTGCCATTGCCTCCCACAGCCTTACTAGCTTCAGTCATTATGAGACAGTAGTATCAGGACATTTGAGCTTTCTTATTGAATTCTCCATGAATCTTTATTTAGCACATTGATTCCCACAGATCCCAGCAAAGACAAGCTCAATGTGCACAATACCATAATTTCTTTTTTCATGGTCACCTGGGGTAAAAAATGGTAAAAAAGATAAAGGACAACTAGCGCTGAGCACAGAGAAGCCAAAGACTGCTTCTAGATGACTTTGCAACCTTCCAGGTAGCAGATCTAGCAATTTTAATATCAAAGATGGCCTCATTCCCTAGACAGCAAGGCTCTGAAAGACATGGAAATAGCACACTGCTTTCATGTGGAGGGAACACTTTGTATTCTTGACAGTGCAAGTGAAATGGTAACACAGAGAAAGCAATTATAAAGATACAACTAGTCTGGGAAACAGCATTTAGATGTGCCAGATAATGGGGAGGAGCTCCAGGAACTTTCTCATTCCCCTTTCCATAAACAGAGAGATTATCACCATTTTTCTTCACAGTACTGAACAGCAGGGGAGGTAAATTCAATGAGTATGGTACATCTAGGTGTGATATCACCAATATATGTGTCCCTGCCTATGGCAGGGGGTTGGAATTAGATGATCCTTGAGGTCCCTTCCAACCTTACCATTCTATGATATCAGAAAACTGAACCCTGCTCTATAATGGGTTTTTAATTCTGTACCACACAGGACTACCCTATTGGCAGTTACAGTTACAAAAACTAAACCAAAATAAACTCCTGACTGCTGACAGTAGTGCCTTTGCTCACATAGATACCCCACCTACAATTTAAACCTATGCAAACCAAAATACACTCACATGTGGTGTCCACCTCTCAATCACTCTGAGCTGGCCTCAGAGAAAGTACACCATTGCTATCAAATACCGACAGCTTCACAAGGGTAAAATTCATTATTCTATAGTATTTTTTTGTTAATGAAAAAGATAACACTGGACATCTGTGATAATGGGGGATGGGGAGTGGAGCAGAGGGAAATACATTAAGGAATAATTAAGGGCAATTTTCCACCACAGTGCCCAGGTGATTAACTGCACATCTATCCTCATCAGCTGATTGAGATGAAGCAGAGCCTGGTTCCAAACAGTATTGAATGTGCATTTGACTGTATTTATGTTTATTCATTTTGGAATAAATATAAAGCTTCATCACATTATATCTGTATATCCATCTCTCATGTCAATCACCAGGGAGCCTGGTGTCCAGAGTCAGAAAGGAGAGAAGGAAAATCCCTCTGGATTCAGGCAGAGTTTTACAATGAGGCTGGCAAAGCAGGCTAGTGTTATTTCCCTGTCTCTACAGCTAGCTCCTGTTGCTCCCTTGCTGCATTTTTTTTCCTTGTTCTGAATGCTGACCTCTCTGGAGATGGAGGTACTGCACTGCTGCACTGGTCAGAGGTGCTGTGTCGAGCACTGGGCTTGCATGGGGAGCAAATTCACTGTTTCATACTACAGTGTTCTCACATTGGCATTTGCAGCACAGAAACAGAGAGGAAATTTGGCACACACCCCACCTCCATCCCACTCTCCCACTGTTACAAAATGGAATAGCTTTTGAAACTGTCCTTTGAACACAGCAAGGAAGAGAATTTGGAGAACCACTTTAATTTTGAATGATTTAGTAAATTAAGTTATCAGGTGAAGAGGACAAGCAGCTTATTAGAAATGGTAAAGTGAAAAGCATAGGGGACAAAATCACAATGAGTTCTTTAAAAACAGCCATTTCTATTTGGTGGGTTTTTTTCTGCCAAAAGGGATTTCAAGCAAAGCAGGGTTGTTTTTTTCTGAAGAAATGAAGTGGGGGACAAAAGGTAGGCAAACTGCATAAATATGATCACATTGGAAGAGAAAGCTGATCTCCTATTATCTGCTACAGCTGTTTCCATTCCCTAAGCTGATCAGCAGCAGCGTCTGACCTCTGGTGTCTAAAATCTGTAACAAACATCACACGAAATTGAAGCATCAACTCATTTTGTCTAGGCTGAGTACTTCATTCCCTGAGTCACTCTTATTTTGCCCTATTGGGGATTTCAAGCCTGCCAAATAAATTTTGGCCTGAGGTGTTAGCTGAACTCCAATAGGGAAGTCACAAGAGGTTATGATATGCCTTTACACAGTGACAGTGAAACATGTTGCACCATGGATTCTACAAAGAAATGTTTCCCTCATGTAAAAGTAATAGAAAAAAAAAAAGTTTCAATCTAGCCTCACAGTAATAACGATGTGAAAGGCTTGGCAATCACTTAAAAATATCTCAGATTTAGAGATTTTATTAGATGAGGGTGGAATATCTTGTGTTATAATTTTAGACAGAGAAGGTTTGGGGGCAGAGGTACAAGGTTTTCAGAGCTAAGCTCTGTTAAGAATGCAATTATTTTTATTTCACATGCTAACCGTGTATTCAAACTGACTTTAGGGCAAGTTCTTTTACATGCACTGGAATTAGTCCTCCTGAATAATTGTCTACAGGAGACTTTTCCTTAGAAAATTAGAGAAGAAGTGTCTGGTCTTCTGAGGCATGAGGCACATGTTCAATTCATATAGTTTGGTAGTGTAAATGAGCTTTTCCTATTTTATTTCCACAGCCTTAAGGCTGTTGAGACTCAGGGCTTCAGTTTTGGCTCATCTTTAACTGCAGGCCTTTATACATTTTACTTTAAACCTTTAACTGCCCTTACTAAAAAGTTGCAGAGCTGAATCAAAGCATGAAATCATTGTGTTTTCTGGAACACCTTTTAGTTTAGGTTTCTGGGCAAAAGATTTAATGAGTGAGACCACTGGTAGGCATGGGAAAACACCTGAAAGACATATTTGTCTGCTTTGATATGAATTATCGCTGAGCTGCCAGGAAGATAAAATATGAGAGATGAGCCTTCGTGCACTAGCCAAACATGGTCTGAGTTTATGTACTCCCCATATCTGTGTGCTTCTGATTTCAGAGGGAGAGAAAAAAAGAATCACCAAGAATTAAGGAGAAGAAACCAGAAAGAGGAGAGTTAAGGGGGAAAAAAACTATTTGGGACTTCTGGTGTTTCAGAATTGCTGCAAATTGGGTGAGAGGAGATGGACAAGTGAATGAGTTGTGGAAGGGAGATCTGGGCACAGTAACACTACAGACAAGAAACAGTGCTATAAAGCAGCAAGTTATCCGTTGCACTCCCTGGCCAGGAGGGGGAAGGAAAAAAACTCAACCCACTTTACAGCAAAAGAGATTGCATTATGCTGGATCCTTAGAGGATGTTTAGGGAGGTTACAGAGTCCTCATCACTGCAACTTTTGGAGAAAAGTTTAGCAAATATCAGTGATGACTGAGATGCACCTGATCCCTCTTCAGGGCAGAGCAATGGTCTTTGTTAGGTGTCAGTAACATTTCAAGAGCAGTACATCACACTTTGTTGCCTCCAGTGAGAGGTAGAGGTACTGCTGGCACCACTTCTGCCACCTGACCAAAGCCAAAGGCTGAAGGAACCTCTCCTGGAGACAAGATGTTATATGCATCCAGGCAAGTTTGAGCAGATTGCAGCTCCCATCAAGTTTTTAACTCAACAGAAACCAGTGTATGGCTAATTAGCCTAATTAGCTTCTCTACCATAAGTGCCATAAAGTGCTGACCCAGGAGCCAGAGGTTGTTTCTACACATTGACTTTTCAGGGATTTCTGGAAGAATGCTCCTTATTGTCCCCCACCATTGAACTGGCTGGCCAATTTGACACATAAGGCAGCAGGCTGCAGTGTTGCTCAAAGGCATCAAGAAAGTAGTCTTTCTGTCCTCAGAGATCCTCTGACATGAACTGTATTGTCCAAAACCATCTCATCACTGAGCTTCTGGAGCAGTGTGGGACAATTCCCCTGTCTGCTGGTGGTTTAAGCCCCAGTCCCAATTCTCTGGGACGAGAACTTCTTTTTTCAGAGAGTATTTAGGGAAAAGTTGCCATGCTGGGATCTGCTCAACAAAAGGTAACTTGAAAATGCAGCAGGGTCATCTTACAGTTCTCTTGTTTTTTAGGTTTTCCTTTGACATAAAACCATCTGCTTCTAACCACTGAGTGTCTGAAAAGCATCAGGACTTAGCAACTCAGGACTTAGGTGTTCTAAACTAGTTGTTAAAGGACTCAGAATGGAGTCAGGATGTCCTAACATTCAGTTTAAGACACAGAAGTCTACAACTGAGCAAATTGTCTTTGACAGTTTCAGATTAGATGCAGCACCTTGAGACAGCTTTCAACAGAGCCATTACTGAAAGATGATACAGGATCTCAGTGACACCTACATCTAACAAGATCAGGAAGTAGACCTACATTAACCAACACTGCTATATGCCTAAATTTCCTCACATTTCTCAGATATAAGACATTCATTTACATTTGAAGACTAGATTTTATAAGGAGCAACTGAAGGACCTGGGGCTGTTTAGTTTGGAAAAGAGAAGGCTGAGGGGAGACCTCATTGCTGTCTATAGGCTGAAAGTATGCTGTGGAGTGGTTGGTGGTGGTCTCCTCTCACAGGTAAATAGTGATAGAACAAAAGGGAATGGCCTCAAGCTGCAACTGGGTAGGTTTAGTCCGGATATTGGGAAAATTATTTTCCCAGCAAGGGTGGTCAGGCATTGGAATGGGCTGCCCAGGGAGGTGGTTGAGTCACTGACCCTGGATGTGTTTAAAAGTTGTTTGGATGTAGTGCTTGGGGATATGGTGTAGGGTGAAGTTTGTAGGGTAGGGATATTGGTTGGACAGATCCTGAGGGTCTTTTCCAACCTGGATGTTTCTGTGATTCTGTGACTTTTCTGTTAATTCAACTTTGATAAAAATAATGCAAAGTACAAGCACATGAAAACAGAACACGGAGCAACTAATTCATTTGATAATGGAAAAGCAAATTTTAGAGGTAAAGTTTTCTTCTTCACTACATCCTCTGGATACATCTACAATTCTGAGTGAGTGACTTCACAATGTATGTAAATTTTAGAATGAATCCCTTACTGTGTTATTGGGGGGAAAAAAATAACATTTGTCAAGTTGTTGCTGGTTGGTTTTTTGTTGTTGTTTGGTTGGGAGGTTCTGTTTGTTTTTTTTATTGGCAAAAAAAATCAAACATTCATCAAGTCAGTTAATCTAACGAACTTCTTCTCTTGGCACTTCTGTAAATTTCATTACAAATAAGAACGTTGACAAATACATTCACATATTTGTGTATGACCAGTAAATTGGATTAGTAATTTAAAAAAAAAAAATCAATTGACTAATTTCCCTGAAAAAACATTCCATAACTCACAGGAGAATTTACCAATCAAAGATTATTCAAGTAACTTCATTTCCAGGATTGCACATTCTTATTTCTGCCCCAAAAGTCTTGATTTTCAAAAGTGTTTAGGAAAGTAGAGATGTATTTGTATGGCTCATGAGGTTTTCAAGGTATTAAACTGGTTAGAGACAAAACTCCCCCTGAATTGGGAATTCTAGTCTTTGAGAAAAAGATTGGTATTAGGCATCCTACTGAGGCAACTTGAAGTGATTTCCATAGTTAAAGTCACAAGAAAGTGATTATGAAATCTCATGTGTGTGTGTCTATGAGTGATTGAAAGTTTCTTAAACTTTCAGTATTAGGATCTAAATTTTCCACAGACAGTAGACTTTGTTGAGAAGGAAAGGAAAAGGAAAGGANTGTTGCAAACAGTGAGGTATTTTTCCAAGCTGTAGGCACATACTCCTCTCCATGTGCTTCTAACTGAAAATCTTCAGATAGAAATCTAACTCTGCATGTTTCTGTACAATATTTGTGCTGCTGTGAAAGATGAGACACTGGCACAGGTTGCCCAGGAAGGTAGTGGATGCTCCCTCCCTGGAGGTGTTCAAGGCCAGGTTGGACAAGGCCTTGAGCAACCTGGTCTAGTGGAAGGTGTCCCTGCCCATGGTGGGGGAGCTGGAACTAGATGATCCTTAATGTCCTTTCCAACTCAAATCCACTCTGTGACACAAACAGGTTGTGGTTGTGGGAATGGAAAATGTTTTACTACTTACCATCTTCCTTAGTGCGAGTGAAGATTTGTTCACTTCTGACCCCATCTCCAGCTCTTGTAAAAGCCAACACCTGAATGCTGTAGTTGGTGTATTTTTCCAGGCCATCAAGCTCTAGTGATGGCTGTGTAGTAGTGACATTCTTTATCTCTCCTAGCTCTAGAGAATAAAATGGAAATTGAGTTATTGCCAGGTTCAGTCTTCTCCCAGCTATTGACACCTACTGTGGAAATCTTGGGGATTAAAAACTGGACCAGAGAAGTAATGCTTCATTATTATAAAACAGANTCTTAAACTTTCAGTATTAGGATCTAAATTTTCCACAGACAGTAGACTTTGTTGAGAAGGAAAGGAAAAGGAAAGGAAAAAATATCTATTCATCTCATTAGGGTTATTGACAAACTGGCTCATCTGAACTCAAGAGTGCTGGAGCCGCTCTCCTGTGAGGANATCCACTCTGTGACACAAACAGGTTGTGGTTGTGGGAATGGAAAATGTTTTACTACTTACCATCTTCCTTAGTGCGAGTGAAGATTTGTTCACTTCTGACCCCATCTCCAGCTCTTGTAAAAGCCAACACCTGAATGCTGTAGTTGGTGTATTTTTCCAGGCCATCAAGCTCTAGTGATGGCTGTGTAGTAGTGACATTCTTTATCTCTCCTAGCTCTAGAGAATAAAATGGAAATTGAGTTATTGCCAGGTTCAGTCTTCTCCCAGCTATTGACACCTACTGTGGAAATCTTGGGGATTAAAAACTGGACCAGAGAAGTAATGCTTCATTATTATAAAACAGAAATGACATAATAAATTAAAACAAATTAAACTAATTCCTTTGTCTCTTGATATTTTACCATGTAAAGCAGATCAATTTCAAACTTTTTCTTTTTTTTTTTTTTTTTTAGTACAGAGAAGAGAATTGAAAATTTCTACAAGTGATAAGATTTTTCATAAAGAATAGATAACAAGAGGATATTATTGCAATACATTCCCTAAAGCAAAAATGAGAAAGTCAGTTATCTTCATAAAGATTTTCTGGTTTTGGGGAAGGACTATTTCTCTTAAGGAAAAACAAGAAAAGAAAAAGTGTCCTTTACTTTAAAATATGTAGCAAGTGCTGTTGCAAAACATTTGATAGCAGTAATACCAGCTAACAGCAGATTTAAACAGAGTAAAATCAGATTTACTTTCAGAAAGATGATGCTTCATATGAATATTTTCTTTTTTTTTTTTTTTTTAGCAAGCTAAGAAGTGCAACCCATATGGCAAAAAAGCTTTAAACATATTTAGGGTAGAAAATAAAGCTGAACAAATGAAGAAAATCCAGTTTTAAGCACTTCACAAATATCATCATGTTGTAGGACATCACATAGGAGCTTAGATGTGCACTGATAACATTCACATAGGATCTGATCCAAAAACTGCAGGCATTATTGTAAAGAAATGTTTCTGTCTGTCACATCTACATTTTTATGTATGCTTCTCATATACTTTTTTGTCTTTATACATACAGAGGAATTTTTTATTCCCAAATATTTTTGACTCTAACATTACCAGCAGTAACAATGGGCTACATATCCACTCTAAGTTCTTGTTGCCACACTGACAGAAGCCAGGATGTGCAAGGTAATTGCATATTAGAGTGATACTGAGGGGTGAAAGCAAAGGAACAGGAGACATCTCATTGTTCTACAGCTGTGAAAACTCAGCAAGGCAAATAGGAACAAAGGCATCTGCATCTCAAATCTGCTAATATTTAATTTACAAGAAAGGACCATATGTAGAATTATCATTGTGTGATTAATTGCAGATTACTTTGTTTCAACCATTCTCTGCTCAGTTTATTTCCCTAGGAATTGTCCTAAGAGTACAAAATTTAAGCACAACAGAAGAGGCTGGCATGAAAATCAAGAGAACTTTCCAAGAATTTGTCATGCCATGAAACATGACATGCTATAAACCATACTTCAGCCATGAAGACCAAATGCAGCCTGTCAAAAAACAAACAATAATGCCTCAATAGGCAAACTTGGTAACTAACAAAGCAAACAGATAACCAACTACAATGAAATAAAATGCAGGTTTGGGCAGGTTTGTTCTAGATTTATTTTAATATCCTTTAAAAAAGAAACCTGCTGGACTTCAGAACTGAGATGAAATTTGCTAAAGTAATTTTTGGTCCTATGGTAGGTCTGTGGGGTGTTGCAAACCCATAGTTGGAAGCTTTTCCCAAGGACCCCTCCAAGCAGCTTTGCAATGCCTGCTGCTCTTTTCAAGCTCTATGGAAAATGGTTTCCTTCACAATTAGATGAAGCTTTCTCTAAACCAAAGAGAAAAGGAAGTACAAAGCCTTCACAGAAAAGAGTAAATTATATAAAAGCCACACTTGGCTTGTAACTTGGTAGTAGCTTCATTTCTCTCACCTCCATCCAAGAGATTGGCCCAGTAGATAACCCTGAATCCTTGCAGAATGCCATTCAGGGTTTCTTTTGCCAGAGTTGACCAAGAAATAGAGATGGTTTCTGGGGATGTAGCAGTGGCTTGCACGTTCCCTGGAGGGCAGCTGGGCACTGGAATAAGATATTGATCATTTTTAACTCTGTGAATAATACTCAATCTTTATCCTTCAGCTACCCTTTCAATTTTCACTGCTATCCCATTACCTATTCTTTAGCTGGCACTTACAGACTGTTAATAGTGCAAAACTTCTATTCCCTAGAATGATTTTTGATGTACAACTTTGCCTCTTTTTGAATAGTCTCTTAGTAATATTTTTTCTGCTTCTTTAGAAAGAGGAGTGTGTCCTAATGCTGAAATATGCAGAATATTCTGTAAATAACTGAAATACATTTTTTAAAGTTTGCAGCCAAATTGTCATCTTTCTGGACAATTCTAATATCCATTTAAAACTGGAAGTGGGGAAAAGCAGGCACTTCTTTATAAAGTGCTGTAAAAAATGTCATAGAATATTTTTGCTGACATGTAGAAAAGTTGGAAAAAGACAGATCTAAAGCATTTTCTGCTGGCCATTTAGTGTCAAAGCAATTCAGCAGTATTAGTATTTGGCATTGCTTTCAAAACTCATCATTTTTAATTTCAAAAGGGTCCCAACATTGAGTAACAATAACAAGTTGTCAGGAGAAGTCAGCATGCAGGATTCTGAATTATAAAAGACCTTCTGAGGTCTTGTAGTGATCTGTCTAGGCCTAGAGAGATTTAGAATTAGTGAAAACCACCAGGCTTTCATGAAGAAATAAGCCTCAAAATGTGAAGCTCTTGAGAACTTTAGATATGTGGTACTCCATTTCCCCCAGGTAAAAAGATTCTTAGCTGGCACTGACTTCAGTGCACTAATGCCAGTTTACACCAGCTGAAAAGGTGAGCTGTGCTGTCCTTTAGGATTATTGTTTGTTTTTGTAGTCCTCTGTAATATTGGGCCTCTTTTTTGGTGTATGGAATCATTCTGTTTTTTCCACTAGAGGACTCCCTCTCATTGTTTGAGAAGTGCTCTTTATGTAGTTTGGAAAAGGGAAAAAAAAAAAAAAGCTAAATCTAAATTTTCCTTTGAAATAGACAGGTTGAATTTTGTCTGAAATAACAATTATTTTTCTCTTGTTCATTTGGATATCCTTGAAAAAAAATATACCTCTCACTTTAGGCTGACAAGATAAGGGGTTGTGGAGTACAAGAGCTCTAAGTTTCACAGCAGGTTAATTTGAAAACAAAAGAAACCCAACAAAAAGTATCATTTCAGCTTTCAGAGTTCTACTTCTTAGCATCTCAAAACTTAGATGAAATCTCTATGAAGCTATTATGAGATCACAAAATTTCAAAATGTCTAAACACCAGAGCAATAGGGTTCTTAATGAAAGCTGTGGTACTTAGTATCATTCACAGTAGGATATATGACATTAGCAGAGTTATATTTATTTATCTGGATGATTCTGCATCCCTTGAAATGAAAATTGCACATGCTTATTGGCCAGTCTCTCCACATTCAGCTGCCCACCATGTCTTAACAGCTGTAAAGTCTGATTTTCTGTTATCCTCACTATAATAATCACTAATCAGACAATAAATGTAACAATGTAAAAATATGCACCATGATAGCTATTTGCAAAGGACCTACCATCCTCAAGAGTAGTGGTGATGATTTCCTGAGAAGAAGGTCCTATTCCAGCTCGATTGCAAGCCTGAACAACCATGCCATACTGGGTGAATTTTTTCAGGTTATTCAGTGTATAGACTTCACTGTCCCCAGTGGTATCAATAGTGATGATGTTGAACTGGAAGTTTCCCCCTGCACTGTACTCTCGATAACCTATCTGGTATCCACGAATAATTCCATTTTGCAAGTGCTTCTTTGGAGCCTAAACAGAAAACAAAAGATTATACATCAAGTGGATGTCTCCAAAGTCAAGTTCTTCCCTTTAGTGATTTTTTTAAAACATATACACAAAGCAAACTTTTATTTTCCTACCAAGTGCAAGTTTATTTCTAAGTTACAATTCAAAAAGTACTCCCTGTACATGAAGTTGTAATGTTTTACCATGATATATACATTTCAGGTGTAGTTTGTTCTAATTTGTGTATTCCTGTGATAAAAACAAGACCCTTAAATGGTTCACACACAGAAAAATCTGATAAGGACATACTCTGGAGTTATAATTTGAATTTATAATGTTCTGTGCCTGTATCAAGTGAATCAATCAAAGCTGAGTTGCTGAGCATATATCTGCATTACAGACCTACCATTCACTACTAAGTGTGCTTTTTGCCAGAAGCCCCTGCAGTTCACTCCCTCCATCTTTGGTAAGGCATTTATTGATCTGTTGAAGGCAGTCACATAGGTTTGTTCAGCTAGATGCATTAGGAAAATTTTACATTGTGCTTTGAAATATGCTCCTGTTCATTCCATGTGTAGTGTGGAAAGATGATTAGATAATGAGTGCTGAAGGCAATAATGAATTGGAAAGCAGGGATTTGCATACTGAATAGCTACTGAAACAAGGTGTACAATATCTGGCATTAAGGAATATGGAGAGTACAAAATGGATGGCCATAATTATGTACAGTATTTCTCTGCCACACTGCAAGACTCCCTGTGCCTGGCTAGTGGAAATCATTTCTGTACTGTCCAATATAAAATGTAGTCTGGCACCTTGAGGAGAAAGCCTGTTATTGACAGGAATATCTATTAAAATTCCATTTAAAAAGTATTGGATTGATTTCAGTATGTGACAATATTCCTGTCTGATTTTCTACATATTTGGGGTATAATTAGTATAAGAATTTTAAGGTGTGGTTTATAATCCATAGACAAAAAGCTCTTTAATATCCCCCAAACACCTTTCAAATGCCCACCAGATGCCCATGAGCTCATCTGTTCCATCGACCCATAAAAAAGGTCTTTGTGGTGCAGTTTACTGGCAATGAGTTAAGCCAGCAGAGGCAGCAATTTCTGTTGTTAATATAACCCATTAAATCTATTGAGGAACACATTCTCAAGAAGAATGGGTTTTTTTCTGCCACAGAACCAGTCTGTTTCAGTGAGTTTATAGCCCACTGGACTAAAGTCACACTGCAACTTATAAAGCCCACATGGGATTTGCCTTTCATCCACTACCAACAGATCACTGCTCTGCAAAAGCCAGCAACATCTCTGCATTTAAAATGTGTCTATGAATGGATCTGAATGAAATACCTCTTCAGATGCTCTATTTTCTCCCTTGCTCATACCTTCAGAAGCAGAAAAAACCCTCAAGGATATAATTTCCACTGTACTACTTCAGTTCCTTTTGTACTAACAAACTCTCTGAGCTGGTGTCGTGGTAGGCCTAAACAGGCCTCTTGGGCTTGTACATGTCCTGGCTTGTGCAGACATGTTTTTCTGCTGTTTTGGGGAGAGAGCAACCGCAGGAAAGGGGACAAAGGACCTGGCGCCACTAAGTCTGGGGTCCGGGGCCTGTCCATCACCTNATATATTAATATTTTTATAATATCGTCTCGCAGTACCTAATTACCCCTCCCCGACAGCTGGGCTTGTTCAGCCTGGACAAGAGAAGACTCCAGTGAGACCTAATAGCAGCCTTCCAGTACCTGAAGGGGTCCTACAAGAAGGCTGGAAAGTGACAGTTTACAAAGATCTGTAGTGATATGATGATGGACAATGGTCTGAAATTAGAGAAAAGTAGATCTAGGTTGGACATTAGGAGGATGCTCTTTAACACAAGGGAAGTAGAACACTGGAGCAGATTGCCAGAGAGGTAGTTGAGGCCCCTTTGCTTGGAGAGATTCAAGGTCAGACTTGACAGGGTTCTGGGCAATCTGATTTAGTGGAGGATGTCCCTGCTCACTGCTGGGGAGGTTGGACTAGATGACCTTTGGAGGTCCCTTGCAACCCAAATCATTCTACGATGATATGATTCTGTGATTCCATTCAGATGTAGATGGCCAAATTAGGAGATTCAAATCTTGAAAGTCTTGTAAGTCACACTGCAGAGATTAGAACTCTGGTTTTGGAATATAAGAGTATGATTACTGTTGTCAACAAAACCTATTACCTTTACTATTATCAGCTTCTTTAGAAACATGTAGATCTTTCATTATCAAAGCAGTTTGTTTGCAAGTGCATTGCTTATTCTGAACATGGTTTCATAAGACATAAATAATTGCAAAAGCTGGGGATTTTTTTCAAGCTGGACTGTGGAGTAGAAACTTAGGTCAGTTTTGGGGTTTTTGGGTTTTGGTTTTTTTTACTTGTTTGAGATTCAAGTATCTTAATATGATAAAGCTTTTTCATTCCATCTGAGAAGACAATAATGTAATGACATTTAAATGGCCTTGAGTAACCTGTACTAGTGGGAGGTGTCCCTGTCTATGGTAGAGGGTTGGAACTAGATGATTCTTGAGGTCCCTTCCAACCTTACCATTCTATGATTCTATGAAATAATTATATAATGGTTTCATCAGCTGAAGGATTTCAAATTCTGTTACTAGCCATAGCATTTTGTGTAGCTCATCTGTTTTTATAGGCATTGTCAATGTGGATGAGAAGGGGGCAAAAAAGACTGAGCTAACAATCTATGCATTTCAAACTGACTAAAGGACAAACACTTCAAGCAAAGCAGCAGACAACTCAAACAAGTGTTACTGCAATGTTATTTCAGACAACATTACAGATCACTGCCTCTTTTCTGGTGTGGAGACACCAGTTTAATCATTACAGGACATCAATTCTCTTCATCATTATGTATACCTCATACTTAATAGATTACAGAACCATATCACACCTACATTGGAACACATATATCATACCCTAAAACAGATAGAAGATAGCAATAAAACTGAGTCATACATTTTCTCTGCATTGAAATGTTTTCAGAGCAGAACTACAGCCAGAACAGCCACTTCAGTAGGAATTTTGCAATGATCTACTTTCTCATTTTGAAAGGGAAATAAAATAACAAATTTTTGCATTAAATGATTTTGTAATTGTTTTAGGCCAAGGGAATTTTTTTTTATTTAAATAAAGTTTTAGCAATTTATTTTGTGTGGTTTTTTGCTTTGTTTTGTTACTTTGCCCAGGGAGGTTGTGGCTGCTTCCTCCCTGGAGGTGTTCAAGGCCAGGTTGGACGAGGCCTTGAGCAACCTGTGCTAGTGGGAGGTGCCCCTGCCTATGGCAGGGGGTTGGAACTAGATGATCCTTGAGGTCTCCTTCCAACCTTACCACTCTATGATTCTATACTTTGAAACACTATTTGAAACACTATACCATACAAAAGAAGCTCCAAGTTACTTCAGGACAAAGCACTGAAATGTCCTACTTCACAAAGCTTCAACAATTCATTGTTAATACTGTCTCAATGCTTCACTTTGGATTGACTTTTTGCACAAATAAATCATATTTGGTGTATACACCTTCTTTGGCATAGAAAAATTTTTGTTAGAAAATTCAGTGAGGCAAACTCTGTTCGTGATTAAGTGTTCATGGGGAAAAGATATAGTTAACCTTGTTGGTAGTCATAGAATATTACTAAAAACCCAAGTTTCAGTCCATAATTTCCCTGTTTATCTCACAAAATCTGATATTGGTAGAATCCAGTACTAATCATCTTTTGCAAAGTGTAACATTTTATATCTGGGTGCATTTGTATATGCATAAAGAAGAGAAGGAATATTTCCCATGCCTAAATTTATAGGACTTAAATACCTTGTAAAGTACTACAAGAAAAAATGATGAATATTTCCATGTTCATTTCTAAATGAGAATTTCTGTTTAATTCCAATTTTCTCTGCACCATTTTAAACGATCAAAAAATGCTGAGTGTTATTTAAAATTCAATCTGAAACCCAATGTTCTGCATGGACACACAGAAATGAGATTAAATAGATCACTGACCTATTAAACTTCACTTAACTGGGATTTTCTAAAAGTGGGCTAAGGGAAACTTTAAAGGAAGATTATAGAATAGTTGGGTCATAGAATGGTAAGGTTGNGTGACTGTAGCAAGCTGAAGAAACAGAACTTAATACGAGATGAAAGATAGTTGATGTGCTATTCTGTGATCCTTTTGCTGTTATTGACACTTATTTAAATTGGGTTTGCCAGTTTTATATCTATGATTCTTAACGCCGACCCCTTTTTATAATGTCATCATAGGTTTCCATGGTGTAAGCTCCACATGCCTCCAAAAATGACCAGGTTGTTACTGAGTTTATTTTCTTCTCTTTCTGCCTGCATGACAATATTGGATTGATCTCATGGGGTGTTTCTCACTCTCAAGTACTTCACATTGCACAGTGCAATGAATGTCTTCTGCACAGCAATGCATAACAGGAAACTGTTCCAAAAGTCAAGATTCATAGAATCATAGAATCATAAGGTTGGAAGGAGACCTCAAGGATCATCTAGTCCCACCCCCCTGCCATAGGCAGGGACACTTCCCACTAGCACAGGTTACTCAAGGCCTCGTCCAACCTGGCCTTGAACACCTCCAGGGAGGGAGCAGCCACAATGGGACCAAACTATAATACATCTATGGGATCATCTTAGGTTACCTTTCTGAGTAATGGACTAAAGCTAATCTGGCCAGGAGACAACTGCGGCGATTCAAGGGAAGTGAATGGCTCACTCCTGAATTTGGACTTAGAGGGACTTGTTAATCAGCTGTTCATTCAGAAAACAATCCTTTTGGTAAAGGTAGGACTGCCCAAGCACTAGCCTTACAGTGACTTCAACTTTGTCTGCAAAGAAGGCTCAAGGTCAAGGAAATCAATTGGGTTTCAGCTATATTTAGCACCACAAAGAAATTGCACACCCATCAGATGAGCTAACTCACCAACAGATATATTAATGACTATAAATCAAGGCAAAGAGTTTTCAAGCTGAAAACACAGGGGCTTGACAGCAATGTGTCAGTGGTGTATTTCACTGCTCATCCTTTTATAGACAGACTTCCAGTGGTTTTGTTGCTTGCAAAACAACACTTCACAGGATCACAGGATGCCTCTGTCTAGAGCCAGCAGCCTCTTCCTAACACTTTGCTAGAGGACACAGCTACAGTGCCTTTTGTACAGCTGGACCATGTCAGATACTGCTGGTCAGTAAATGAAAAGATTTAACAGATACTGGGTCTACAGGAAAAATGTCCTGAAGGTTCAGAGGAGACTGGATACTAATTGGAGACTGGATGTGCAGTCTGGTAGTGCAACCCACAACAAACTCCAAATGTCTAGCCAGCATCTGAACCATGCACCAAGTTCACATGCTGGTGAACAGTTCTGGAAGCATGGACTCACCCTTTCCTGATCTGGATATATGCTGCACAGGTGCGTTTCCAAGGTTGCAGGTAGCTCACACCTTAAGTCATTCTAACCAAGAAAATCCACATCTACACTCAGCCCACAAGACTTCCCAGAACAATGGAGTATTTATTCAATACATAACTCATTTCTGAAATTATTTTATTCATAGAATCATAGAATCAGTTAGGGTTGGAAGGGACCAGAAGGATCATCTAGTTCCAACCCCCCTGCCATGGGCAGGGACACCCTGCCCTAGATCAGGTTATATTGTATTAGGTACTGATCACTACTTGACAAGTATTTGCAAATCAAATTCTAAACATGACCTTGAGCATATAACTCCATCTGCTTCTACTGATGTGCTGATAGCCTTCTACTCCCTAGACAATACCCAGAGACCAGGACACTAAGTTGCCCTTGAAGTGTCCTATAAGTACAAATTGAACCGTATTTTGGAGAACATTACTGAAATGTAGGTGTGGGAATTTTGTTTGTCCCATAGCTGTCTGCACACATCTGCATCTATAAAATTTAATGGTAAACCTTCAGAATCATGAATGGCAGCTATAAACTCTGACAGTGAAACAATGCTGCCTCTCTTCTCTTGTTGCTTTTGAAAATATCCCCCAAAGTGAACTTTAAAAAAGCAAGCACAGCCTTTCAATCTCCCTACCCATACATCCATAAAACTAAGTTCATACGCAGCAGCTGGGAGGTTATAGTTGAGTAGAAGTGATGGCAGCCACACTTTTTGAGTGCTTTGAAAAGAAACAACCTGAAAGCATTTATTTCAGTTGTTGAGAAGCACTATACACTCCACATTGTTTCAATAGCTATTTCTTTTGCCCTACTGACTGTGTGTTGCATTTAAATCCATGACTCATGTATGCTTTTTACAAATACATTATGTTTCATTTCAACCCCTATCTGTGGCTAGTGATTACAAGCCTTTCACTTTCTGAAACCAACTGATAAAAACCAAGGCTGATATAAATTAAAGATGTGGACGAGATCCAAAATTCTGCACTGTATTTGTGACCTGTGCATAAGAGATCCAATAAAGACTATTATAGAATCATAGAATGGTAAGGTTGGAAGGAGACCTCAAGGATCATCTAGTTCCAACCCCCTGCCATAGGCAAGGACACCTCCCACTAGCACAGATTACTCAAGGCCTCATCCAACCTGGCCTTGAACACCTCCAGGGAGGGAGCAGCCACAACCTCCCTGGGCAACCTGTGCCAGTGCCTCACCACCCTCACTGCAAAGAACTTCCTCCTAACATCCAGTCTAAATCTTCCCTCTGCCAGTTTAAACCCATTGCCCCTTGTCCTGTCATTGCAAGACCTTGTAAATAGTCCCTCCTCAGCCTTCCTGTAGGCCCCCTTCAGATACTGGAAGGCTACTCTAAGGTCTCCTCAAAGCCTTCTCTTCTCCAGGCTGAAGAGCCCTAACTCTTGTAGCCTGTCCTCATAGCAGAGCTGCTGCAGCCCTCTGAGCATCTTCGTGGCCCTCCTCTGGACCCGCTCCAACAGTTCCATGTCCTTCCTGTGCTGGGGGCTCCAGAACTGCACACAGTATTCCAGATGGGGTCTGAGGAGAGCAGAGTAAAGGGGCAGAATCCCCTCCCTTGCCCTGCTGCCCACACTGCTCTTGATGCAGCCCAGCACTCGGTTGCTGTCTGGGCTGCATGCGCACACTGCAGGCTCATGTTGAGCTTTTCATCACCCCAGATCCCCAGGTCCTTTTCCTCAGGGCTGCTCTCCAGCCATTCCTCACCCAGCCTGTATTTGTGCTTGGGATTGTGCCTACCCAAGTGCAGGACCTTACACTCGGCCTTGTTGAATTTCATGAGGTTGGCTTGGTACTTCTGAAGCTGAACACTGAAATGTCCCATTGAAGCAGAAATTTTACTGCACCATTTTCAAAGCACCACTGAACTACTTGAAAAATCTTCACAGGTCCCTCTGTGATAGTTTGACATCCCAGTAGTTATGTCCACATTCATCATGCAGAGATTGTGCACTGTAAAAACCTGTCTTTTCAGGAACCAACTTTAACACAGAATCATGATAGCTATTTAATGTATAATTAAATTTAAAACAAATAAGAAACTCACAGATATTGGAGGTGTTCAAGGCCAGGTTGGACGAGGCCTTGAGTAACCTGTGCTAGTGGGAGGTGTCCCTGCCTATGGCAGGGGGTTGGAACTAGATGATCCTTGAGGTCTCCTTCCAACCTTACCATTCTATGATTCTATATTTATGTGGTTAATAAGCAGCAGATCCCTGTTACTATCCTGACTTTCTGGATGGTCCATATCATACAACAAAATGCACATCATCCACACTTGCAGGAGTAATTAACATTGCTATAGAAATTAATTACTATTACGCCACACTCCTACTTCAGCACTTAATACTACATACTTCAGAATCTTAAATATATGGAATTATCAATACATTTTGGCAAGTGGCATTCATATTGAGATTAGACTACTCTAATTAGACAGCTTTATTGTGGCCAGTATAACATACAAGTAGTATAAAGCACTAAATCATTTAAAACGTGGTTTAAGCATACTTGATACAATATTGAAAGCATTTGAAACATTCTGTGGTTGTCAAAACACTGAGCAAAATTGAGAAAAAATAATTGAATCACAAGACATACCAGATTTTTAAATATTACCAGCTGCTGATACTTTTAGATCAGTTGCTCAGATTCATATTCACTATTTTGCTCTCTGTGCTGACGTGCCTTCATTAAGGCTCTGCCCCAAAGTCCATTGCAATGAGAAAAAACTCCCTTTGTCTGTAATTTTTTGGGGAGAATTTCCCCAAAACCACAGTGAAATTTTGTGTGTGCTCATTTTCCAAGCACAGAGTCTTATCCCTGAAATCAAAAGGATGCAAGCAATGTTACTGTCATCAGTGCAGGCAACCGGCTGCTGCTATTAGTCTCCAATGGGAGGTTCTTTCTTTGCACAATGCACCAGTCTTAATGGCCAATACAAAATTTGATGGCAAAGGTATCTGCACCATCTCTCACAAACAAAATAACTGATCCAAGAGTTGTTATAACACTCTCGTCAATAGAATCTCTTTGAATGCAGGAAAATACAGTCAAAGTATATTCTCAGATGTTTATATTTACCTTCCAGGTGACCCTAATGCTTTGTGAAGATATAGGCTCAAGTTGAACATCCTGAGGTGGACCATCAGGAGCTGCAAAGAGAGAAGACAGGTGTACCAAACCCAGCCTTCAAAGCACAAGGGATTCAATACTTCACATGATAAGTCACCAGCTTAACACACCAGCATCACAGAGATTTGGACTGAGTCAAAGTTGTATGGGAAACAGAAGATACTGCTTCATTGAGCAAAACCAGAGGCTGGCATCTTCCTTATTCCGATGTCATCTCTGGCCAGCAACAAAATACAATACATGCCAAAATATAGCAACCTGACCAAAAAACCCATGAGTGATAATAATAGTGGTTTTTTTTGTTGTTGTTGTTGTTTAGTGATACACTCACAATGCTGTTTCTGTTTCATAAGTAAGGAAGACATATTTTCATCAGTCATAACCCTGTAGGTGATAGAAAAGCAGCAGAACTCATTTGGAAGTAAATGAGACAGGAGCTCCCCAGTTGGCCTTCGTCATGTCACAAACTTTCCAGTAGGATCTGCTTTGTTCACTAGAGACTGAGAATATTCAGTCAAATATCAGATATTTTATACGCAAAGACTGGCACACTTTACCCTCTCTCCCTTCTCAGTCTAAGTATTCCAGGCTGGAAATTAGACAGGAAATAATTGTCAGTGGAAAACACATGCTGCAGCTGTTGCCTGAGTCAGGAGGAGTTTCATTTATTATTGATACAACGCTAAAGGTGTGCATGATGTTATAAAAGTAAAATGGAGGCCCTGAGCCTAGAGGAACCTACTTGTCAGCTGGACAGTTACAAAGCAGATCCAGAATTGACTGGGACTGAATGGAGAGGTGTGCTTGCTCGGAGAGGTAAATCATTGTAAAATACAGATCTGCAGAAAGGAATGGAGTAATCTTGAGCTGCTGTAGAGGATTCCCTTGATGCATAATATGGCCTCAGTAAAAGACATCAAATTAAGTTTAATAGCATGACAAAGGAAGTAAAGCAATAAAGAGGGTGAGATGAGGCTGTTAGAGGTGGATCATTAGTAAATGACAGCTGTGGTGAAAAGAATCACAGTATTTAGCTTTAACTGACAGAAGCAGAGAGACACAGAAAAAAGCCTATGATATGTTTAAGCTATTATAGATAGCCTATTCAGCACCCATGCTTGACTGTCCTTCATATGTGAATTTTCTGAAGGTTGAAAGAATCTTATTTCCATTCCCCTTGCATTAATGTA
The DNA here is from genome assembly GCA_013399055.1 of Ramphastos sulfuratus. Taxonomy (NCBI): domain Eukaryota; kingdom Metazoa; phylum Chordata; class Aves; order Piciformes; family Ramphastidae; genus Ramphastos; species Ramphastos sulfuratus. The sequence continues at coordinate 119,684 of WBNM01013995.1, forward strand.
CAGGTAGGAAAACAGAAAAGGGGAACTCTCTTCAAATTTTTTCAATCTTGTCTTTGATTCTGCACCACTGTTGACAAATATGAATGGCACTTCTCTGGATACATTATAATATAGTGGAATTTGAGCAAAGCATCTGATCCTAAAAAATGACTTAAAAACCTTCTCCTTTAGATCTTGACTTTTTCTTGAAAGAGCACAACTTTTTTTTGCAGACCTGAGAAGTTCACCTGTTCCCAGCATGCCATGGTGAAATTTTAAACAAGAAGTAGTTTATTTTACCTACGTAATGTCACATAGACTTTGTGACAAAGACATAAAGAAAATCCAGATATCCCAGCTTCCTCTACTGATTTCAGTATTAAACAGTCATAATGCTTTTGCTCTACTCACAAGCATTAGTGCAATTGCATGCTTGCAGTCTATTAGTGTTGTGGTAGGCCTGAATAGGCCAAAATAGGCCTGAACGTGGCCTGGCTTGCCCAGGCAGGATTTTCAGCTCTCCTTCCTTCTACTATGGGGAGAAGCAACCGTGGGAAAGAGGACAAAGAACCTGGAGCCACTGAATCTAAGGACTGTGTCTTGCCCAGACTTGTTTAGCTCCTATTTGCATCCTGTGGTAAACTAGCTGCATACACTTGGCTTGTGCCTGCCTTGTGCACAGCCTATATGTTTTCTGAATTTGGGTAAAGCAAGCTTATGGCTTCACCTAATATGGTCAAGCTCTACTAACTGCCATTTTGATTAGCTAATCAGTGTCCAAAGGCCCAGTAGTCTTGGGCTGCATTGATAAAGAGATGAGCAGGTAACACAACATGCTCTGCCGTTGTATTTGTGATTGCTTGCTTGCTGTTGCCTGCCACCATTGCTCTCTGCTTCTGGCAGTGTTCTGCCTCACTGTCTTATTGCGTCCTGAACTGCCTGGAAACTGCCTGATTCGAATTTGCCAGGAACAGGCTCTAAATGACTCCACACGATCAGCCTGCACAGCCAGCGTGACATTGTACTGAGACTGCACATTGCAAGACATCCTGCCTATACCTGCCAAGACGAGGAGCCCTGGAAGGGACACACGGATCGTCCAGAGAAATCAGGACTGGGTCAGAGATTGTCTGCCTCCATTCCCCAGCCGCCTGTGAAGTCTGGGAAGAATCAGAAGCCTCAGCGGCTGACAAGACACTGGTAGAACTCCCTGAAAGTGTTTGGGTACTGTCTGAAGCTGTAGCCAGCCCTGTGAGTTGGGAAATAATGTNATTCAATTAATTGCCCCTTCATTACAATTTGCAACAGAGGAACTAACTGTAGTTGTATGTATGGAGGGAAAGATAAGGCTTGTAAGCTTTGAAATAATGCCATGTTTGACTATCCTTTGGCCATAGAGACCTTTTACCGTTGTCTTTCTAATAGTTAGTGCTGGGAAAATCAAGTCATTAATATGTGACACACAGTCTGTGCCTCCTTGCCAATGGCATGGTTTAAGTTGTTCAGTTTTTATATTGTCTTCCTTTATTTTGCTCTATTTTCATTACCTTCTCTCTCACTCCCTACACCAATGCTGTTCTCCATTTCCTACTGTAAAAGCAGAGAACAAAAGTAAACAGTAACAAAAAATAATGCTCTTGTACATTGCACACCACCTGAAATCAAAACACAGGATACAAACATCATATACTCTGCCTAAGCCTGACCTCCTCTCTTCCAGTTGCTCCCTAGTTTGGTGACTTGAATATAATTCCACACTTCTGGTCTTTCTATCTAAACAGAAGGCTCCTTAAAGCAGTGACAAAAGGATCAGTTATTCTGAAACTTGGTTACAAAGAACTGAAGAAACCATGATGTTAAGGTTCTGCTCTGTTCATGGGGAAGGTGTTTTGTTTTGTTTTAAGGCCAACTGCTGATCCTGACAACTTCATCATTAGGCAGGAAATCTAGACAAGCAAGAAAAAAACCAAGCATGGGTGAAGGGGAGAGAATAAATGAGTAGGCCACTCTGCTACTTTAATGTATAAGCAAGGTAGGATGGGCACCGAGAGAATATAGATGATACTTGCTGGAAGAATAGATAGCCTGTTTTCTTTAGTGAATTCACACTTTTATTGAACAAAGGAAGAGAAAAATCCTAATCGAATGATAAATATTTTGAAAACCAACTATTCACCTTTAATAAACCTGTTCACTGAAGGCTTTCCCTCAACTTGGATGAAAAAAAGACACCTAATGAGAAAAGAAACACAGCCCATGTTGACTCTTGTCTCTTCTCCTTTGCATTGTGAGCCCTTGTCTCCTGTTCTTATTCAGAAAATCCCTCAGAGCCAAAAACTATGTTCTCCTAATGAGGGATATATCTGAACTGTAGCAAATTCACCCACAGAGAAAATGAGTGGGAATGACACAGTTGCATTCATACGTGCGGAAGTAAAAATGGTTCACAAAATGCTCAAAGCCTAGACCAACAGGAATCTTGAAAAAGAAGTAGTGTTCTTGTTGCCAGGACACTGTCACCCAGATTACCTATTTCCACTCAAAATCTCCAGAGTAGGAAGCTTTGCTGACTTAGCATAAGATAACAGGAAAAATAAAATTAGCAAGGTAAAAATGTGTTTTTCAAATACAAATGAATAACCTCCTTTCTGCTCAAGACTTTTCGGGATGACTCCATCCAGTTTCACTGGTCTAAGGGTGTTGGAAAATGTCTGGGTTATTCTCAACACCTTTGTACATTGCATATAATTGCAGTGTATTCCTGACAGAAACATTTATGGTCGTTCAGTATTTTAATTCCTAATTGCTGAAATGGAGAGCTGTATCTCTATTCTTTTCACCCATGTCTTTTAAGCTGTCACACATAACGTGTGGGACTTGGATCATGGTAGCATGCTTAAGGTTCTGCTGTCTTTATCCATTGTCACTTCTTCTAGTCCTGAGAAATAGAAATAGGGCAGCACTGGAAGGCAGCAAATTGAGTACAGGAAAGAGTGGCTCCAGCCATCAAAGTGAAAATGCTCATATAGCTTTCCCAGTACAGAAACCTGCAATGATGTAGAAGAATACATGGCAACTAAGAACATGTGGATGCCATTAACCAATGACAACCAACTGACTTGGTTGATCAGAAAAGAGTGAGTGGGCTAGGGTTGGAATAATCAAAGGAAGATTTGATTCACGTGCATCAACGTTCTGAAATGGGGGTAGCTTAAATCAATTACCTCTAACAATATCTGAGCATCTAAGGAAAGACACAAGACCCACAGGGAAGAAATAACAACTAAAAAGAAGGCATTGTTGATTGGGCTGCTTTAACATACAGGTATGCTCTTTCCAGTACCCGAGGCAGAAAATTTGGATTACAATCTCTTCTTCCACCACTAGATGCCACTGAATGGCTTTAATTACAGACCTGAATGACAAAGTTCCAAAAGTTATAATGTTTTATGAAAATGTTTCCGTATTTTTTTGATGCAGCTGCAGCAACGTAAGCAGGATTTCAAATAAATATTTCTCATGTCAAAGAGCAGTAAGTCCCAGCACAATTTAACCATGTCACTAACAGAGCATACCTGCTTCATCAGTAGTGATGGTGAGCTCATTGCTGGCCTCACTCTTGCCTATGCGATTCTTGGCATACATGCGAATGTTGTAAGTTGAGGAAGGATGGAGGTCAATGATAGTGGCTTGGTTCAGCTGAGGGGAAACATCTCTGGTTCTTTGAACAGAATCCCAAGAGTCTATTTAATGAGATATTAAAATAAGAAAGACAAAAATGACATTAACATCACTAATACAAGCATGCAGTTAAAACATCTCCCAGGGCAGGATCCTGCCATTACTAAATTAACCCAGAAATTGCCTGCTGTTGACAAGCAACTTGAGTGAACACCTTTCTTGACACCTCTTCTGCTCCAAGCATAGTGATGGGAACAATGCAAACTCAGCCCCAGACTTTCAATTTTTGTGTGTGTGTACATATTGGTTTTTTTTACTATTGCTACATTGGAACAACTGTGAAAAAAAGATGGAAATTACTGCCCTTAAGGGATCCTCACCCAGTGAGAAGACTGGTTGCTGAGTAAAGCAGTTAATAAACATGAACGAGGGATCTCTGCTCTTAGACTAGAAGAGATGAGGCAGACAGCTTGATCCCAGACTCCAGAATATATATGCAAACAGCAAGTATGAGTTTGGAGTGTTAGACATAGGGTCCAGCATCCTTTGGGACCGATGCTCTTTCTCTGACTTATGTTAGGGTGCAGGATCAGTTAAATACAAGTGGAAAGCAGAAACCTCCTAGCTATTTGCATGTATCTGTAAAATATTGTTACTATTCATGCTTACAATTCATCTGCCTGTTATGTTTTAATACATTCTTCAGAAATATAATAGGAAAAAGGATGGGAACAAAGTAACCCCTCCTTTTCATTCAAACATTCAGCTGCTGCAAACAAAATAAAAGAATTTATCTGTGTAAAGCATCTTGATGTCTTTTATGAGTTGTCATCCTTCATTTCTTTCTTACTGCAGGCGATGTTCCTCCTTCAACCTCTGCAGCATCCCATGGGGATGTCACGGAAGGCATTACAGAAGTGTTTCACAGTATGGGTCACTGTAGGCAGGATTGTGGAAATCTCAGCAGATAAGAAAGATTAGTTTAAAGATAAAAAGCTCACTCAAATACAAAATATTCGCACATTTTGTGTGAACTCTCTTATATGAGCTTGCTAAAAGATGCACAAATTGTCAGAATGACATAGAAACATAGAATTGGGTAGGCTGGGAAAGACCCTCAAGGTCATCAAGTTCAACCACTGCCAAGTCCACCACTAAACCATGTCACTAAGTGCCACATCTACACTACCTTCAGGGATGGTGACTGCAGTGCTTCCCTGGGCAGCCTGTTCCAGTACCTTCCAAGCCTCTCAGTGAAGACATTTTTCCTAATACCCATTCTAAAATTTCCCTGGTGCAACTTGAGACTGTTTACTGTTGTCCTATTGTTTGTTACTTGGGAGAAGAGATTTGAAATATTGACCTTTGAATGGCAGGACTCAGTAGCACATGTTAGGTGCTGAAATCTGAAAAAAATCTAGTCAGTAGATTAAGTAATTACATTTCATTTCAGAATTCCCATTCTGGGCCCTCCAATTTAAGAAAGATGTTGAGGTGCTTGAACGTGCCTAGAGAAGGGCAGCAAGGTTGGTGAGGGAGCTGGAGCACAAGTCCTGTGAGGAAAGACTGAGGGAGCTGGGGTTGTTCAGCCTGGAGAAGACCTTATTGCTCTTTACAACTACCTGAAAGGAGGTTGTAGCCAGGTGGGGGTTGATCTCTTCTCTCAGGCAATCAGTGACAGAACAAGAGGACATAGTCTCAAGCTGTGCCAGGGCAGGTTTAGGCTGGATGTTAGGAAGGACTTCTTCACAGAATGATTGACATTGGCATGAGCTGCCTGGGGAGGTGGTGGAGTCACCATCCCTGAAGGTGTTAAAAGGAGACTGGATGAGGCACTTAGTGCCATGGTTTAGTTAATTAGAAGGTGTTGGGTAATAGGGTGGACTCGATAATCTCGAAGGTCTTTTCCAACCTGGTTAATTCTGTGATAAAGAAAAAAGTATATTAAAACTTACAGTGTACTGTCAAAAGTAGGTTTCCAGTTTTTATTTGCAACTAATGCATGAGCTTCAGGAGTATATTCTAATACGTGTATCTCCTTTTGAAGTGTAAAGTCAACCAGTAAAAGCAATCCCTCCAAAGTGAGTCACTCCAGAGAGAAATTAAGCAATTTATCTCCAAAATGGTTTTAAGATTTGAAAAATAAAAAATAATAATACGACTTTTTATTTTCTTCTGGCTAACCCTAAAAATACTTGCTGACATCCACATAGCAAGTAATTGATTGGGGTATTATGATTTACTATGCTCTGGTGAGATGCCACCTGGAGTACTGTGTACAGTTCTGGAGCCCACAACACAAGAAGAACATTGAAGTGTTGGAGAGAGCCCAGAGGAAGGCCATAAAGATGATTAGAGGACTGGAGCACCTCTGCTAGGAGGACAGGCTATGAGAGTTGGGCTTCTTCAGCCTGGAGAAGAGAAGGCTTTGAGAAGGATTTGTAGTGGCCTTTCAGTATCTAAAGGGGGCCTACAGGAAGGCTGAGGAGGGACTAATTACAAGATCTTGCAATGACAGGACTAGAGGCAATGAGTTTAAACTGGCAGAGGGGAGATTTAGACTGGATGTTAGGAAGAAGTTTTTACAGTAAGGGTGGTGAAACACTGAACATGTTGCCCAGGGAGGTTGTGGCTGCTCCCTCCCTGGAGGTGTTTAAGGCCAGGTTGGATGAGGCCTTGAGTGACCTGTGCTAGTGAGAGGTGTCCCTGCCCATGGCAGGGGGTTGGAACTAGATGATCTTTGAGGTCTCTTCCAACCTAAACCATTCTATGATTCTGTGACTGACTATTGGAGTTTTCCATCTTTTACTGTTGTTCCAGAGAGATCCAAAATCCACTTATCATAGTGACATGATGATAACTCAATTACTAGAGTTATTAAGTAGGCATTCTTCATTATGGCACTGGAGAGGGTGGGGGATCAATCCACCTAACACCCCATACTGTGGTCTAGAATTAGCTAGGTTATATTGACAGGTTACATGCGTATGTATTACATGCTCTAGAAAAAGTGGGATCATGCAAAGGATTTCCCAGATTTACATGGTGCCCACCCCAACTGTTTATTCTCTGTTTGGTGAGGTGGTGGTCTTTGGATGTATTCTGGGGGTCTGTTTAATGAAGGCTTGAGGTCTTTCTACTTCGAACTTTTGAACTCTTGCAATTCTGTGCTCCAAGCAGTCAGGACCAGGGACCAATTTTCATGGTTTCCAGGCAGGTTGCAAATTCCTTTATCTTCAAAGACATTCTTTTCCCATCTTCAGGGTTGCCCTGATCTATGGTTTGATACCCTTGTTAACTGCCCTCTCTGCAAGCGCACTCATCTGTGCAACAGAGCGTAGGACTTAAAGAGACCAAATATATACACCTATCAAGAGAATCATGGAATGCATCTGGTTGGAAGGCACCCTTGGAGGCACATCCCCACTGCAGGGAGCAGGGACATCTTTAACTAGATCAGGTTGCTCAGGGGCCCATCAAGTTTGACTTGGAATGCCTCCAGGGATGGGGCCTTCACCTAGGCAACCTGCTCCTCTATTTCATTACCTTCATTGCGAAGAACTTCCTTCTGATGTCCAAACTAAATATATTCTTATCTAGAAAGACTAAGAAAGCACAGAAAACAAACCACAACAGGCTAGCTGAAAAACAAACAAACAAAAAACACTGAACAAACAGAAAACCCTACCCCAAACCCAAAAAAGACCCCCCCAAAAAAACCCCAACAAAACACCCAACCCAAACAAACAAAACCTCCCACAAAACCAAAACCAAACAAAACTAAACAAAACCAAAATCAAACCATCAAACCCAAAAGTTAAAAGAATGGAATTGTTAAAGTGTTCTTTAATCCACTCATAAAATGCTACACTGAGACGTTGCTCAGATTTCTATCAAAAGGACCTAGGAAAAAATTGTTCTTTTATCAAAACGAGCAGTTCCCACTCGTTCCTGAAAGACGGCCTGAAGCCTTGGGATTACTCCGCGGAAGACAGCCAGGGTGCCTGTGCTGCTTCTCTCGGGCCAATTTCGGGCAGCGACTGCTCGCTCGCTGGCCCGGACCGACGCTGCCATCAGGTGGCCGCTGCCGGTACCGCTCTCAGCCAGCGCTCGGCTGATAGCCCTGCGGCTCCCGTCTCAAGTTCGGAGAACACCATCCAGCCCTGGGAAGGCATCTGCCTGCTGAGCCACGTACTCGGTTTACATGTGAGCACAAAGAAGCGCGAAGGTTCTCTCCCTTCAGATCAGGAACCTTTAAGGGTCATTGCTGCGTTTGTCCCTAAGCTTTCCCTAACGACAGAAAACATTAAAAGGATAAGGAGACACCGTTATGGAATTGGAGAATGGTGTGGGTTGGAAAGGACCTTTAAGGGTCATCTCCTGCAGGGAACAAGGGGCTCTTTGACTAGATCACATTTCTCTGAGCCCTGTTCAAGCTGACATTGAATGTTTCCAGATATGGGGCATTCATCACCTTACTGGACAACCTGTTTCAATGTTTCACCACACATGGTAAAAAACCCAAACCAAACAAATTCCTTATACCTAGTTTAAACCTACCCTCTTTTAGTTTAAAGCCATTACCCCTTGTCCTATTGCAACAGGCTCTACTAAAAGACTGTTCCCATCTTTCTTATAGGATTCCTTTAAGTACTGGAAGGCTGCATTAAGGTCTCCCTGGAACCTTCTCTTTTCCAGGCTGAACAACTCCCAGCTCTCTCAGCCTTTCATTATAGGGCAAGTGTTCCAGCCCTTGAAGGACCTACATACCTGCTCCTATCTTCAAACATTTTTGCATGCCAGTGTTGGAAAAGTCTGATGACTACATATCAGCACTTTTCATCAGTGGTCTGAGTGCCACAGAATTCTGCAAAGATGGGCATTGTATCTATGTTGCTCCTCCATGGTGACTGGACCCTACAAATACTACACACTTGTGTGACAGGCATGGATCCCGTGACCATAGTCCATGAGCTCTCCAAGCTCTTAAGCACACAGATAAAGGACCTCATGCTTTTTCTGCAGAATAACTCATGTATTCTTTTTCTGTCTGACAGCATGGCAGGGGCAGATAGGATACGAGAAGGTAGCATTATATAGTTAAGTCTGTGTATGCTGTGTGTTCACCTGCATATTTTGTGAAACTGGAAAGTTCTGCAGTTTTTGTTCTTGAGAAGCCTAGATGGTGCATTCTGCTGTAAATGCATTTCTGAGTCCTCAGGGTAAGCAACGTAGTTGGAAAATTCTCACTAAACACAACTGTGCAGTTTACAGCTTTACTCTGGCCTTGGCAGAATGCTCCCTGAGCTTACCATCTGGATTGTGAATGTTTTATCTAAATTTTCTTCTGCCTCTCTAGTGTCTTGAAACTACAAGAAGTTTTCTTAATTCCTTCTTCCTTCTTATAACTTTCCCCACTACCCTGTGCAAGTTTTTTCAGTAACCATCTTTGAAGTTTCATCTTCTTGATGATTTAATTAACGACCAACATCAATGACCAACATTCAACTAATGACCAGAATTCAGAAACTTGATCCTAATTTCTCTAAACATTCAGCCTCAGATTCTAAAAATCAACATTTCTGTTGTTTGCAGTGAGATGAAGATAATCTGCTCTTTTTTTTGGATTAGACCTTCAGTATTTGTCTTCATGTATAGATGAAGAAATATTTTCTCCAACACTTATTAAACAACTCAATATTTTTTCAGCAAGCCTTGTAGCATTTATCACAATATTGTGCCTTGATGTTTCAATCCAACCTGATTGTCATGGTAGGCCTAAGCAAGCCAAAATAAGCTTTTACATGTCCTGGCTTGCCCAGGCATATTTTTTCTGCTCTCCCTTCCTTCTGTTTTGGAGAGCAGCAACCTCAGGAAAGAGGACAAAGAACCTGGAGCCACTGAGTCTGAGGACTCTGGCTTGCCCAGACTTGTTTTGCATCCTAGGGTAAACAAGGTACGCACGATTGTCTTGTGCAAGGCCTGTGTTCTGCCCAAATTTGGGTACAGCAAGCCTATGGCTTCACCTAATATGGTCAAGCTTGGCTAACTGCCATTCTGATTGGCTATTCTGTGTCCAAAGGGCCATTAGTCTTGGGCTGTATGGATAAAAGGAGATGAGCAGGTGACGCAGTGTGCTCTGCCATTGTATCTGTGCTCTGCCCTTGTATTCGTGCTGCCTTATATCTTGAACTGCCTGGAAACTGCCTTCCAAGAGTTTACCAGGAACAGGCTCTAAATGCCTCCACATGTTTGGCCTGCACAGCCAGCATGACATCCTGCTGAGAACTGCACATCGCATTGCATCCTGCCTGCACTTGAAAGCCTCCTGCCAAGACGGAAGCCCTGGAGATACACAGATCATCCAGAGAGTCAGGACCAGGTCAGAGATTGTCTGCCTCCTTTCTCCAGTGCCCAGAAGCCTGGGAAACTCCAAAGCATTTAATGGCTTTGAGACTACCAACAGCAACCCCACCATGTGCTTTGGGTACTGTCTGATAATATTTTGTGAGTAAATGCTTAAAGCCTCTTGTAATCACTAATTGCCTTCTGCCATAAGCAGAAAGGAGCTTCCTATGTCCATCTAGAGGCTAAGCAGGATAAATAACTGCAAGCAGTGTATTGACCACTAAAACTTTCTCTTCCAGTAAAATGTTTGAGTTTACTGTTTACCTCAAAGTGTTTCAGTTTTGCCTGTTCCTTGTATGTATAAATTTCCAAACCATGCATTTCAAACCTTGTAAATAAGTTTTCTGGTGAGATTTAATGTTAATAAACAATTTTCATAGTTATTAACAATCTCTGCCTGGATATCAAAATTAATATAGATTATTAATTTTGCATCATTTGTAACACTGATGAAGCTTCATTTTCTGTCTTGTTATTGATTTACCATACTGTATTACAGTGATGACATTTTTCACAGTGATTACTACTTAATCTTTGAAGAATTCTGCATTATCAGTTGAAAACATTGAACTGAGTCTAACGAAGATGTTTTAGAGCTCTGATTTCCCTTTTTGCCATTGCTTGTGTCAAAAAAAAAAAAAAAAAAAAAAAAGAAAAAAAAAAAAAAACCCAAAACCCAAAAGACCTCAGTCTTCAAAATACAAGTGAAGGTTTAAGGTGAGAAAGGAGCCTATCAAGCAAGTGTGACTTTCAAAAACTATTCTGGATCAAGTGGGTGGTTGGAAAGAAAAGAATCAAAAAGAAAGCCCAGAAACTTTAGGGTGTGCATGTTTCTTGAAGGCATCCTTGCCTAGTCTACATCTCTGATTCCTGGCCACAACCTCAGTGGGAAATTTTCACTCATAATCTTTTGGGTACCATGATCACCTGCACAATATCAACTTCATTAGTGAAGCCAATGCAACAGTGGTAATTGACTATTTAACACTCTTGAAAATAATTTAGTAATGTAAGCATCACAAATTTTTTCTCTATGTAAAACACAATGTAGCTAAATGAAGAATAGAGAATTTCAGAATTCTATGAATGTGTACATTTTAAAATCTCAGAACTAAAGACTACAAATGCACTACAGTTGGTTTGATAAACAGTTTGTTTCACTGATAAGCACACATAGAGGAGTTGGGCTATGTCTCCTTACAAATAGTGCAACAAACTCCTACAGAAAATAGTAAAGTATGATTTCTCAGTATCTTTTTGATCATACTTGAAATATGAAAACATTGTTCCAATGCAATTTTCTTTCCAGTCCCTTCTCAAATCATGACTCAGGCAGAGTGCTTATCAATGTGCCTAATTTTAAGTGTGATCTTACATCACAAACATGAGTTTCAACATACCTTGAATATTTTTAAATACAGAGGGAATATTTTGGGGGCTTAACACATTCAAGCATAGGACCTTATTATGACTTAAGGGTTTATATCTACCTATCTATTTATCTATCTATCTATCTATCTATCTATCTATCTATCTTTCTATTATTATTCACCTTATTATATTTTCATTGATGTCACTACATAGTGACCTAGCAGAGAGGTACCAGCTTGTACTGGCCTGCCTATATGTGCCACCAATTTTATCCTTCAACATTTTTTTCAGTAGATTACTGAAAACTCTGCATGATGCTTCAGGAAATTGTTGTCTTCTAGAAATAGTTGTGATTACCCTTTTCACTGCTAACTTTCCAAGGAAGATGCATGTATCCATAAACAGAAAATAACTTCTAAAAACTACAGGAAAAGGTGATTTTGTAAAGGAAGGTATATTTTTTTTTCTATAGGGAAAAAGAGAAAATTAAAAGAAAGAAAAAATCCAAATGAAGAAAAAAATAAGAACAGGGACTAAGAATCATCTAGCAAAACTCTCATACCATCTATCACCTAGAATGATTTGTTTTACAATAAAATTTGTTCCAGTTACATGTAGGTTTCTCTGGTAAAATGAAAAAAAATCAGCAACTGCTAAACTTAATGTCTTTACTAAACTAAAAAACAACCAGCCAATAAAAAAACCAAACAAAAACCCAAAACCCAAACAAACAAAAACAAACAAACAAACAAAAAACCCCAAAACCCCAAACAAATCCACAACAAACAAATGAAGGTAAATCTTACTTAGATTAGAAAAACCATGGTAAAAGTTTCCATCAAGCAGTTTCAATTTATAAGTTATCTTTTAGGATACAAATTCAGTGATGAATGACTAGAGATGAGGATTACTTCAGAAGGTTATTCCTTACCAGACTTGTTCTTGCATTCAATATCATAGCCAGTGATTAGGCTGTTCCCATCAAATCCCATGGTCCATCTGAGGGCAATACTCCGTGCTCTCACCTCTCTGATTTCTATTTCAGGAGGGTCGGGGGGCTCTGAGCAAACACACACACAGCATCAGCAGAAAGCCTGTACACTTAATAAGATCACATTAATGAGCATGGCACTGGCATAGCTTACTGATGGTAAGCTCTTGTGGCATTTTCTTCGGTCATTCATTAGTACCCTGAGTCAGTAACCACCTGCTGAAGAACATTCAACAGAGGGAGGAAAAGTCACTTTTCAGCTAGGAGTCATTGATGCAATCTTGAATATTGACTTGTGTTTAATTTCCTTACATGCAACATATAGCTACTTTTCCTTAAAAGCACTCCAGATTGGACTGTTGATGCTAGAAAAGGTTTTTGCTTTGAACTCTTACGTTTTGCTGATACTTCTACCGTTTTCACACAGAAGGTGGTAATAGAAATATGAACACTAAACATAGAAATGCTAAATTTGGTGGGGGGCATAAGCAAGATGTCCAGCTCTTTGAGTATGTTTAAAAGTCTTAATTTAATAACATGGTCATTTGAAAACACTACTAAATTACACTAAAGTCTCTTTCTGCCTCTGTAGTTAAGGATGTGAATAAGTAGCATTTATACCCATCCTGATGCCTCGTTACACTGTCACAGCCATTTAAATTAGCAGTGGTATAAGTGAGAACCTGTCCCCAAAATCCACCTGAATTTTTCTAAAGGACTGCTTTAGGCATTCACTAAAATCTTCTGTTACTTAAAGCCAGGAGTAGGGAGAAAGAAATTTGCATGTCCTAGAAATTTGTTATGTGCATGCTCAAAGGCATGCAACCACAGGAACAAGCATCACACATTAAAAAAACAGTGGCCAGTGGCCAAGGCCTGCCCATGCTCTGCATCTCAAATACTGTCACTTCAGACACTGTAGGACTTGCTGCTGTCTGCCTGAGTGAAACCCTGCAGGGAGGGAACCCCAGCCCCAGGCATCATAGGTTCCTTGAGTTTGCATTTTGTAAACTGATTACAATTTATTTTGACTGATTAAACTTGAAATATTTTGTTTAAAGTAGGTTTAACATTTCTATGGAGACAGAAGTCAGATCACTTCATTTCTGACTCAGGTTTTAAGAACATTTGTTCTTTAAAAACAAATGCAACTCCTCCTCCCAAAAAGTAACCCCCCTCTGTCCATGCTGAAGATGATAGTTTTAAGTATCTTTAGTAGAAAATGATAGTTTTAAGTATCTTTAGTAGATTATCAGCTAGTGCATTTAAGAAAAATAAAAAAAACAACTCTTTAATTTGAACAGATCTAGGAAGACTTGAACTTATCCTTTGTTTTGATTTAATTTGTAATTCTGGAGATGAAAGACTGAGCATTTCAATGCAGCTCCTCATTTCTTTGACAACGAGGAATACATTTGATTAGGAATCAGAGCTTCCCTCCCCCAACAGATTTCTGAGGATGGCATACACTTACTGTACTACAATAGCTGTGTTTTTTTCCTTATGTTGTCCTCTTCCTACCTTGCACAGTGAGCTGAATTATTCCACGATCCTCCCCATAAGAATTGATGGCATGGCAGGAGAAGAAGCCAGAATCTTCACGCACAGTTGGCAAAATCTACAGGTGGTTTGAAAAGAGGTGTTGGATTTAACAGTGTACAGAGAAAGTAAACCAACAGTTTTTCTGTTTGGTGCAAGAAAAGAATGTACAAATGTTTTACTTGACAGTAATAAAGAGATATATCACGTTACACACATACATACACATATATATATATGCATAGAGAAGCATCCAAGATACTGAGACATATCAAAGCAAGCAACACCTGGGCTGAGAAAGCAGGCTATCAGCTCTACATATGTAGTCACGAGCTGGAGCACCACCTATTCCTATAGCTTCTCATTAGGAGTCTTGTTTCCAGTTGCTCACAAGTTTGCCAAGTATTTAACAGCTGGCTGAAATTTTCTGTACAAAATGATGCCTCCTGCTGCCTCCAAATTTTCCCAGTTATTTCTGAAAATAACTCAAGTGGCTGAAGGCTGTGTGAAGGAAATAAAGGTTTAAACACTGGTGGTGAACCTTGCACTATTCACTATGGTGCCTCATAATAAAATTTTGGGTGGTCTTTCTTTTCAATTTTCATTTAATAACATATAAAGTTAGACACAATGATCATCATGAAGTTTTTCTACAGGACCACTGCTTCATTCAACATACAATAGGGAAAGAATTTCTTTTTTTTAAGAGCAGATATTCTAAGTAACATCTTTTCTTTCATTGCTCAGTGTGTTGCTCCACAATTTATTTACTGCACACAAATCAAACTATGCCCTGAAGACAGACTTAATCATATTCTCATAGCTTCTTCTATAGTCTTCACCTATTCAATACCTGTGTCAGAAACATTAGTGAATTTATTTTAATAAAGCCTGATATCATGAAGAGTATTACCACCAATTAAAGAATGAGACATCTGATAATGTCTGTGGATGCTTGACAAGTTGCCACATATGAGCTAAGCCATGCTGACTCCACATTCTAGTTATTCCTCAGCAAAGCCAAGGTATTATGAGCACAACTCTTGTTCCCTGTTTAAGATAAATGGATTCATTTCCCAGTCACTACAAAGATACTAGAGGGTTATCATCTGAGATGTGGCAACTTGTCAAACTGTGTTTAGCTGCACATGTGGCTGAGCTTTAATAAGGGAAAACAAAATTTTTCAGAGCCCAATTTGATACACCTAGGGCCTTCTTTTTCCCACTCAGAGTCCTTAGCAATAAATAGCATTTCATGTGTTCATAACAGCTTCCACTGAGTTAAGCTGCAGCTATGAGAGCTTAGTACTTCTGCAAATCAGACCCCAAGGGCTCAAGGCAAGTACCTAGAAAACAAAGAACACAAAATTATTTGCCACCTGTGAAGTTTGGTTTCAATGATCAGCCTTGCATTACACAGTGTCTTTCATTACTCAGCCCTGATTCAATGCTAGAGAAAATCCAAGTCATGCCTGACTGAGGCAGGGGTCCTGTAGAAAAAAATAAAAGCTGAGTATATGACTAAATATATCATGCACACCTATGAAAGCACTGAGTTAAAAGCTTCAGAGAGAGCATTAATCCTGATATTTTCTATTTAGGGGCACTTTATTTCTCAGAAGACAAAGGCTTTGTATGTAACATACATATGCATGTGGACTGCTAGTACCATACACAAATGCTTCAGAAGAGAATTCTCCAAGTAAGCCTGCAGCCATCCAAAAAGAAATATTGTTGTGCATCCAATCATTATCTTATTAAAGTCAGTAATATGAGTGCCAGGAGAGAAGTCTAGGGGTCTACTCTATAATTAAATATTATTTGAAACACGAATACACTAATATGGACAAAGTCACACACAGAACTTGTTACTCATCACAGAAATCAATGACAAACCTCCCTCAGAGAGAGAGAAACCAGATTTGTAGTGGATATCATCCAACACAATTTTTGGACAGTAAAGAAAGCAATATACCTTCAGTTTTACACTGGAATATAGAAAATCACCAGAGGCCTAGAGAATTATGTCCTTGAGTCTGGTAAAAATGACTTTAAGAATGTGATTGAGAAAATGGAAAATCAAGACTGAGAATCTGTATGAGGTGGGGTTTTTTTTGGTGGGTTGCTTGTTTGTTTTTTTTTTTTTTTCTTTTATATTTCATGAAAGCATATGTTAAAATCTAAAGGAATGGACTGATAGCTTGCTGGCAAATTTTAAATTTCAATGTTCTGGTGTATTGATGGTGACAACATAGCCCCACCAAGTATAGGTGACACTAAAATAGGCATAGTTTCCTTGGAGAAACTTGAATCTCCAAAGTAGCAGTGCCACTCATGTAATCCCTCAGTCTAACCCAGGTCAGCCACTTAGGAGATAATGGACTTCTACATATGAATTTGTAAGGTAAGTCCAGATGCATAGCTTCACAGCACCAGACAGCCTCTTGTCACAGAAGCAGAAATTAAGATGCAGACTCTGAGCATTTGGTAGGTGGCTTGGTTACTTCTGTATACAGCATGTGCCAAATATTACTGATGGCAGTAGATGTATCTACATGTGCCTTTTCCTTCCAGCTTCACAGCACCAGACAGCCTCTTGTCACAGAAGCAGAAATTAAGATGCAGACTCTGAGCATTTGGTAGGTGGCTTGGTAACTTCTGTATACAGTCTGTGCCAAATATTACTGTACTGTAATACAGTAGATGTATCTACATGTGCCTTTTCCTTCCACCTCACTGATGACTCATTTGACTTTGTAAAAGGGTCTCCCAAGCCCCACAAAGTGAAAGGGAGGGAGACAAGGTTCTTTAAAAAGGACTCAGTAAAGGGACCACTTCTGTTTAACATCTTTATTGATGGCCTTGATGAAGACTGTGTGTCATCAGTAAGTTTGCAGATCAGTAAGTTAGGTGGCAGTGCTGATCTTCCCGAGGGTAGGGAGGCTCTACAGAGGCACTTAGATAGATTGAATCAATAGGGCAACGTTAACAGCTTCGACAAGGCCAAATGCTAGGTCCTATACTTAGGTCACAACAACCCCAAGCAACACTACAGGCTTGGGAAAGTGTGGCTGGAAAGCTGTCTGGCAGAAAGGGGAGTTCTAATCAACAAGCAGCTGAATATGAGCAAGCAGTGTGCCCAGGTGACAAAGAAAGCCAATGGCGTCCTTGCTTGTATTAGAAATACCGTGTCCAGCAGGAGTAGGGAGGTGATTGTCCCCTTGTACTCGGCTTTGGTGAGGCCACACCTCAAGTATTGTGTTCAGTTTTGGGCACCTCAATACAAGAGAGATGGAGAAGTGCTGGAGTGAGTGCAGAGAAGGGCAACAAAACTGGTGAAGGGCCTGGAGAATAAATCTTATGAAGAGCAACTGAGGGAGCCGGGGTTGTTTAGTTTGAAAAAGAGGAGGCTGAGGGGAGACCTCATTGCTGTCTACAGCTACCTGAAAGGACATTGTGGGGAGGCTGCTGCTGGTCTCTTCTCACAGGTAAACAGTGATAGAACAAGAGGGAATGGCCTCAATCTGTGACTGGATAGGTTTAGAGTGGACATTAGGGAAAAAAAAATGACAGCAACAGTGGTCAGGCATTGGAATGGGCTGCCCAGGGAGGTGGTTGAGTCACTGACCCTGGATGTGTTTAAAAGTTGTTTGGATGTGGTGCTTGGGGGGATGGTGTAGGGGTGAACCTTGTAGAGTAGGGATATTGGTTGGATTTGGTGATCCTGAGGGTCATTTCCAACCTCAATGTTTCTGTGATTCTGTGAAAAAAGCAGAATTTTTATCTCAAAACAGCTTAATTGTTTTGGTGAAGGTAAGTCTGAAACGTACCAGAGCAGAGTCATACTCACTTAGCACTTAGCAACAGTATACTCAAAACTGAGCTGTGTCACCCCAGGAAGGGCAGGCTAAGACACTAGCCACATTATTCCTGAGAAAGAAATGACAATAGGGCTGCATGCTAGGCTCTCTCTCTTGTTTGTGGTGCATGGGAAGATGAAGACTGATTTTTCTGGGGGTGGAATGAAGAGGTTTCCTGTACCTTCTCTTGCCGCCAGGTCTCCAGATCTGCACCATGGGTGGAGCAAGTGGTGGGGCTCTGAACTTGTAAGGTAGAGGTAGATGTGCATCTCTAGCAAAACCATAACAAATGACTCTCTCAGACATGTAGATGAGTTGTGGGTCACTTTGTTTCCTTACCTGCAGAGTAGAGATTACTTCATCTCCAACTTCCTTGGTGGAAACAAGGTAACGAGACATTTCGGGGTTAATGATTCTGTCTTCTTTTTCCCAGCGGACTATGATGGGTTTCTCTCCATGTGCTGTGCAGCTCATTTCTTTCTTCTGCCCTTGCGTTGCCAAGGTGGTGTTTGGGTAGGAAGTTATCATAGCTGGAACTGAAAATGGACAAAAAAAAGCAACAACAACAAAAAGTCATTCTTTAACGAGCTGACTAATCTGATGATACGGTGCTGCCTTTTCAGTCTGGGTCTCATTCAGCTTGTTGGTATTTGACCAGATAGCAACAACTGTAAGAAATTATTTTACTTGTATTCTTCTGTAAAAGAATTTTCTCAGGATTGAAGATGAGCCTCAAAGGGAACATAGCATGGAGGAGCTGAGACTGGACAGTGGGGCTGTAGAAACAAGAAGATGTGAATTCAAAGGAGGCCTGGCTCTGCTGGTTCTACTGCTCACAAGACAACTTATAATTCAAATATTCACAGTACATAAGGATACTGTAAGTAATATGCACTTGGATAAGGACCCAATACAGAACTGATAAAAGCTTCACATTCCGATGTGAAGTTAACT
This sequence comes from Ramphastos sulfuratus, assembly GCA_013399055.1. Taxonomy (NCBI): domain Eukaryota; kingdom Metazoa; phylum Chordata; class Aves; order Piciformes; family Ramphastidae; genus Ramphastos; species Ramphastos sulfuratus. The sequence continues at coordinate 138,467 of WBNM01013995.1, forward strand.
CATTCTGATGAGTTAATGTTTTATTTGCTGACAAAAATGTAGTTCACTATTTTGTGTGACAGTAATGACCTACCAAAATAAGGGCTAACTTAAGCCAGCAGCTGTAGAAAACTAAAAGAAAGGCTCTGCACCAAAGAGCTTACAGCCAGTGTAAGTGCTGAGTGCAGTGTTAAACTGTACTGAACCAAAAGTATAATTAAACTGACAATAAACCTAGCTAGTTTTGTACTTTTATTGCATTTAGAAGGCATTTGCAGAACAGTTGGGATGTAATTGTCAACTTCATTAATCATTCATGACTTCAAAAAATTTTCATGTTGAAGAAATTACTCTCATGCTAGCAAGAATAGAATCAAAATGCAAATAGTTTCACATTTTGGATTAAAAAAATCCTGGAAATAGGAAGAAAAGTAATTCTCAGAGTGTTGTAATTGCAAATCTTTCAAAATAGGACTTTTTTTTTTTGCAACATGGTGGTCTCTTTGGTGACTTCAGTGCCCTCCCATATGGTTTGTCCGCCTAGGAATAGCATCTGGATGTTTGTGAGTAGGAAGAATCAAAGCCCATGAACCTGTCTTTGAATTCTGACCCTCTTCCCACTCGGGAGAAGCTGGAAAGCCCTTGACAGCACACAGAATTCCTCTCTTTTGAATGAATCTGTGCATTCCTTTCAAAGCATATGAGGTGGCAGTAAGGAATCTCTTCTGTTTGCTCTTGTACTCAGGGCTGCCTTCTACAACAGCCCTGTTCTACTTATTTTATGCATGAGCTCTTGCTTCTTGTGAGAACCTGTCATTCCATCTGAATTTCTTTGGGTCTCTATTTTAAGATGCTGACACTGTTTTGAAGCCTTCCCAGTCTTTTCTCCTGCATAGGTTGCTACCAAACAGAAAAAAAAAAAAAATCCTTATTTAAATGAATTATTATAATTGCTCTTCTGAAATATTAATGCTTAGTGGCATGACCTTTTCACTTGCCAGAGCTGCTAATGCTTGCATATGACAATATGTCAGGATGTAGCCCTTCCTGTTCAAAGGCTTTCTGAACTAAACCAAACCGATTTGAAAATTAGCAGGTCTGTGGAGCTGTGGGTTAGTTATGAATGGGACCTAATTACAGCAAGAATTCTTAGAAGAGTCTTGTGTGAGAGATGAGGGTTTTTAGGCACTGATGTACATTAGTGATGAAGTAAACTGGCAGAGGGAAGATTTAGACTAGATGTCAGGAGGAAACTCTTTATAGTGAGGGTGGTGAGGCACTGGCACAGGTTGCCCAGGGAGGTTGTGGCTGCTCCCTCCCTGGAGGAGTTCAAGGCCAGGTTGAACGAGGCCTTGAGTAACCTGTACTAGTGGGAGGTGTCCCTACCTATGGCAGGAGGGTGGAACTAGATGATCTTTGAGGTCCCTTCCAACCTTACCATTCTATGATTCTAAATGTCTTGTTTAACTGTTTGGATATTAGGTACCAATCAATTTTGTCGAAGAGGAGCATTCAAAGAAAAGAAATTAAGAATAATCAGAACAGGAAAATAGGACAAGTCTGATTCAATCTTTCAGAGAAAGAAAATAGCATCAGTTTTATCATGCACCTGTCCATGTATTAGTGTGTTACTTTCAGGAGTCAATTTTGTGGCCACCTTCTTCGCGCTTCCAAACACAGAAGCTAACATACTAGGCCTGTGCAGCTGCATATGTGCGCTTGAACCTATGTGTGCTCATCTGCAACACTTGAAACAGACCAATCTATCCTTTTATGTGTTTTGTTCATCACTAAGGGACCAAATTCAAACAAGTGGCAGACTATTAAGGAGTTCATTTTAACATCATTAGCTCATGCCATCACCTTTCTTCCTTCTCTAATCCTCCACACCTCCCACTTGACCCTTTCTTCATCATTCACTGCAACGCTCAACATCATTCTCGTTTCCCCTTCATGTGACATGCTCCAGTCTCTTTCATCTCTCTTTCTCCTCATCCTGCTGCAGTCTTCTCAGGGTCTCACTTATTCCCTCACTTCTGCAGCAATGTTTTCCTCCTTCAACCCCTTTTTCCATCCATAATTACATCATGCCAACCTCCTGAGTCACCTGAACATTTTTTTGTTACAGCCTTCCTTCCCATCATTATCTCCTTTGAATTTCTCTGCTGATGAAGAGAGGATATTCATAGCATACTCAGGAGCTGAGGGTTGCTGTGTGCCTTCCCACAAGGCACCTTTGCTCCTAGGATGCCCATAGCCCCAGGTGGGCCACAAATGCTCAGCATTCAGAGTGCATGAACCTTTTACAGGCATGTCTACGCTCCTCCTGCTTCAAGGGTAGGGACATAGAATGTGCAGCCACAGAAAACAGGGCATCTGGATTTGAATTTATATCCCACAGATCTCAAGGAGCATGCTTCTAGAGGGTTGATTCCTTCCTCACTTTCAGGTCTCCAAAATGGTTGTCTACAAAGAATTCCCTGATGGGTGACAGTGCCAAACCAAACACCTTGACTATCTTGCTTGCTTTTTAAAAAGCAGAGGCTAGCTCACGAAGCTTAGGGTTTTTTTTCTAACAAAATTTCTAATAAGAGCAGCACAAAAACATGTGAAGATGAATTTATTCTTCAGATACAGCTTTATCCTTGCTTATCCTTTCCTTCCTCTCACATAATCCTCCACACAGATTCCTTATTGCCATAGCAATGCCTCACAGCTAAACATTTCCCCTTCCTCCAAAGCTGATTTTTTACTCTTCAAATTTTATCTCCAATGATCCTAAACCATAAGCTCTTCTTTTTATCTTCCTCTGTGTCAAAAGATTTCTGCTAACAAAGTTACAGTCCCAAGGATATTTTAGGCAATGTATATCTTCATCCTCCAATTATCTTTAATCAAATTACTGATGCAAATAACTGAGCTAAATATGCTAGCTCTTTACTGACAAAATAATCTAGAAATTGTAAATAAGCAAACTAAACTTGTACTATATATGCATGAGATATTCTCTCAAGATGTCTTAAAAAGAAGTGAAGGTATTTACAAATACATCAAGAGGACTCAGATGCCATATTAAATGTGTGTATCCTTTATATCTCTTAATACATTTATTAGTAACATATATATATAATTATATATATTTATATAGAAGAATTTAAGAAGGGAAGGGCAAGCACTGTGGATATTCAAGAGAGTCATAACATCATAGAATCATAGAATGGTAGGGTTGGAAGGGACCTCAAGGATCATCTAGTTCCAACCCCCTGCCATAGGCAGGGACACCTCCCACTAGCACAGGTCACTCAAGGCCTCGTCCAACCTGGCCTTGAACACCTCCAGGGAGGGAGCAGCCACAACCTCCCTGGGCAACCTGTGCCAGTGTCTCACCACCCTCACTGCAAACAACTTCCTCCTAACA